>VYZX01004098.1:346462-383270 GCA_013401335.1 Brachypteracias leptosomus
AAATTCCCGGAATTTCGGACATTCTGCGTTGTTCAAACAAACACTATTTATTTTATTCTTACGTAAAATTGTACGGGTTCCGCAGATATAAACATAAGTAAACATCACCTCCCTTCCCCGGTGCTGTAGAGCAAAGGAGGACCACGGTGCCTGTGTTCACCTCCCAAGCAGCATGGCAGTGGTCAAGCAGCTTGGGTTTTGGTGTCCATCAGACCAAGCACCTCAGCCCATTTCACTTTAACCTAGATCAACACAACCCGATTTTCAGAGGTAGCTGTAACCAGCATGTTCAGCATTTGACAGCCAGGCCACTTCAATTTATGCAGCTAAATATTTTCAAATATTGGCAACAAACATTCTGCGTTGAGTCACCTAGAAAGAGAACAAGACCATTTTCCAAGCCAAGAGGCTCTTCTTAACTTTTAGGCTCTTGGTGGCAGCGAACAGAGGACAGAAAGAAGCACAGAGCACTAGAAGCTGAAGAGCAGCAAGTGCACATGCTGGCTTCAAGAGGCTGATTTATTTCTCTTTTAGCAACAGCATTCAGAAATTTGCATCTTTGTTTCTTCACAGATGGTGCTGAGCTAGATTGAGCTGCTGGAACCATCACTGAATCGTTTCCACTAATCCCCATGAGGAGGCATGGGTAATTCTGGAAGGCTGGTGCAAGGCAAAGCCCAGTGGGGCTCATTTAGTGCTTTATAAACACTTTTGGAAAGCTGAGCTCCTGCTTCAATCCTACAAAGCCAAAGCTCAGCTTTGGCCAAGGTTGAGAAAAAAATTCATCCTAGGTTTCTGCCAGGAAATTTCATGCAACTCGGTTTCACCTTTCAACCAGCGTGTTGGGAATTACTGGGATTCACTGGGGATGAAGATCTGAGATCTTTCCACAAGCTCATCAAACCCAGGAGCAGGGAAAAACCATGAGCAAAAGTGATACTTGCAAGTCACACCACAATTCTTCACTGCGACACCAGCTGCAGGATGCAGAAAGAAGAAGATTGAACACCAGTCATCCCAGGGAAGTTATGAAATAAAGACCAATAAAGAGCACATTTAATTGCTCCCTGGAGCAGATCAACCCTAAAAGAGAGAGCTCTCTTCCAAAGCATCTCTCTAGAGGTCACGCACTTTTGCACTTGTTCTCTGAGCATGAAGGGCTCATGAAGGGTGGGAGACACATAAGAAGAACTTGGATATATTGCACAAGTCCCTGTTGAACAGGGAGAGACTTTCTGCCACCTTCCCACCACCCCACATGAAGCTGGGGGCTCCTGGAGCACTCAGCATGGGCAGAAAAAAGGCAGGGGAATGTCTGAACAGGTGACTAGCACTGGGACTTTGCCAGTCCCTGCCCCAGGGTTTGCAGCTCTCTGGGAACACTGGGAATCAAGGACCTTATTATGCCTCATAAGCCCTAATGATTTGGTGTCTTCTCAAGCATCGTGCTATGAAGGTAATTTTGTTATCCAAAAAGATGAGACCTAATGAATGTCAGATGCAACAAGTCATTGCAAAGCTCCCCTTCATCAAAACCTATGTCACAACAATGGGAAAACCAACTCTAAGGGGTAATTCAACAATATCTTCTGGAAGAGGCAATAAAGTCAATTGATCACTGGGACTGGAGATACACCTGCTGGGAAGAGCCTGGATCCACAGCAATGATTTCTATGGAGAGCTATATTGTTATGGGGGTACTGGTGTATCATGGGAACATCTAACAGCTCCAGAGGAGCTCCGGTTTCAAGTGGGGCTGTGTAGATCAAGACAAGACAGAAAAAAGGAGGAGTCAGCCTATGCTTTGGAGGGGAGGAATGGAAGCAGGGTATGCCCAGCCCCAGGTCATCAGCAATATTTCAGTGAGGGATGTGGATGCTTGAGTCCCACCAAGTCTTCTGGCCTGACAATGCCTGACTTTGTAGACCTGCTGGGACTACTCATCCACAGCCCACACAGAGAACACTCGAGTGCAGTGAGTGGTGAAGGTAGCGGGTGTGCAAGGGCAGTCAAAAGAGGAGTCAGAAAGTTTTGCTTGAGAGAGAATATGATTAGCACATGAGGGAGGTGCAATGCCTTTTTGGTCCCCATCAGTCAATCTGGAACTTCTTGTAAATCAAATCAAGCTTGATTTAAAGTGCAGCCAGCACCTTCTCCCTGTAGGGCAGCCTACAAACACCAAAAAGAAGTCTGGCCACCAGAGATGGAACTGCTAATGAACAGGAGAGCCACTCTGAGAGCAGCCAGCTGGTCACACTAGCACCAGCAGCACTGTATGCTCACACCAGTGGCCCCAGCAAGTTCTCATCTCCATCCCTACACTGCCAAAAGCACTTTATCTAGGTAGCTGTGGCATAGCCAAAGTGTTTCTCTAGACAGAGACATTCATGGACCCTCCACTGAAGTACAGGGCTCAGCGGGCAGTGGAATTACTCGGTACCACAGCAAGAGGCCCAAGTGATTGTCATGGACAGGAGGGTGGCCATGCTGGATGGCCCAGGGAGATACATGGGTTGCAACCTATGAACAGACACTGAGGCCATTCCCTTTCACTAAATGAAATTAAGGTGCTTCCTTGTCCCAATGAGAGCTTCCTAGAGCTAGAGAAGGTCCCAGTCTGCCCTCCCTTCAGGTTTTGAAGCTCCCAGTCAGTCTAAGAGGCAACCAGGAGAACATCCCCTCTCTCTTCTGCAGGGGATCACAACTTGCCCATCCTCTCCTCATTTGGATACTGCTTGGAGCTCAGGCCTGGGCTGCTGAGCACTCCCTCGTCTCCTCCAGCTAGATGACATCCACCCTAAGCAAAGGGCAATGCCAGGCCCAAATTCATCCAAACTCACCTGGTTTCCCTTTCCACCACTAGTATGGCCTCTGAAAAGCCAGGACTCTTAACACATATTGTCCAGAGCCAGAGCTGAGCCACCCCAACCCTTTGTGATGCTGACCCTCCAGGCTGGTGAGCAAACAGCTTTCAGATTGCACCAGAACATGTAAAGATAGGGTTCTTGTTTGGGTTTCTGTAAAACCTACCCTGCACCAGCATCGGACAGACTCCAGATGGAGTTTCCTACAAGACTGCACAAATCCTGACCCTGGAGACAATCTCCTTTGTGGTCAGTTGAGCTGCTGTTTTCTTACAAGAAACGAACTCTATTCACCATGTGCACTGTCAAACAGAAAGGATGTTCACAAGGGTTTGTAGCGACAGGATGAGGGGTAATGGGTTTAAGCTAGAAAAGGGTAAATTTAGGTTGGACATTAGGAAAAAGTTCTTTAATATGAGAGTGGTTGATCACTGGAACAGGTTGCCCAGAGAGGTGGTGGAGGCCCCATCCCTGGAGTCATTCAAGGACAGGCCTGAGGGGGTTTTGAGCAACCTGACCTAGTTGGAGATGTCCCTGCTCACTGTAGGGGGGTTGGACTAGATGACCTCTAGAAGTCCCTTCCAACCCAAACCATTCCATGATTCTATGAGAAGTCCTTGCTGCACAGTTGGACAACGGCAAGGCCACGCAGGTGGGGTCATCACACAGACAAGTGGGAGCTGCCCATGGGCTCCTGAGTCTGTTCTGCAGCCATGGGATGTGCAGCACAGCCCAGCCCCAAGGCCATGGACACCCGGGCGTGCTCAGGGCCGCTCTGACGTGGATCACTGCCTTCTCCATGCCCAGTGGCTCCCGATCAGGATCACTGCCTTCACCCCTTGCCCCACATACAGTTTTCCTCTCCCAAAGAATGATAAGTTACAGATTATGTTAATAACATACAGGCTTCCCAAGGCCCAAGTATGAGGTGCAGTAGAGCATACATGGCACGTTCAAGATCACTGACTCCCCCAAGACGAGGCTCCCAACGCAAAAATTTAACGCACCCAGCCCTGCAAGCACAGGGTCCAGGGGCACTTCTCCCAAAGTGCTGCTGAGCCCGTTTTATGAGGCTCCTGCTGCAATTTATACACTCTTGTGGAATTTCGTTTGTCTTTGGTTGAACTTTCCATCTGCCTAAACATGCCCAGTGGGAGCTGAGGATGCCCACACAGTTCTTGTAACACTACACCTGAGGGACAATACCTGCTATGCAATGAAATCTTGTCCAGCATCCAAAGCAGACCCCTCAACAGAGCTAAGTTTCAGTGAGAAAGAAAGACCCATAGAGCCAGATGTCCAGGTTTTGATCTCATTTGCCCAGGTCTAACAACCATGGCAGAAGCTTCACAAGCATAGAACACCCAGCAGAGCTCACAGAACAGCTCAGCAGCTTCTCCATGCTGGGAGATGCCTCCCTCTCTGACTCCAAGACACAAGGGTTGTGCTGCACTGGTTCAGAAGTCTTAACAAAGCCTTTTCTTCTTGGAGGAAGCCAATGTTGGTCTGACACCTTCATTTGAGCTCTAACAACCCTTGAGTCCTAAGAACATGTAAACTGAGAGGCTTTTCCGGTGAGAAGGACAAAAATGTATTGGGTTGCATGCTTGTACAGCTCACAAAAGGGTGACAGCCCTTAAGCCTTGCTACATTTTAACGCCAGTACTCGAGAAGGAAGAAAAAAAACAATTTTTAACTGATCATTCAAATATACCTGAGTCATCTTCTCCTTTGCACTCCTAATCCTGACATCCTGGGCAGAGCTCTCTGATTCCCACGCATCCCATTTGCAGCCACCGAAGCTCTGAGCACTGCAATCCCTCAGCTCCAGCCTTGCTAAAGGAGCCAAGCTGCATTTTGTTCACATTTCACCTCCTCCTTCCTCTCCTGACAAGAATTTCCTCAGAAGGGAAGCTGAGCTGCTGGAGACACCAAGAGGCAGATAACACCTTGGGTAATGTGGGTTGGGATCAGCCAACGAGACCCAGCTGCATTCAATCATCAAAGCACAGGAGACAACCAGTTTCTCATCACAGCAGTAAGGAATTCAGCTGTGGAACATGACAGAAGCTCAAAGTGTCAAATCCTTGATGTTGATCTCAGCTCCTGCTCCTCAACAACAGAGTGAACCATGCAAAGGGCACACACATGCCCCACCACCAGTGACTGGCTCTCAGATCAGCCTCTCCTGAATCAATGGGACTTCCCAGAGAACTTCTGCTTCCTATCGGAGCAGGTTCTTTTGCCTTCATTAACAGAAAGTTAACAGCCCTCTGGGAACCCCTTACCTGGAAAATGTGCCATTGGGAAAGCACGGAGAATTTTCAGCTGCCTTTTGAGGCAACTGAACAACTGGAAGCAAGAGGAAGTCAACAGCAATGAGCAGACAAGCACCTGAGAACCACCATTTTAAGGAAATCTGCAAGCAGAGACCATGATGTTATCCCTCATGTTCCAGCCAAACAGAATCTACATGCTTCAGAGTACAAAAAGCACTGTGAGCCCGAAACCACGCCCTCATGGAGACCACAGGCTTTTAGCAAAGTATGAGGGGATGGGGCTTGGCAGGCAGGCACATTGCAGTTATTCTGGAGTTAACGTGGTTGGTCTTGGTGCCATCATCAGAAAAAGCAGCAAGAGTGAGTCCAAAACCAGCATAGAGCATGGTGGCTGCTGGAGGTCTGCAAGAGAGGTAGCACCTTGCCTCCTCCAAGCTGGGGAGCAGAGGAAAGAGGCCTTTCCCAGGCTCAAGGCTGGCAGACCTCGCTGCCATCACCCTGAGGTGTCTGTAGCAACAGCCTGCTGGCCAGTGAGCCCCTCAACTCCAAGCCTTGGATGGATGCCCTTGTTGCATCCAAGGAGATGTCATGCACACACGCTGCTGGAGCCACTTCTGCTGGCGGATGGAAGTCCTCCCACGTGGCTGCTGAGCCCAGCTCCATGCCAGACTGAGTCACTCCGAGTAACAACTACTGATGTCACATGGATCTCTGGGAGCCAGCTCAGCTACGTGCAAGGCGAGGGGCTGTGAGTCCCAGGGGGGCAGAGCAGAGCCAGCTGACCTACAAGAAGCCCCACCAGCGGGACTGTTGGCATGTGTAATATGAAGGCACTTTTGATTTACAGTGATAAATATCTTCTCAAGTAAATGAATGAATCAGAAAATAAGCCAGATATAGAGTCATAGAATCACAGAATCATGGAATCATAGAACCACAGAACCATAGAATCATGGAATCATAGAATCATGGAATCATAGAACCATAGAATCACAGAACCATAGAAGCATGGAATTATAGAACCGTAGAATCATAGAACGATGGAATCATAGAACCATAGAATCATGGAATCATAGAATGCATCAGGTTGGAGGGACCTTCCAAGCTCATCTAGTCCAACATCCCTGCAGTCAGCAGGGACATCCCTAACTAGATGAGGTTGCTCAGAGCCCCATCAACCCCAGCGAACACCATCAGAGCCTGTTTCTCCCCTTTTGTTGCAACCATTCAAAAGGGGTGTGCTTTTATGGCTGCTGTCAAACCAAGGAGGTGAGAGAAGCATCAGGACTCCTTGTTTGCTGATACTCAGGTATTCACAGAATCACAGCATGGTAGGGGTTGGAAGGGACCTCCAGAGATCATCTAGTCCAGTCCCCCTGCCAAAGCAAGGCCACCCAGGAACGCATCCAGATAGGTCTTGAAAATCTCCAGAGAAGGAGACTCCACAACCTCCCTGGGCAGGTATTGCAGAGGTGAAGCCTCACGGCACACAACACATGGGTCTAGAGGTAGATGGTGCCACGCAGAGCTGACATTCAGCTGCAGCCCTGCCCACCCTGCATCAACCTCCTGTTGCTCCTCAGCCTCTTCTGGGGTGCCAGCCCAACCCTCTCCCTGGTGCCCACCTCCCCGGCAAGCACAGCTGTGTGTGTTTAGCTCACTCAGAGTGGCACCGGGGGGTGGGACTGTGGTGACCTTTCTCACGAAGCTGTATGGGGAAACGAAATTCCCTCTTTCAAAACATCATCGTGTCTCAACTAGCTGCTCGGCAAGGAATTTTGACAAAAGGAGGAGGGAGCTGTCGGCTGAGACCTGTCAGTGACCGCGAGCACGAATCACGCTCCCTCCCCAAGCCATGGAGACAAAAGCAAAGCTCTTGGCAAGGCGGCTGCTAACCCACGGCCTCGGTGCCAAGCTACCCAGGCTGCCTCCTCCTTGGAGGAGCTGGCAGCCACCCTGACAGGCGGCAGGGGAGGGCTGGGAAATCAAAGAAGGGCCATTTCCACCCAGGGGAAACATTCCCGTGCCTTGAAGCAAGCAGGAGCTTGTGCCTAGAAGCGCGTGTCCCATCCAGCCTGGGGAGAACATGTGCCTGGTTCTCCCATACACGCCACCTTGGCAACGTGAGTAGGTGCTGCTGGGTGAGCTGGAGGGGGGTAAAGCCACCCAAAGGTTAAAGCTGGGGAAGATCTGGGTCCTTCCCCACCTCCAGCCAGAGCAACAAGGCTAAAAATGGCTTTGTCTCCAGTTGTCAGACCACAGAACCTTGTAATAGCAAAGCTGACGGTCATAACTGTGAGCACCACTGATAGGAGATACTCAAGATAGAAAAAAACCTTTGGTAGAGGAGACCTGCACAGAAATCTGTCTAAGGAGGGGATTTCCCAGGGCACCTCGTTTCAAAAGCATGTGTTGAACAGGGTTAAAAAAAACGCTTCTCTGCAGTCAGATAAATACACACAGAGAAAAAAATCACCACCTCCAGCTTCACCTGAGCTCTGGGCTGGTGCTCACCACACGCTGGAGCTTCCGTATCATGGGGAAATCTCTCACTTCCAAGTCAGGCTGACACGCAAGGAGTGAAAGGCAGGAGCAGCCTCACGTTTGCAGCTAAATAAAGCAAGCTGCCAAGATATGTTTGCTCAAAGTCTGTTGCTGAAGGTGATCCCGGTGTGCACAGACGTTAGACACGAATGTTCAGCCTCAGCACTAGGATGCATTCACTGGTCATTCACACACTAAGACCTCTCTTTCCTTGGCCAGGTTGTGGCTGGATTTTGTCCTGCTGCTTCCATCCCACACAAGGTACAGAAACAAGATCACTTCCTAGCCCTCAAAGGGCTTAGAATTGGATTTTTCCCATCATCCAGTAAAAACACAGGCTCTTGCTTGCTCTAGATCCATGGACTTGTGTGCAGAGGAGGAGCAGCTTTACTCATCCATTAAGACACAGTTGCAGAGGTTTGGGAATCTTGTACTGGACTTTTGGAGGTTGGTGGGACAAAATTCTGGTATATCAAAGGGAAAACACACCCTTTAGCTCAGACTGTTCCAGTCTGTGCCTGTTGCCCTTCATCCCATCACTGGCACCACTGAGAAGAGGCTGGTCCCATCTCCCTGACACCCAGCCTCCAGATATTCATAAATATCAACCAGATCCCCTCTCAGGCTTCTCTTCTCCAGCTCAACAATCCCAGGGCTCTCAGCCTTTTCTCGTAAGGGAGATGTTCCAGTCCCTTCATCATCTTCGTAGGCTCCACTGGACTCTCTCCAGTAGTTCCCTGTCCCTCTTGAACTGGGGAGCCCAGAACTGGACACAGTTCTGCAGATGTGGCCTCACTCCACCCAGTACACCAGCATCCTATGATGTAGGCCCAACAATCTGCCCTCAGCACCTCTGTTTAGCTCCCAAAGTCTCAAGCTGTGGGTCTGGTTTGGGGACAACCATGCCCAGACAGACTTTTTCGAGTGCTTCAGCCACTTGGTCTATGAGCAAATCTCCAGGAAGAGATTTGGGAAGCAAAGTTTCCAGATGGTGGCATGAAGAGAAGATTGGATGAGAGCAGCACAGGCACTGGTGCTTGCCGAAACTAAGGAAAGAGGTTACCCAAGGCCTGGATACTTAAATAGGCACAATTAAAAACTTAAATTTGAAAAAAAAAATAGCAAATTCGGAATTATCAAACGGGAAATGAGTTAAAGACCTCCTCAAAACCTTGGCTCTCTTCCACAGCACAACCCACCACGGCAAGTTACTTCCCCTCCTCCTAGAAGGCTTTTTCCCAGGCCCCTTCTCCACCAAGGACTTTGCTTTCTCTTTATACTGTGAAGCCAAGCTCTAAGCTTGCCCTCTTCAGTTCACTCCACCTACTGTCCAGAAACCAGAGAAAAGCACAATCACGTCTACACAGCGTGAGCTTCCCACCAGCCAGTTCAGGTCTTCTTTTTCCCTGCAGGTCAATTTACTTCAGAATCTCCTCTGGCATCTCCCCTCTCTTTTCCCACTCATGCCTTCCTCTCCTAGGGGTCCCCAAAGGTCACCTAAAGGGGTCTCTAACAAGCTGCTCCACCACTTAAATTCAGAGAATCATCGTGGTCCCACCATCAACTGCAGCTCTTCCACACGTTCTCCACATGGCCCATGTGCTGTGAGGTGGGGAACAAACCTGGGAGGTGAGCTGGAGTGTCACTAGCCCACTTGGGATAGGACCACTTCAGTGCTCCCACCTGGACACACAGGAACCATGGTATTCACTACTATAGAAGTAGCTTTCACAGATAATCCCTCACATGCAGAACCCACAGGGCAACATCTCTCGTTGGAGGAATCCAAAGGGAAACAAAGGGCCAAACTTCCCTACACACACCTACATATATGTGTCCTCACTACCTTCAGGTCAGAGCACAGACTGTGACATCTCAGCTAGGAAACACAACAGCCAACATCCAGTTCCAGGAGGTGTCATGGAGCTGTTCTGGGAGCACAGGTGTGCTCCTCCCAGAGGACCACGGGCACATCGTGCTCTGCCACTCACAGGAGATCATTAACAGAGATATTGAGGGCAGCCCAAGCAATCTGGAGCCAGAAAAGCTGCTCTTCATGGGCAGGGAGAGCTCCTGTTTTCTGGTGGTAGAGCTGATGTCAACTGCAAAGTTGATTCAGATTAACCCCTGTGGCTCTACAACAGATCCCTGCAGCAGGAAAGCAATGGTTGGCGTGACTCCAGTAACCAGTAAGTGATCTACCAACACTTACTGGGGTCAAATGCTACCCAAAGCACGTCACTGAAGAGAACTAGCCAGGAACTCAAATCCTTTCTCAGGCTCGTTGCTACAGACATTTGGGTGTGAAGCAGGGAGCCCCCAGATTAAACATCTGATTAATCTAGATGCCAGGTCTTGGAAGCTGCAGAATTCAGTCAGTGTGGAAACAAAACCAACACCAGCAATCCCACATGGGCCAGGATCCCTGCAGTAGCAAGGTTGCCACTATCAGACCATGCAGACCAGTAGTAGACCAGTACCTTCATCAAGGCACTTTTGTAGGTCTTCTCAAATCCATTCCCACCCCTTTCTTTAGTTCTGCTCAAGCCTCTCCCACTCTGGCAGAACTGTTCTACATCAGTGACCAGCAGCTTTGGTGGCTGGACCTACATTCAGATAAGGAAGAACTTCACAGTTCCAGAAACCAGAAAAAACTTTTCAGCCTTTTTACCTAAGAAACAGGTCCAAGCCAAAGGCTCTCATGTGCCCAGGGAGCCTCTAACCCTGCTACTCACTGGAGCAAGTGTGGCTGCTTGGAGGATGTTTCAGAACATAAAGACATGATGCCTCCACAAAGCTCCAAAGGATGCAACGCCTCTGCAGAAAGGCCGACAGGCCTTGCAGATGATGGGTTTCCTTCAAAAAGCAGCTACCTAATGCCAGAGAAAAGAAGACCAAGAGAGAGAAGACCAAGCTAAGGTCAGGAAAGAGCAGATGATGGAAGAATAAGAGAGAAGCCCAGGAGTGTCCTGGAGAGGAACAAGAGAGAGCAGAGAGGTGAAAGCTGCTGCAGCTCTTCACTGTGACACTGCTGTCCAATAAGGCCCTGAACAACTCTCTACCTGCTGGGGAAACTTTCCTGAAGACCAGTTGCAGTGCTTGTCACAAATCAAACCTTCCTGAAGCAAGCCAAGGTCCACTGGCCCCAACGCTCATGAAGAGTTTCTTCTAGGACAAATTTCTAGGTAACCTTCTTCCCACGCCCACCACCTACACAACACACCAAAGTCAACAGAGCTCCAGAAGGAGGGACTTGTGCCCAACCCTACGGAGCAATTTTTCAGTATCTCAGCTGCTGGTGTAACCATTGCAACCCCGTGCAGGCAGCTGGAAGATGCACCAGTGAGATAGACCTGCAGGACACTGGGCAAGAGACAGACCTGCTGCTTGTCTCAGTACTGACCCAGTGTCTATCTGGCCTCTGCAGAGTCCACTCAAGCTCCATCACAAGCTGATGGCCTGGGGAATTGGTGGCCAGATGGCCTGACAGAGCACAAATCTACAGAATCACAGCATCTCTCCACAAACCACGTCTATGTCCCACAAGCCTTCATGGGGCCTTCACAGGCAACAACATCTCCTCCAGCTTACAGGACCTGGGAAGAGCTGCAGGCCCCAGAGCAGAGATTCTCCTCCCCCATCCTCCTCCCCTGCTTCTTTCTGGTTCTAGCCTCAATGGCAGCATCTCTTCTGATGCTTGCGTGGGGCAGAGGGACTCAGAACCTGTTCAAATCCACTTGATCTCTTCCATCAGGCAACTTCTGGTGCTGAAGCACTTCACACTAATTGCGTACAAGCTGGTTATTAAAAAAAAAAAAAAAAGTAAAAAGGTTCTATATGACACACTTCAGTGTCTTCTACTTTCCTAATGTATCTGATGACACCTCCCAGGGAAAACACTCCTGCGTGAAGAAGTAACGACCCAAGAGGGAAGCATAAGTAGGGCAATCTGGGTATGGAGGATAATTACCGACGCATAAAAATATATCATGAGATACACTTAAATAACTTCACACGAGGTGCAGTTCTGGCCTGGCAATCCCTTCAACACCGTGTCATTTTTTGTGCTCATAGGCCAACTGAAAGAAGCTAAAAATCCCAGGAGCAAACGGACCGAGGAGTCAACAGAGGTGAGTCACAGAATCACAGGATTGCCTACATTGGAAAAGACCTTTAAGATCATCAAGTCCAATCACTAACCTCACATTGAGAAGTCCTTGACCATATCCTCAAGCACTATGTCTACACATCTTTTAAATACCTCCAGGGATGGTGACTCCACCACAGTCCTGGGCAATCCGTTCCAATGCCTGAGAACCCTTTCAGTAAAGAAATTCTTCCTAATATCCAATTTAAACTTCCCTTGGTGCAACTTGTGGATGTATCTTCTTATCCTATCTTGATAAACATTGATCAGATCCCCTCCCAGTCTACTCTTCTCCAGGCTAAACAGCCCCAGGGCTCTCAGCCTTTCCTCCTAAGGGAGATGTTCCAATCCTTTCATCATCCCCGTAGCCTCCAATGGACTCTCTCCAGTAGTTCCTTTTCTCTCTGGAACTGGGGAACCCAGAACTGCATCCAATACTGCAGAGGTGGCCTCACTAGGGCAGAGTAGAGGGGGGTGAGAACCCTCTCGATCTCCTGGTCACAGTCTTCTTAATGCAGCCCAGGAGACCATTGGCCTTCTTGGCCACAAGAACACACTGCTGGCTCATGGACAACTTGTTGTCCACCAGCACTCCCAGGTCCTTCTCCACAGAGCTGCTTTCCAGCAGGTCACCCCCACACCTGTACCGGTGCAGGGGGTTATTCCTCCCCAGGTATAGGACTCTACACTTGCCCTGGTTGAACTTCATGAGGTTCCCTCAGCCCAGCTCTCCAGCCTGTCTCACTGAATGGCAGCATCTCTGGTGTATCAATCACTCCTCCCAGTTTTGCACCATCAGCAAACTGCTGAGGGTCCACTCTGTCCCTTTGTCCAAGTCATTCATGAATATGTTGAACAAGACTGGACCCAGTCCTGACCCCTGGGGAACTTCACGAGCTACAGGCCTCCAAGTAGACTCTGCACTGCTGATCACAACCCTCCACATGTGTTCTCCTCCAAGCTGCTGGATCCAGGATATGGGGAGAAGACAGAAACGAAAGACAGGCCAGCAAACAGGGACTATGGACAATCAAAGTGCAGGTGGATGCATCTTGTGTAAGGGTGAGCTAGGAGGGTTGGAGCACAGACAGCATATCTAAGCTTTCTACTTGAGCATCAATACCATGTTCCTCAAACCACAGCACATATAAACATGTTCCTCAGGCCCTTGACTGATTCCAGTTAACGGTTGAGCTGTGCTTTAGCTTGGGGTAAATCTAAGTTTTCTTGCAAGAAGGTTTCCTGGAGGGCTATGAAGTGGTCAATTCCAGTCCTGCCATTTTCCATTCATGACAACCACATCCTTCTTCAGTCCACACAGTGAATGTTCTTCCCCAGAGAGAGCCACAGGACCCAAAGCTTGTCCTTTTCTACCCAAGTCCCACTGACACTGCTCTATTCCCTCCTTGCATAACCTATCTACAGTGGAAGCAGCAGTGGCCTAATCTCTGCTTTCCACTCCTATTGTTCTCTAATGACCTGCTGTAATTATCCCAGCTGAGTTCTCCTGGCAGAGCACAGCATCATTTCTTGACTGGCTCAGGCTGCTCCCAGTGGGCTACGGACCCTATCTGGAAGCATTTTCTTCTGGTGAAGTGTCCTAGGAGCCAGTGATCCTCTCAACAAGGTTAAGTCCAGCAGCTGTGGGCTGAGATGGAAATGACCACTATGGCATTAGCAGCAGAGGGAGAGCTCTTTCAGGCGTTCCTAGAGCTTCACACCCTGGGATGGAGAGAAATAAATGTCCTATCTTCCTGTTGCCTCCTTCCAGACTGGTTTGTTTGGGCTTCCTGTGCCCATGAGCCAGAAATAAACAAACAAAACCTTATCAAAAAGATGATATTTTTTTCTCCTGGTTTCCTTTTTTAAAGCTGCTGAAATGAGGTGGACCAACAGCAACGAACACGTGGTGATCCAGGGACCAGGAGAGTCCATTTGAGAGAAGATTGTTACAACTGCTCATGTAATTGCAGGTTCCTCACCATTAAGTGGTTTTGTTGCACCCATTACCCAGGTGGGAGATTCCCCACCCTCCCAGGAAGAGAGCCATTGAAGTCACATGGAGCCTCCAGGCTAAAAGGACACAGCTCCACGTGTCTCTGACACCAGCACTGACCAGCACAGGGTGGCACAGGGATGAACAACCTTGAGGGGTTGCTTGAGAGGTGGGCCCATGCCAACTTCATGAAGTTCAACAAGGCCAAGTGCAAGGTCCTGCACCTGAGTTGGGGCAACCCCAAGCACAGATACAGGCTGAGCAATGAGTGGATTCAGAGCAGCCCTGAGGAGAAAGACTTGGGGATGCTGGTCGATGAAAAGCTCAACATGAGCCAGCAATGGGCAAGTGCAGCCCAGAAAGCCCCAACCGTGTCCTGGGCTACATCAAAAGAAGAATGGGCAGCAGGTTGAGGGAGGTGATTCTGTCCCTCTGCTCCACTCTCATGAGACCCCACCTGGAGCCTTGTGTCCAGCTCTGGAGACCACAGCACAAGAGGGACACGGACCTGTTGGAGAGTGGCCAGAGGAGGGCTACAAAGATGGTTAGAGGGCTGAAACATCTCTCCTACAAACACAGCCTGAGAGAGTTGAGCCTGTTCAGCCTGGAGAAGAGAAGGCTCCATGGAGTCCTTATTGTGGCCTTCCAGTATCTGAAGGGGGCTACAAGAAAGCTGGGAAGGGACTTTGCACAAAGACCTGTAGTGACAGAACAAGGGGTAATGGGTTCAAACTGGAAGAGGGGAGATTTAGATTGGAAATTAGGAGGAAATTCTTCACTCTGAGGGTGGTGAGACCCTGGCCCAGGTTGCCCAGGGGGGTTGTGGATGCTCCATCCCTGGAGGTGTTCAAGGCCAGGTTGGATGGGGCCTTGAGCAACCTGGTCTAGTGGGAGGTGTCCCTGTCATGGCAGGGTGGGGGTGGAACAAGATGATCTTTGAGGTTCCTTCCAATACAAACTATTCTATGATTCTAAACCCACCATGCTCACTTCGGGCCTGCCCTTGGCCATGGAAGGATTGCCTTCCCAGCTCCCAGCACAGCAGCCACAGTCTCCTCTGCGGTGGGAGCCCCTGGCTCTGGCACCTCTCCAGACTTGGATGGGGGGGACACACAGACAGTGCCGTGTTTGCAGAGACAGGGAGAGGATTAAAGCCTTTTGTGAGCAGCCAGTAACCCACCACAGAGGTGCAGGGCAGGGACTGGGTGTCATGGCACCTGGGGTACAGAGCGGGATATTAAAGGCAGATTAGGATAACTTCACGTGCCAGACACCAGGAGAGAGACCCTGCAGTCCAAACATGCTTGAACTTGCTGATAAACCCATTGCCTCCAGCGGATAACCACCAGAGCAGGCTAAAGAGCTGAGGCCACGAGGCAAACGCCAGGGCTGATAACAGGCTTTTAATATTTATTAGCGCAGGGTTTAAGCCCCTCTCTCTCCACTTCCACCTCCGCTAACACCATCGGCCCTTCTGCAGCCCCACCAGGAGGGAGAGAGGCCTTTCCCTGGTCAAATGGTTTGTGTCAGGCTGACACGAGACGCCTCCGTGTCTCACCGACAGGAGCAGTTTTATGGCCAACTGCCAGGATTAGTTTATAACCTGTGACTGGTACCAGCAACCACTCCGTCTGGCTGAAGGGAAGGTGCCCTGAGCTCAGGTCTACGATTACACATGTCAGGAGAAGAGCTGCTTCAGGGTAGCTCGTGTTATCATGTTAACCCCTCAAGCTCAAGACGAGCTGCAAAGAGCATCTGCCCTCAAATGCGCAGTGAGGAGAGCTGTGGACACACTGGGGAGTGCCTGTTCTACCACTGTCCCACCAGGCCAGTGGTCTCTTCTCATCAGATACAGTCTCCTCTGCAACTACATCCTTCTCTCTGGCCCTGGGCAGTTATTTCTGCAGACTTCTATGACTTGTGGTAGAACAGTGCTCCACATCTCCTGCCTAACAGTAGAGCCAAACAAATGTTCATTGCTGCCACCAATGTCACATTCATTGTCATCATCCATAGAATCATAGAATCATTGAGGTTGGAAAGGACCTACAGGATCATCAAGTCCAACCTTTGTCCAATATCTCCCTGGCCCCTAGACCATGTCTCGAAGCTCCACATCTACTTGTTTGTTGAACCCCTCCAGGGATGGTGACTCCACCACTCCCCTGGGCAGCCTGTTCCAGTGCCTGACCAAGTGAGCTCATGCCTAGGAAGTCAGTGACTGCACGCAGCCCAAGTGACACCAAAAGGAACTGGATCCCTTAGAGGAAGAGCAAGCAATAAAATGGCAGAAATTCTCTTATGTCTAGAAATTCTCTTCTGTCTAGAAATTCTCTTCATGCCAGAGTTAGGTCAAGGTCAGATTCACCAGCGCATGGACTATGGGTCTAGAGGACCACATTTTCTTGTGCTTAGCACCTTCCCAGAGAACAGGATGCCACACAGAGATGAAGCAGGAAAAGNAAGAGCTGCTTCAGGGTAGCTCGTGTTATCATGTTAACCCCTCAAGCTCAAGACGAGCTGCAAAGAGCATCTGCCCTCAAATGCGCAGTGAGGGGAGCTGTGGACACACTGGGGAGTGCCTGTTCTACCACTGTCCCACCAGGCCAGTGGTCTCTTCTCATCAGATACAGTCTCCTCTGCAACTACATCCTTCTCTCTGGCCCTGGGCAGTTATTTCTGCAGACTTCTATGACTTGTGGTAGAACAGTGCTCCACATCTCCTGCCTAACAGTAGAGCCAAACAAATGTTCATTGCTGCCACCAATGTCACATTCATTGTCATCATCCATAGAATCATAGAATCATTGAGGTTGGAAAGGACCTACAGGATCATCAAGTCCAACCTTTGTCCAATATCTCCCTGGCCCCTAGACCATGTCTCGAAGCTCCACATCTACTTGTTTGTTGAACCCCTCCAGGGATGGTGACTCCACCACTCCCCTGGGCAGCCTGTTCCAGTGCCTGACCAAGTGAGCTCATGCCTAGGAAGTCAGTGACTGCACGCAGCCCAAGTGACACCAAAAGGAACTGGATCCCTTAGAGGAAGAGCAAGCAATAAAATGGCAGAAATTCTCTTATGTCTAGAAATTCTCTTCTGTCTAGAAATTCTCTTCATGCCAGAGTTAGGTCAAGGTCAGATTCACCAGCGCATGGACTATGGGTCTAGAGGACCACATTTTCTTGTGCTTAGCACCTTCCCAGAGAACAGGATGCCACACAGAGATGAAGCAGGAAAAGGACTGGAAACTACAAGAAGAGTTCAGAAGCTTTCAATGAAGGAAAAGAGCAAACGGGGAAATGCACTAATGGAATAAGAGGAAAAACTAGTGGATTGAGTCACCACAGCAAGCAAAATGGGCATACTTTAAAACCTGCCTGGTGTACTGGAAAGGAGAATGCTCTTGAGTGATCATGAAGGAAGAGGAACAGTGAGCAGACAAGGTCTGTGAAAGAACTTCAAGGGGAAGAAAGCCTTCTGGCAAAAGCAAGGTAGTGGCAGGAAGATGGACATCCTGGGACAGTCATCTCCAGCTCCTGTGCGTCTTTAGGTATGGGAATGGAGACTGGACTTCCAAAACAAGTTGCTGGCACGCAAGAACTGCACATAGTAGCCTCCTGATAGCATGATCCCACCACTACTTCACAGTGTATCCTGGCCTGGCCCAGCCGAGTTATCAGCAGATCTTCAAAGAAAACTATACAGACAGCCCAGTCCTTCAACAGAAGATTACCTCTACTCACTCCACATAAAATTAAACAGCCTTTCTGATCCCCTGGTAGCTGGTGTCCTTGCTGTTCCCACAGCATTTCATTCCAGCCTGATGTCCATGGCATTGAATGAAAAACAAGAGCACCAATGCAGAAAAATAAGGATCTAGGTGGCTTTAGGAGGATTTCCTCATTACAGTTTCACCACAGTCCTCCCATGCCAGCCAGGGATAACTAGATATCTCCACATCACGTGTCCTGCAATCTCTCAGCTTGGTTAGAGGGACCTTGAGCAGCCTTAACTGCCCAAGCTCAATGTCAACATCCTCTTGGGCAATAAGAAGACACCCTGCAGGTCATCTGCTCAATATAATGGAAGGACCATAGTTTGGTTGAGTTTGACCACGCTTCTGGAAGATCTAGAAACACTACAATAACAAACATTGGTAAGGTCATCTTTGCCCTGTGATGTCTATTAACTATATAACTAACCACTACATGCCACAGGGTAAACCAGGAAGGAGAAGACTTTCACACATCCCATATTCAAGTGATAATAAGAGACAAAAAAAGAGCTGAAGAGCCTTCTCTCTAAAAAACAGCCTGGGAACCTTGGGGAGATGGCTACAGCAGAACCACAACAGGTCCAGACAACAGCACCCAGGAAGAAGCTCATGGAGGAGTCAGAGTTGCCAGAGGAGGAGCACAAGGAGCCTCGCATCCGTTTGCCAAACCTGCAGGGTGAATGGGAGACTCAGACCTCGAGAAAGTCCCAGCAGTGCAGAGAAGCAGCTTTGAGGACAAAAGGGCAAACTGGAACATATTGGGGACAATTTTCTGGGACAGAAACAGTGCAGGACACTGACAGGCTCACTCTCAGGAGTGACCTGGTGTGGAGGACTGGGGAGAACACAAACATGGAAGGCAACATGGGTAAGGGTGACTGACCCAAAAGGGTTGGGGAGCCTTCAGAAGGGGACCAGGAAAATTGAAATTCTGATTTTGGAAAGAGAAATCACCACAATCTCTGAGCTTTGGTATAAATATCTCAAAAGGCTGGACTGCAGAAACAAAGAGCAGTGAGAGATCTGCTGTTTTGTTGAAGAAGCAGACCTTGAACAAGCTCTCTCAGTGTCAGGGAAAAGGCAAGAAGACAAAAAGGGACCAATAGAGCTGAATCATGAGGTCCTCATGGAGTTCAGAAGGAGGAATTGACACTAGGTTAGATTACAACAGACACCTGTTGGAAGCACAAAAGGACAAAGCTGAAAAGCCAAGACACTTAGCTTTGGAGGAAACTCTTCTAAGCCCATCAGTTGTGAGAAGGAGACGTGGCATGTCCACAGCTATCAGCTCTCTTCAATACACGTTGAAGGTCACAAAGGCCAGTGTGAGAAAAAAGCAGCAGCTGATGCAGCACGGCTATTATCAACCAGAGGAGGACAAGATTTAACCCTCAGACAAGGCAAGAGCAGAGTAAGAACTTTTCTATGAAGGGTTTTCAATGAGATGTGCCTGATAAGCTTTATCTCGGGACATTGATGCACATTGCTGGGTTTTGGGCTCCAGGAACAACCAAGTAGCCTTGGAAGGCAGCAGAGAGGGCAAACAAAGTGGTGCTTAACGAAATGGAAGAAAAGAAAATCTGGGCCATTACAGATCCACTAGCTTAGTTTACACCACCAGAAGCACTAGAGGAAAGCAAGGAAGGGTCCTAGAATTAACTCAACCTCTTCAGACCAACCCAGCTTCCCTGGACAACCAGGCAAAAGAACTTGGTAGGTGAGAGAAAACAACAGTTATCACCTCTTGATATTAATAAGACTTCTGGTATTTGATTGACGATAGTCTCCTAAGGAAGCTAAGAGAGTTTAGGTGATGGGAGGACATCTAGAAAAAACATATCAAAACAGTAGTGATAAATGTCTTACTGTCTGATGGAAGGTGCTCCAAGTGAGGATCCATGGAGATGAAGTTTGGGTCAATCCTAATTAGTCTTTTTGCTCACAGCCAGCTAACAGAAAGGGAAGCAGGTTTATTCATCATGCAGATGACTTCAGCACAGGAAAGGCTGCCAGCTTTGGATCCAAACCAATCTCAAAAGCTTGGGAGATGCAGTCAGAAAAGAAACAAGAAACAACTGAGTCAGTGTGAACACACCACGCCAGACCTCAGCAGGACAGCCAGTCCCACAGAGAAGGGGCAGAGAAGGATCTAGAAGAATTTGTGGGTCACAGCCCACAGAGAAGGATCTAGAAGGATTTGTGGGTCACAGTCCATGGCCACTGATGGGCATGGAGGTGAGAGGGCGTGAGTCCCATGGGTTTTTAATATCTCCACAGATGAGGCCTCCATATCCTCTCTGGGCAGCCCCTGCTAATGTTTGACCACTCTCACAGCAGAAAAGGTTTTTTTGTTCAGATAGAACCTCCTATGTGCCCATTGCCTCTGCTCCTGTCACTGGACACTACTGAGAAAAGTCCATCTCCCTCTTCTCCTCAGGTACACATGGACAAGGTCCCCCTGGACCTCCTCTTCTCCTGGCTGAACAGTTCCAGCTTCTCAGCCTCTCCTCTTATAAAGCCTCTTAGGCACTCATGGGTCCAGTTTGTTTCTCCCTTGCTCCACACTTCTCCAGTCTTAGGGTTTTTTCATTGCCAAAGGCAACAAAAAAATCAAAAATTAAAAGTCTTTAATAAAGACTAAAGCAAAGAAGACATCAAGTACCTGGGCTTTTCCAATGTCCCTTGTTACCAGGTCCCTGGCACCACCCAGCTGCAAGCCCACATTTCCCCTGATCTTCCTTTTGCTGTTGATGTACTTAGAGCATCCTCTCTTGTCACCCTTCACACTCCTCACCAGACTCAACCCCAGGTCATGCTGTGCCTGCAAAGTCAGACAGCAACTCTATACTCCTCCTGGGTCACCTGCCTCTGCTTCCACCTTTTGTATGGCTCCTTTGTATGTCTGAGTTCAGACACGAGCTCCTTGCTCACCTACTCAAGCCTTTGCTTGATTCACCTCAGCTCTATCCCTTCAACTTTGGCTTACATATGAACATCTGCTTCTTTTTCAGGTCCTCACTTAGCTCTCTTGATGGGAAATGGCTTTGTCAGTCCAAGCCATGCTGCCTAAACCCAACCTCCTGCCTACCAGCTAGACTTTCCTGATGTCATATGGACGTTGAGCTCCCCGTCACAGCAGATCTCCTTATCTCAGCCAGCTGTGGCATTGGCCCGTGCTCGCTGTGCAAGTGGAGCAGATGGCAAAACCCCGGAGGAAGCAGCGGTGGCGATGTCTCCCCTCTTGCCCTCTTCACCCACTGGAAGCCTCTCTGCACAACACGACACGTTTCAACACCTGCCGTGATAAATAGCAGCAGAACCCAGGAGCAACCGCTCGGTCGTGTTTCTCCTCGAGCGTTCCTTGGTCACGCTGCAGCCCACAATAGCATTCGTTAACAGCTCCTAGAACATGGTTACAAATTGCAGCGAACACAAACGCCCCGTCACTGTTATTGCAGGATTCATTAATGATGAGCCTTCGCATTTCAGCAACAGCCAGTCAAGGAGCTGAAAACATTTCTGTGCCGCTGCGAGCCAAGGGTCACGCTCCATGTGCGAGCCAGATGTTCACAACAGAGCTCCACAAACGAGGGAGGGAAGTCCCCAGGACTGCCTCCAGACCCCTCTGCTCCCGCTGAGCAATCCACTGCCCACCAACTACTCATGGGGGAATTATCCAATTCAAGGCAAGGCAGGATACCATTATGAGCTCTTTGTTTCCTTGCATTGTCTCTCCTTCCTCGCTCCTCATCTTGGGATTTAGATTCTAGGCCTGGAGGGCTACCTCTGGATGTGTCCAGCATGGTACAGAGATGTGACTTAGCACTACTCCTCACAGCCACGGTACCAGGATCTGGACAATGGAGAGCTCTTGGAGGAGATCTCCAGCAGCTCTCTGCGTCAAACCAGGCCCCTTCCAGACAGAGAAAGCCCAGTTAATTCCCAGAAGGGGCAAAGCCAACTAAATCATAGAATTATAGAATCATAGAATCATTTAGGTTGGAAAGGCCATCTAGGATCATCAAGTCCAACCTTTGTCCAACATCTCCCTCCCCCCTAGACCATATCCTGAAGTGCCACATCTACTCGTTTTTTGAACCCCTCCAGAGATGGTGACTCCAGCACCACCCTGGGCAGCTTGTTCCAGTGCCTGACCACTCTTTCAGTAAAGAACTTCTTCCTAATCTCTAATCTAAACCTCCCAACATCTCTCCCATTCCATCCATCTTTCCCAGAGCACACACAGTGCCTGTCAAACTTCATAACTTCCAAGAGCCAAAAAGAGTCAAGAAAGTGATTCCTGCTTAGCAAACTGACCATTTTAAGGTGCATAACTCTCCCTCTCCACTCAGACCTTGCTGATGACAAAAGATTCCCTTGCATACACCTATGTGTATCAAGAGACCTCAGCATCTCTGCTACACCTCTCCTGCCAAACTGCTCCACCAGCTGGGTCTCTACATCATGTCCTTTTTTTTCAAGATGAAGGAAAAATCACATGCTGCTCCCTCTAGTGACAACCGAGCCCATTCAAGCAGTGTCTGCGACTCAGCACCACTGCAATGGGTGGTTTTAGGCAACATTTTTACACAGGACCCACTCTCTGGCATCTCAGTTCTTTGGCATATCCAAACCTACCTTAGTTGGTCTCTCTGAGGTCGCTGCTCTGCAAGCACAGGTCTCACCAAGCTGAAGAGGCTGTTAGCAGGCTCTGCAGAGCTTCACCAGCCCCCAGCTGAAATCTAGTCTGAGCTGAGATTGACCTCAAGGTAAAAAGCACTGGGCAGCTGCGGTCACCTGAGCGGGGTCATCGTGGGTGCACTCTGCAATTGGCTGTTGTTGATCAAATAAAAGCAAGTTTGGGGATTGGAAGCAGCTACGCAACAGAGGACAGGACAGTTCAAACCAGCCTTCCTTTCAGGGGCAGCAGAAGGTTGCTAAACCCAGGTCTAGTCACCACAAGCTAGAAGCAAAAACTGGCTATTATAGCAAACCGAGCTGGGCAAGGAGAACTAATGATGGGAGGTTGAAGTTAACGTCACCATTTACCTACTACATTGTTCTATCCCAGCTCATGTGTTTTCTCACTTCTAGCCTTCTAGTGCTCTCCCCCATCCCACCACAGAGGAGTGATTGAGTGGTGCTGAGCTGCCTACCAAGGTGAAACCACAACACCCAGTTTCTTGGCTCACCCGTCTCTCCCATTACAAGCCAATAACCTGCCAAGGTACCAAATTCCCCTGGCCTGGGATCTCCACCGTGTGTGGAGAAGCAAAGGCTGGGAGCTCCATCCAGGGCTGGCTGGTGCATACCTGCCTGCACATCTTGCCAGTCCCTTTCACCAGCTCTAGGTCATGTCCTCGCAGACGCCGACCTGAAGCACATGACATTGCAGTCACACCAGAGCCCAAACCCCACCACACAGCCACAGCCAACTGCGGTCAAATGACAAGCACCACCAAGATTAAAATGAGGTTTTTCCTCTTTTTTTCACATTATCTGCCTTATACCAAAGAATCCCAGAACCACAGACCAGTTAACTCTCCCTCCATGCCCATAGCATCATCCTTCTTCCTCCGAGCATCTCTCCCTGAGATGCCATCCCATGATGGCCACCTTATTCCCACATCCCCCAGAAAAACATCCACCAGCCAGGGTCTCGGGGGAAAGGCAGGATAACCAGAAAGGCACTGAGAGTAGCAGAGGCCTGGACATGGAGAAGGGGAGATTCAGAGGTGTGGAGGCTTCCTGAGGGACACAGGCACAGCAATGGGAGCATTGGCATTGACATGGCAACGGGCACCACAGTGAAGGCCCCACAACCATTAGAGAAGCCATGGAGGCCTCTAATGGGAAGGGCACAGGACCTGAGGGAAGGGCATGGAGCCTGAGGAAAGGCCCTGCAGCCCTGAGAGAAAGCCATGGAGCCTGGGGAGCTGCAGGAGAAGGGCAGATGTCTGCATGCCTTGAGCTGCAACTGTGCAGCCACCTCACAAACGCACTTAGCACCGCGAGCGAGCCTGGGTGGAGAGGGTCTGTCCCACTGGCCACCCCTCTTTGCCCTCCAAAGTGACAAGGCAGAAACCAGCAGCTTTGAGCCCAGCTGTACCACCAACAGCCACTCCCTCTCCTGCCACCACGGCTCCCACAGGGCAGGGTGCTGGGCCCAGTTGTGGAGGCAAAGAGGGTGCCCAAAGGCTGGAGAAGCTTCAGCCACCAGCAAGGCTGTCGGGGCATGGTGGGTGGGAGAGACAGACAGACAGCATCGAGACAGGCATGGAAGGACATCTGTCACCTGCTGCTGCTCTTGGGAACAAAGGCAGAGGGCGGCGGGGACACTGGTGTGCTTATTTAATGCCATTTAATTCTCAGCACTACAGATATTTAAAATAAATTCATTAGAATAATCACAGCGCCACGGTGCCCGCTGCAGGCAGGAAGCCTTCAGCAGAGCATGACATGCTGACTTCTACTGAGGCAGAGCAGGAGAGCAAGAAACAGGGTCCTAGCACACTGGTGACACCCCAGCTCCAAGCAGGACATGTGAGACTCACAACTTCTCATGAGGAACCATCAGCATGCACTGCACTGGCTCCTGGCTGGAGGACAACACACACACTTCTAGAGGGACACGTGGGACCTGTGAGGTCCCAGCAGGACACATTGACTCCCAGCCAGCCAGAGCTAACGTGTGATGGATGCACCAGCTCCCAGCTGATGCCCTGACCACCAGCAGGGCACTTGTGATGCGCTGGCTCCCAGTGGGGCTGAGCTCTATAAGATGGACCAGCTCCCAGTAGGACATAAGGGACTTACTGAATCCCAGCCATGTCAAGACTCTCAGTGGGACACACCTGACACATCAACTCCCAGCAGGACAATAGCAGGCAACACAACAACTCCTGGAAGGGCAGAGCCAGTGTGCAAAGTACCAGCTACCAACAGAATATCTGCAAAGCCCTGGATCCCAGCAAGGCAGAGCCAATGTTGGACACACGGACCCTCCCCAGAGCATGCGAGCTGCACCCACTCCCACCAGGACACATGGAATGCACGGTCACAGAATCATTTAGGTGGGAAAGGACCTCCAGGATCATCAAGTCCAACCTTTGTCCAACATCTCCCTCACCCCTAGACCATGTCTCGAAGCACCACATCTACTTGTTTTCTGAACCCCTCCAGGGATGGTGCCTCCACCACCTCCCTGGGAAAGGCCTGGCCTGTTGGTAACATACCAGCTCCTAGCAGGACACTTGTGATGCCGTGACTCCCACCAGGACACTCGCAGTGCAGCAGTTTCCAGTGAGACACATGCAATGGGATGACTCCCAGTGCTGCCCTGGCAGAGCAGGGGTGCAGGGACAGGCCGGGCTCTGTGGCTGGGGGGACATGGACACCATCGCAGGGCTCCCAGTGCCACCTAGTGGGGGACAGGAGATGCTCAGGGGCCACCCATCCCCAAGACTTGGGTGCTGCTGGGTGTAGCAGACCTTCCCCAGCCAGGCCAGCCTGTCCCACCACTCCAGCAGCCACCCCAACCCCACACTGCAGCAGGCCAGCATGTCCCACCAGCTCTCCTCCCATGCTTGCTCATCATGCGCCCTTGAGGTTGTACAAAGCACCACCATGGGAGGGACAGAGGAAGTTACTCCAGGTGTAGTTTGTTAATCACAGTCCTGTTGAGTCCCTCCCTGGGTTTCCATCCTGCCTGGGATGAGCACAGAGACCTGGTCAGAGATTCATCTTCTGCCCATGAGCCGCAGTGCCCAGAAAGCATTAGAGCTGCTTTCCTAAGAGGATCTTTCAGGGAAGCCCTCCAAAAGCACGACATCTTCTGAAGCACACCTTGATGCTCGATGCACTTTTTGATCTGAGAATCCTCACGTGAGCTCCACCACACACCATCAGGCACACCCCAGAACGCACCACAGACACCTCAGCCAAAGAGAACATCGGCACAGCAAGCAGCTCGTGTGACCCCACAGGTTTTATTTCATAGGCTTTCTTCCCCCAGGAAACAGGCCAGAGGTTCTGGGAGGTGGGAACAGCAGCTGGGGCCATGAAGGTGCAGTACAGAGCCAGGGGCACGTTTACACGCGGGGAGGCTGGAAAGGAGGAACAAATGCAAGATAATGAGTAATAAATGCAATTTGAGGTGGGGGGTGAGTGGATTTGCAATCCTGGTGCAATCTTCCCTTCCATCTCTCCACCCAGCAGGCGACCGTCAATCTTTTAAGCTGTATCTCCTCTCATCTACCGCCGTTTAATCGCTTGGCATTTTCTTCCATTCCAGCTGCATCCTCAGCCTCTTCCTTCCTCGTCCTCAGCCTGAAAACAATCCCTAGGACATTAAAGAGAAAACTGTGACACCTTGTGGAACAGATGGAGCCTTCCCCAGCCCAAGGCACCCTCACCAACACCCGTGTGTCACCCAGCCGGTCTGCCCACAGACAGTGAAAACAGACCAAGTGAGGCCTCAGAAAACTTATCAGCTGCCACCAGATGCCCCAGGTTCACCCACTGATGGAACACAGCCCCTCGTTGCCCAGAGGATCAGCCACCAGATTTTTGTTGGCCTTAATCATGGTTAAGCTGAGCATCTCTCCAGGGAGTTTTTCCAGGGAGCTCAAATCCCTGCAAAAATTAAATCAGCTGCAAGATGCTCTATGATCCACCCTGGAATCAAGGCAAGAAAACCAGGCCCAGCATGAGAGATCTGGGCTGGATCCCAACCACTTCTGCTGTAATAGGTGAGACAAGTCTAGGAATGGGGAGAGAGGAAATAGGTTCGAAAAGAGGTGGCCACAGAGTTCAAGACAACAGGAGGGAAGGAGCCAATAAAAAGTCCTGTCATTGACAATCACAGAATCACAGAACGGCAGGGGCTGGAAGGAACCTCTAGAGATCATCTAGTCCTACCCCCCTGCCACGGCAGGTTCATCTAGGGAAGGTCACACAGGGCTATTGGCACAATCCAGGGCCCAGGTGAGCTAACAGGTTGGGTGCATCTCTCCAAACATGAACCCAGTACAAAGCCAAGTCACCAGATGAGCAGCTCAGGTATGTCCAGCAAGGAAAACAACATCCCTGTGGCATCACACTCTCCTGAGCCCCTGCTCCCTGAGACAGACCCTTCTCACCTACAGCAAAGACCCTGCAGGATCCCAGTGAAACACCAGCTGGTCCCCCAGCAGGCAAACTGAAGGTTGTCCTCCTCCCATGAACTCACCTCCTCTGCTCTCACGGGTCCCAGCTGCCGCCATCCTGCCTATTTTAAAACCAGCACAATTTGGGATCGGAGCAATCAAGTGAGCTGTGGTGGTCCAACAGGCTTCCTCATGACTACTGTCCTCCAAGAGCTGCCCTCTCCTCCCAGAGCAGCATGGTCTGAAAGAAAGGAAAGAGATGGGGGCAAACATCAGTCTCAAAGCTGAACTCCTCCAGCTACTTAGGACCAGATCATTATTTTGAGAGCACTTACATGAGAGAAAGAATAGCTTGGGAACTGCTAAGGAGAGACTTGTCTAGGTCCCCTCCAGGTCACCGAGCACACGCAGGGCAGCAGAAGCAGTTCCAGGCTCTTGGCTCTGTCAAAATTTGGTGGCAAAACGGAAAAATGTGGTAGAAGACATTCTCATTTTGCCAACCTGTCAGGACACGCTGGTGGTGAGGAGCTGCGGAGAGATTTGGGCAGGCAGTGAGGAGAGCTGGGCTCGGCGCAGGTGAGGATGGACAGTGCGTTGTGGGGGAGGAAGGAGAAGACTGGGAGAGACATGAACACAGCAGGGCCAACGCTGTTACCAGGAGAGAAGATGGATAGAGGTGTGTTTGGAGGTCGGATTTTCAGATCCTAGAAGAGCCCAGGGATAGTCAGACCCATCAGATTCTGAACAGCCCACAAGGGCACAGCACTCAAGCCTCTGCTGGTGTGTGACCTGTCCAAAAAACCCCAGAGGGCTGGTCCCACCGTGCTGAATGTGAGAGCTATCATCTGCATAGGAAAGAGTCCCTCAGCATGACAAGTCATCATCTAAACCCCAAGAAAGGTATTAACATCAGCCATCTGGCTCTAGAGAGGCTTTAAGGGCCTTGAGGAATGAAACAGGTATCCCCACCATGACTCAAGAGAAGGAGCTTCACCCCAACCAGACAGCGGCTCTAGATCCTGGACCCTACATCAAAATAAGTTTAGGGTCTCAAACGAGACCCCTCCATGGAAACTGAGGTCTCCTCAGACCTACTTTCCCAAGCAGCCCAGGGCAACACTCATCAGGGAGGCAAGAGCTTTGCTCCCTGTCCCAGGTCCCAGTCTCTGACCACCCACCCACACTGCAGGTACAGCTTTTTGCACAGAGACTATAGTTTGGAGGAGATCAGCTCAGCCTCTCCTAGGTGATGGACCACTGCACATGATGGATCATGCCTGGGCTACCATACCTCTTTGAGATCCCAGGAATCTGGGACTGCTGAAACTCCAGCAATTACTGACAGTGTCTCAGATTCAGTGAGCACTGTGAAGGGCCCAGAAGAGACATGGGCCAAAGGCTGCACAGTGTGGAAGTGGTCTTCACCAAGCACTGTGGACTTAAGCCACTCATCATCATGTGGCATGGGAGTCAGGGACTGGTCGTAGAACAAAAACCCTTGGTAGTAGATGCTGAAGTTCTGTTCCCACCGCTGGAGGAGGCTCAGGCATCTGCACCTGGTACAGGGTCAGAGCAACTGTCTGCCAAGACTCCCCCAGCAGTGGTAGGCAACTTGGGAAAGGCCACAAAAAATGAGGTGAGTATAGGGTGATCCCACCTGTGGTAGTGCCTTCTCAGCTGCCCACAAACTGCTCCTCAGCCCACCTCCTAAGCTAGAGATTGCAGCTGCCCTGCAATGTCCAACAGTGCTGCTCAAGAGGCTATGACACCTTCTGAATCCTGCCCTTCAATCAGGAGTGAGCAATCCTACATATCTCCTCTGTAAAGATGGAAAGGCCTCCTTGAAAGCTTTTCAGAGAGAAGTTGCATATGAATATCTCCAAGTTTAACGTTACTTCAGCTGGCTTGCTGAAACAAGAGCATGCCAGGCTGTCCCACCTTTCCCTCTGCAGTACTGGGGACCTGCAGACAGAGAGTAGACCATCTCCAGATGGACAGCAGAGTAGCAAAACGTGAGGCTGATGTCCTCCAACACACCACAAACTCAACATTTCTCCAGCAGATGATCCCAGCAGACAACCCTTAATTTATGTCTTCTACATAGCGACCACCAGCCAAAACCAATAAATGCTGGTCTTTACTTCAATACCTCTCCACAAATCCAAGAAGCACCAATGTTTGCCCATATATCATCACGAACACACTACCACAGACAACTTGCAGTTGATTTGATTTGATTTGATTTGATTCTGGCCTGTTGAATGCTGAGGACCTGCCACCAAGGCAGGCCCCAGCTCACTGCTTTCTGGGTATGAAAGCAAAAAAACACAAAGAAAACTGCAGCTCAGCTTGAACTGTATTTTGTCTGAGCATCAGTCAATCCCTTATAATTAATTAGATCCCTAAAATACACAAGAAACTAAGAAAAACAACAGCCACGAGCTAAGATGACTGCGCTCTACCAAGAAAGCTTTTATCTCCATGCAATGAATAAATAACTCTGACGTAACTACACACAGCAATTTTTCATCAGATGTCTGAGTAGCAAACTCCCTCCCCAGACCTTCTCTCACACAGCAAATGTGCTGATGGAAAACCACCGGCCACGTTCACAAGCGTCTCTAAAACCTAGCACATCAACCCAGGAGAAGCTGCTCCAAGGACCTACCCCAGGACCTCCTCTTTCCATAGCAAAGCCACCTTGCAGGCCTCGGCATCTCCCGGGTCCTTCAGCCTCACCATGGAAAGCACAAATGCTGCTTTTCCAAGGACAGACAAGAGGTCAAAAGCTGAGTGGATATTCCCCAAGTCCCTCAGATATCTTGAGGTTGAGAAAAAACCAACCCCAGAGCGTTCAAATGCAGGTTTCCCAGGTGTGGGGGCCAACAGATCCAGCTGGCAGCTGATGGACACGATTCATCTCCAGCTCCCTCCTCGACTGGAGTCAGCCCCTGGTGATGTCATGTGCAAACAAAGCACCGGGCTCCTTCTGCACTAACAACTCGGGGAAGGCTCTTTCCTTTCGGGCAGCCCATATTGGCACCGCTTAATCAGGCCGAGATTTACGGGAGCCCGCTGTGAGATGACACAGATTGCTCCATCCCCAGGGAGCTGGTGAACACCACGGTCAGTGTGTAACTGGCAACCCCTGCAAAAACAGTCCCGATTACACACAACAACGGAGTCCTCCCTCTGCCAGCACCTGGCCTCCTCCTTGACCTGGGTTAGGATCAAGGGGCTCCGTGTTCTCCACCATCCCACATGTTGACCCCTCAGAAGTCAGCTGGCCACAGCACAGTGGTGGGAAAGCAGGCAGTGACAGGGGGAATGTGTAGCTGCTCACACATGGCTTCTGCCTCCCATGGCAGCCCCGTAGACAGAGCCTTGTCTGGGTGTGGATGAAACCATCTGCTCAGTGTCTGGCAGCTCCAGGCAGGCAAAGGGCAGGGGAGGCTGCACATCCAGCCGCTGCCACCCCGGCAATTCAGAGAATCACAGAATCATTTAGGTTGGAAAAGACCTCCAGGATCACCAAGTCCAACCATCGTCCCAACACCTCCCTGACCCTTATACCATGTCTCAAAGAGCCACATCTACTCATCTTTTGAACCCCTCCAAGGATGGTGACTCCATCACTTCCCTGGGCAGCCTGTTTCAGTGCCTGACCACTCTTCCAGTAAAGAACTTCTTCTTAATGTCCAATCTAAACCTCCCCTGGTGCAACTTGAGGCCATCACCTCTTGTCCTGAGCAGCCAGAGCAGGGGAATGCTGCCCAAGAGGGACATTGCTGCCAGCAAGGTGGGGAAAGGAGGATGGAGCCCATTCCCCAGGGCATGTCTGGAACAGGGAACCAGGATCAGGCCAAACCTGAGACCTTTTGATCCCCCTCCTTCAAGGCCTCCAGCTTGGGGTTAAAGCTCCTGTTGAGACGCAAAAATTAGGTGTGCAGGACTCCCAGCCACACCTATCTCCAAACCCTCTTCCATCCCAGTAGGGGTCATAGGGTGTCCCAGGCAACAGCCTCATTAGCACCATCACCACCCCACACCTCAAGACACTTCCAGCCTGTCTGGCAGCTTCCTATCCCAAAGCTCATCTCACGTCTGGAAAACACGTTGCCCAGATCAGGACCTGCTATTACTCCATGCCTAAAATCTCCCCTGGTTCAACAAACCAAATCCTCAGGTTGTACAAATGACTTTGCACAAACTACGTCCACCTATATGAATGTCTTCATCAACCCCCCTCCAGCCCAGAACCTGCTGCAGGATCTCAGTTACATTTGATGCTGCTCCTTGCACCAGGCAACTATGAGTGGGAGGTTGGACTGGAGCCCTTCAGATCCCCTTCCACATCTATTTTGCTGGTTATTTACCACCTGAACACGAGTTTAGGAAGCAACCTGCTGGAAGATACTGATGCCATCCAAAATGTCCCAGCATCTCCCACAGGGTTGCTTCCAGAGTGGCATGGAGCAGTCCCTCCTAAGAGATGCTGCCTTTTCAGGTCCCTCCAGCCTTCTGTCCCTGCATCCACAGCTCATCGCTTCTCCCCATTGATCATTCTGGATCCTCCACAATCTCTTGCAACTCCCAGCACTGGTGGTCATGTAAGAGGATACCACCAGCTTTCAACTGGGTTCCTCATCCTGTAGCAGCTTAAAGCATAAGGAGCCTCCATGCATCTGGGTGAAAGTGGGATCAGGAGGGCTCTGGAACAAGCCTCCACTGCTGTTACAACTTATCTCAGCACTGTTTTTTATGGAGCATCCCTCCATGGGGTTTCTGCAGCCTGGAGACCAAGACAAGCAAAGAGCAGGTGCACAGGAACTCAACTGCAAGTTGCAGCAAGCTCTTGACAACTCTGTACAGGGAGAGCTGCCCATCATTTGCTTCCCTGTCCTGAAAAACAAGTCCATGGGAAACTCTTTGGAATCACACACGGAGCAGAAACTGTAGTTTTGGAAGGGAAAGTGTCAGCAGCTTTCCCTGAAGACATCACTTGCGATTATTAAAAGATATTGTTTGGTTTGATTTGTTAAAAAAATGCATGGGCATGGCACTTTGGGACACGGTTTAGTGCTCATGGTGGTATTGGGTTGATGGTTGGACTTGATGATCTTAAAGGTCTTTTCCAGCCTTAATGATTCTATGATTCTACATTTATGGGGTCCACATATGAGTGTCTGCACAGGTATGACCACAAACAGACAATCATGTGTCCAGCAGCCATCTCCTACAAACCAAAACAAAGCCATTAGCTCCTTGGTGACAGCTTTGTCAAAGTAGAGCTGGGCTAAAAGTGGTGGAATGAACCATCCAAACCATTTGTAAAGCTTAAACAATCCTTGAAGAATCAAAGGAGGTAGGGATGGGTAGATAACTGAAATGCACCCTGGTTGTTCCAGCTTGCAGAGTAAGAACAGGACATGGAGAAGGCTCCACACTCATTCACAAGCTGCTCCTGCATCCCAGACCAGTGTCCTAGGTGGAACTGGGCCCTCAGGAGATCCCACAGAATCACAGAGTTGCTATGGACCTTTAAGATCATCAAGTCCAACCATTCTGTTTCTACCAGGCTCACTTCTACACCATATCCTTAGCACCCTATCTAGGCAGCTTTTGAATACATCCAGGGATGGTTCTATGATTCTATGATTCATTTCAGAAGACCATCATGGCCCACCATTAGTAAGAGGTGTTGCCTATTAACCTTAATTAAGACACAGATGCTAATCATTTAATTGGTCCTTAATTAGGAACCGAAAAACTTGCAGGCATAGGGAAAAAAAAGCCATTTGGCCCAGCTTGGGATAGCTCCACCTTCTCTACCTCGGTTTACCCTCCACATTTCCCCAAGCCCATGGGGAAAAGCCACGTCAGGCTCCGAGCAGCAGCTGTATGGGAGCTGGCAGTTCCTCCCCAGCTGAGCTGGCACCACGTCTGAGCTGTCACCAGGTCTCTCCTGTCCCACTTTCCTGCAACTGGATGCCACTACACAGGAGCGAGGGCCTTGGAGACTCTGGGACTGACATGTGCAGTTTTCTAGGACACCATGTTCCAGTTGTGAGCTCCAAAGAGTGTGTTGAACACAATGGGGGAGCAGCTCCTGCCTGAGGGCCACTCGTAGCACCACCATAGTCAGCTCTGCCCCCTTGCTTTCTCTTGGCCACAACAAATCACTCCTTCTGTAGAGCCTGGTCCCGGCTTGGTCCCTCCCAGGGATGCTCTCCCTCCTCCAGACTCTCTGGAAGGGAAGGACTCTGAAGACCCTCACCATGGAGAAGCCATCTCATGAAAATCCTTCCATGTACCTTGACCTGCCACAGCTTCCTGACCTCCTGCAGCCCTGGGCCATGATGGGCAGAGGGCAGACCTAGTCTGGGGTCTTCCCACACCTCTCCCAGGAAGCCAAGAAGACTTGTACTGCAAGAAGCTGTTGCTCCTTCCCAGTACCCATCATCTCCTACAATGGGATCAGAAGGGCGTAGTTTCATAAATGTTCCTTCTGAGACTATGGGCTTCTCCTGGCTTCCTAAAAGAACGTGTTTGGGAGTTTTGCTGGGTTACAAGCACCACAGGACAGCAAAGGGTGGCCACTAAAGAAACATTCATCCAAGTCCTAAGGCCCAGTATCTCCATTGCTGAGGACTACAGGAGTCTTGCTGCTGCTATTAGCTGGGATCTCTCGAAAACCAGACACTAGGACACAGCAACACCAGTATATTCAGCTGTGTGAGGATAACATGAGCATCTGCATTCTCCCCCTGCTGCAGACTCCTTGACACTGTTTCATCTGGGAAGAAACAACTCCTGGTCACAGCTCGAGAGCTGCCATGACTAAGAACCCTCCTCTGTAGACAACTCTCTTTCAGTGGTCGTGTTCAACAGCTTGGACACAGGCTGCATGTTGGCATCCGTGCCAGGGAATCATCTCATAGCAATGCAGCTTTGAGATGAGCCATGCCAGGAGATGCCCAGCCTCCAGTGGGACAGCAGAGCCAAGTTCTCCTCATCATCCCCCAGCAGATGAACCACGTGTGCTACAGACACACAACGGAGCTGGTGAGAGAAACAAGAGCAGCCAATCTCAGCACCCCGATTCCTGCCTCCGTTTGATCTCCAGCAAATAAAGCATTAAAAAATTAAGTGGGTCCAACGAAACGCAGCTCAGCCCATCCCTCACCCGACCCTCTGACAGCAGGAAACCAGCAGCTGGCTGGAGCTGGCAGCTAAATGGGTATCTGAGTGCCTGTCGCAGCCCAAAGTCCTTACTCAGTGGAATGAGGCCTCAGCATCTAACAAGGCCACTGACAAATTGCTCTGTCACCTTGGAGCTCTGTCAGAGGCTGCCTGTGTTGGACACAAGTCTTAGTGGAGCCTAGACAGGGAAGCAAAGGCCCCTTGGTGCTGGGGTGAGCCAAAGATGCCCAGGAGCACATTAGGATTGCACTGGCTTCAGCCCTTCCTCCAAGGGAAGGGCTTCATGACCTTGAGGTGAACCTCTGACACTTAGTCTGCCTGGCTGACCCTTCTGTGGGATCAGGGGAAATCCTTATCATAAATGAAATAATAAAAGGCTCCACTACATTTCCACCAACCCTCCTACACCCCTCTCTGCTGCTTCCTCACATGTCCTCTTCCCTCCTGTCTTGCGATCTCCTCCCAAAGATGCTGCCTGAGAAGCAGCAGAGATGTTCCCAGCACGAAGAACAGAGCTTGAGACACCTCCAGGTAGAGCCCTGGCAAGAACTCTGCCAGAGCTTTCACTGCAGACCCCACTGGGACAACAGCAAGGAGAGGTTTCCACCTGACAACAGGTTTCTACCCTTCCCCACTCTGTCCCTTACTATGCGTGGAGGAAACTACACTGGTGGACCACTGCCCAGAGCTGGGACATGAGACATCCACCCCTCAGCTTTTGCCTCTGCAACTGGGTGAAAGCCCCAAGCACAGGCCATCTGCATCCCAAAACCCTCCGGGCCAAGACCAACAAGCCCTGTGGTTTCTGAGTGAGTGAGTCCTGCCAGACTCCTCAGGGAGCCCAGGAACATCTCACTGCCCTCCTAGCATCCTTGGAGCTGTGAAGCGAAACTGCTCCAACAACTCTCCCCAGCTGCTGGTGCAGAGACCAGCAGACGACAGCCAAGGACCTGCCCAGGCCAGCAGGATGTTTCCTATAACCATAAGCAACCAGAGTGGTCGGGATCAGCACCTTCTCTGTCCACCAACCTTGGCCTCCCCTCCAGGCAAGTCATGAGAAACAGACGATGTCTGTGAGACCCCAGAGGTTCTCAGCAGGGTGGATTGCAGCCTGTTCATCTTGGCTCTGCAGAGCCAGCTGGCCAGCCAGGAGGGACAACGCTGCACAACAAAGCCTTTGCCAACAGACTCAGAGCTACCAATGGTGGACCTTGGTTCCCAAAGCAAGCACACCACGGTCTAGCAACTGGAAGCAAGCTTGAACTGAGAAAAACCTTGGGTGAGACCTGCAAACAAGGACATTTTTGGGTTTCTCCTTGTTGATAACCCAAAATAGTGCAGAAATGAGAGCTGGACACCTTCAAGTTGGGGGATGGAGCTCAAGCATGCAGAAAAGATACCAAATAACCACATTTTCACTCATCTCCTGGTGGGATGAGCTTTGCTTGTTCATATTCTCCAGCTTGCCTCAGTCACCATAACACTTCTACAAGGTAACCAAGATCCACATCCAGTCCCACAACTCTGTGAACTGGGGCTTTAAGAGCAACCCTCGTGAGCAGCCCCATCTCCACCACAGCAGCTCCTCTGTGCAACCCCTGACCCAGGCCTGTGATTTCTTCCACCACCATAAATCCCTTCTAATTCCCTCTAAACCGTTCCTTGTCTCCATCGAAGCCCAGCAGGGATTTAGTTCAGCCCCGTGGCGCGGGGACTGTGGGCAGAGGAGGAGTGTGGACAGGTCTATCCCCACATCTCTGTGCCCCTGCCCTGATTTCATGGCTCATCTGAACCCATCACGAGCTGGGAGTGGGGCCACCAGGGAGGCTTCCATGGCACCAGCTTTCTCTGCTCTCTCCCAACCATATCAGCTCTTCTTGTCCCCTTGCTAGTCCTTCACCCCATCCCAGCCAACATGCTTTGGGAGCCAAAATGACTTCCTGTGACATCTTCCAGACCCACACATCAGCACCCACCAGCTCCCAAACCCCCATAGTATCTTGCCCAGGAAGCTCAAAGGAGCCCAATGATCTCGGGGCTCTGACATGCTGGCTCCATCCAGCAATGCAGGTCTGGGGGCTCATCCCTTCCTACCTGGAGAAAGGAGTAAGCAGCAGGAGAGGCTGCTCCACCAAGGAGACCTGATATTGTTTATACCAACGGGGTGGCCAGGGATATTTGGGGGAAGGCACCCTACATCTCAAGAGAGTTTGGATCCTGGCCAGGAGACCACAGTGCATGGGGGAGCTAGTGATGTGTCTACAACCTGAGTACAGACATAGAGTGCTCAGCAGGCTGGGCCACCCATCCCATGGCTGCAGGACAGCCCCAGACAGCTCATGGCAATGGAGGAGCCTATGGGCAGCTCCCACCCATCCAGGTGATGACCCCACCTGCACGGCCCTGCCTTTGTCTAACTGTGCAGCGAGGACTTCTCATGTGCCTTTAGAGTGGTTTCCTGGAGAGCTTCTCTCTATGGATGGGATCTGCTCCCAGCCATGGGAGAAACCTACCTGGGGTGTGTCTGATGCTGCACAAACACAGGGTTCCCAGCACCTGAAGGGACACGGATTTACTCAACAAACACACACTCCTCACTGCTGTTTTGTTGAGACAGTTGTTGGGCTTTTCCCGCTGAGAACTGACTCACCCTCACCTGGCAGAGGTGGGGGAGCAGAGAGGACACGGAGCTCACTCCTGTCTGTCGCTCTCCCCTGCCATGCTCTGCCCACCCGTGTCGGCAAGTCCAAGCCAGGATGTCCCAGCCCATGCCTGGACCACTCTTTACTCATTGGCCAGCCCTGTGCTTAGCAACGACCAATCCCAAGAGGTTATTTGCTGGCTACTGGGTAG
>VYZX01004098.1:383578-398931 GCA_013401335.1 Brachypteracias leptosomus
CCCACTCTCCAGGATTGATCATTTCTGTCTCCAAAGGAAGCCTCTGGTGCAAACACAGGGACACACACACATTAACCTCCCCAGGGCCCCAGCTCCAAGACAGGAGCATCCCAGGACCTCCCCCGTACGATCTGACGCTGCAGCTTCCACTGATGTGTCCCCAAGGCAGGTCCCAGATGAGGGGGATCAGAGAGGAGAGGAACAGCTGCATCCACCTACAGCTCCTGCACAAAGCCTCAAGGTTGTTAGATCTTGCCCACGGGCTCTAGGTGGGACTCTACAATGTTGTGAATCGGGGATACCCACCCAGGGCTTTCCAGAATGATCCCTCAGTGGGTTCCAAATGAGCTCCCCCTCCCCTGCATCAAGAAGATGGGAAAACAACATGACTGCCAACCACTGCCCACAAACCCCAAACACTCGAGCCTCTCCTTGTCACTCTTCTGGATGAAAACTGCAGAAGAAAGAAGCAGGGTCTGGTGGAAACCCACAGCAATGAACATGGGGAGAGAAATGACCTCAGAGTCTCCCTGCTTCATGAGGCCAGTGCTGCACCATCAGTCCTGACTGAGAGACCTGAACCTCCACAGAAACACCCACCTGAGGCTTAAACAACCTTAAACTCCTGCCTGACAAAGGGTTAATATTGAGTGGGCAGGGGCTGACCTTGTGCACAAGGTGAAGCAGCCCAGCAGGAGTTAACCTCCAATCCCTTTCGACTCTGGGAAGAGTTGAAATTCACGAAAACCCCAGGAGGACCTTCTCAGAAGGTGGCAAGCAGGGCCTCAGCCATCCCATAGCCACAGAGCTTGTAGCTCCATCACCAAGGCAGGTGATGGAGCTCCATCATTCCTTTCCAGTGGCATCATCCTGCACCCTGAGGGAAGGGATGGGGAAGGAGTGGGACATGCTGGCAGACTACCAGTGGATTTTCATTCCCAGCACAACACCCCCCTGGAAGAGTCTCTAGAAAGCTGCTTCTTCACAAATACAGGGTGCTTCTCAAACAGCATCCAACATATTTTGGATTCCACCTCACAGCAGCTGGATAAAAGTGAGGAGGAGCTCAGAAAGCAGTTGGACACATGAGTGAGTACCTCCCTCTTGGCCTGTCAGTCTGGCACAGGCACAAGATGGCTCCAGCGTGGTCATGTGAAGGACACGGTGGGGTTTGTCCCACTGCTGGGCTCCAGAGCCACGGGCATCACTGCAAAGCACTAGGGTGAGGAAGCCACCAGGTAATGCTGCTGAGGCATGGAAGAGAGTCAGCTCCAGCCTTGACCCTCAAAGCCATCATATGTGTGATCAATTCAGGCTTGGGGACCTTCCATCCTCCTACACTCAAGGAATCCCACGGCACAGCACTGGGAAGCACCCTGACAAGCTGCTGGGATCTGCTCTCACAGACAGACCCTCCTTCAGGTGACAGCACCAACCCCTGGAGCAAAGCCTAAGGTCATTTCTCTAAGGTCCCACCCTCTCCCTGGCTTGGCCACCACAGCCAGGTTCCCCCAGGCAGGCTCTCATGCTGCTGGAAGGACACGGCCACTCAGCTGCAGCCCTCAACACACCCAAATCGGTTTGAGTTGGAAGGGACCTCAAAGATCATCCAGTTCCAACCCCCCTGCCATGGGCAGGGACACCTCCCACAAGACCAGGTTGCTCAAGGCCCCATCCAACACCTCCAGGCCTTGAACACCTCCGGGGATGGGCTCCCTGGGATGAACCAGGATGAGAGGAAGCATCTCAGGGTGACTGGCAGTGGGTCAGCAAGGAAGAAGCAGAAGAGAGGAGCTCAGACCAGCCTTGCCTTTCAGCAGATCATCAAAGTGGCCAGACCTAAAGTGATGCTTTGACTCCCTCTTCTCACCACGGGACTGGGGACCTCCCTGGGGCAGTCGCTGTAACAAGTTCAGCTCCACCAGCTAAAGTCAGAGCTCACCTCAGCCACACATCTAACAGTTCTGCAATTTAGCTGGACAACTCGTGGTAACTTCTGAGGACCTTCTGCCTGCACATGTTGCTGCTCTGGATTTCAGCAGCCACGACCGCTCCGCTGACAAGTGTCCCAGGCTCCCCGAAGCGTCTGTCGTCTTATTAGCAGAGCCTCCGCTTGGGATTTATTTTCCATCCAGAATTTAAGCTGAATTTATGTATTAACTAAAGACTATTAGTGCCAAAAATAAGCGGAATGCCACTTGCTCAGCAACACGGGCCTTACGAGGGACCACGTGGCACCGCCAACCCACCCAATCGCAACCCCAGAGGAGGCTTTTTATAGACACCCACGTCTGGTGGAGCGCAGGCGATGCTTGGCTTGCTGCAAGCTCTGCTCTGCAAGCAGCTGAGGGCAGGGGGAGGGGAGGGAAACGTCCCCGCATCCAGGGGTGGGAGGCCTGCCTGTCTCCTGGGTAAGCAGCCAGGTGGAACCGGAGCTGGTGGTGCAGCATCTCAACACCAAGAGTCCTCCACTCCCCTCCGAGCAAGGCTGCTGGGGGAGAGGAAAGGTCACCCAGCCACATCTCCAGGTGACGGTGGCTTCTCTGTTTCTCAGGTTGTCCCCTATTTTTTCCTTTGAGTACCCCCCACTAGCACTGAGCTAGCTCAGCTATCAGAGGAGTGACACTGATGGGACTCTGAAGGCTTCTCCAAGGACTTCAACCAATCTCTACCATGAGGGATGCGAAGCCACAGCAGCAGCCCCACAAGCCCACACTGCTCAAGTTGAGGCACAGAAGGGTCAGTGGAAGGTGGAAAGCAGCCCTCACATCATAGGACAGCTGTAGCTGCCAGCTTGACATGGTCTTCTCCCTTCCACAGCTCCCTGTCCTACTCCCCTCCAAACCAGCCGTCCTGCACCCTTTGCCAAGCCAGACTGGGCTCCTGAGCTTGGGTTGCTGGTCTGGTAGCTCTCTGCAGCATACCAGCTACATTGCACTGGAAAGGGGCTGCTTTGGCCACAAAGCTGTGTGGAGCTGCAGACAGCTCCACAGACAACCCATGACCCAGGGCTTGGGCCAATGGAGCATCATGTCCTGCTTGCCCAGGACATGATGGGTCCAGTTTGTGAGAAACAATGCAGCCTGGCAAAAATGGCAAAGAGCTGCTCTTCATGCTGCCCCAGCTCCAGCTTTGGCCAAGAGAGAGCTTAGGCAGAGGTCAGCCCACTGCTGCTGCAGCTCCAACCTCCCCAGGTACAGCACCCAACCACCCTGCTCCTGGGGGTTCTCCACCTCCAGCCCTGCTCTCCACAACCTGGCTCCTCCACCACACGTTCACTTCAGGAAGACGTAAAACTAAAGCACAGTTCATTCTAGGAGCACCTGGGGTGGGCTACAAAGAGCAAGGACAGACGGGACCTTACAGAGCCCTGGATGAGACCTACAGGAAGGGAGAGAGGGGAGAGCAAGCTGTGAGCATATTCTGGACCTGATCCAGAGCACCCTGGGTGATGGTTTGCCTCCGTTTGCAGGCCTTCAGTTACAGGCAAGGGAGAACCACATGGACAAGAGGTTGGGAAGACCTCTGGAGGTCATTTTGTCCAATGCCCCTGCACAATCAGGGCCACCCAAAGCAGGTTGACCAGGACCGTGTCATCAGCTTCTGAGCACCTCCAAGGATGGAGGCTCCACAATCTCCCTGGGCAACCTACGTCAGTGCTCAGTCACCCTCATGGTGAAAAAGTGCTTCCTCATGTTCAGAGGGAACCTCCTGTGCTTCAGTTTGTGCCATTACTGCCCTCCAGCTAGACTGTGCCACTGATCTCCATCCTCTGGACCCAACCATTCAGCCAGTTTTCAACCCACCACAGTCTGCTCACCCAGTCCATGTGTCAACACCTTGTCTACAAGTATCTTATAGGAGACAATGTCAAAGTCCACGTAGACAATGTCCACTGCTCTCCTCTCACCTCCCAAGACAGTCCTTGCACCCCAGAAGGTGATCAGGAAGATCTCTAGGCAGTCTCAAGACTTTTCACCTCAAAAATCACCCAACTTGCTACAAAAATGCTTGTGTGCCACCAGCAAACTCCTACACGAGGGAGACCTAGAAGGGATGGTCTAGGGGTCAGGGAGATGTTGGACAAAGGTTGGACTTGATGATCCTAGAGGCCTTTTCCAACCTAAATGATCCTGTGATACTACGGATGCTGAGAGCCCTTCCTAGCAGGCAGGTACTGCTCCCATGTCCTGCATATTTAGTGGCACCAAACAACTTCATAATCCCACTTTTCATCCAAATATTGAATTTCCAGGAAATTTCCTCCAAAAATAGGTCTAAATAGGAAAAAAAAAAAGGTTATTGAAACACCTTCAAATAGGGTGCAGCCTCCGAGAACACTGCGGGAAAAGCACCCATCCCTGGAAACATGTGAGGGTTTTCTTCACTCAGCTGCAATGACTGCTCTGGAAGCTGGGGAGGTACGAGAGAGAAGAGCGTGTGTGGGAGGGAGGAGAGGAGAAGAGGGGAAAGAGAAAGACAACAGCAGCATGGAAGGAAATCCAACGCTGCCAAGTGAAAGCCACGATGACAGGCAGAATTTATTTCCTTACAGAAGGGTTCCCCATGTCATCCATCACACAGAGCAGGAGAGAAACCCATTCTTCTGAAGGACATCAGCCAGGGAAGTGAGATTTCAAGGAGGGGGAGTTTCCCTCAGATGCTGCAGCCAAGGTGACCTCCATGTTTGTCCTCCAGCGGAAGATGAGTTTAGCCCAGCATAAAACTGCTTCACAAAAACCCCATTATCAGCCTGGCTTGCTGGAAGGTGCGTCTGCTACAGCAAAGATCTCCAAACCTCTAAGCCCCACTGCTGGGTGGTTTTCTGCCCCAGGGATGTGGATGTGATTTCCACAGGGTCCACACTCATCCCCTTCCCACCAATGGAACACCACGGGTGTGGGACTAGATGACCTGTAAAGGTCCCTTCCAAACCAAAACAGGTCCCTTCCCATCCAAACCATTCAATGATTCTAGGATTTCCCTGGCAGGTTGCTGACCATAGTTTTTAACAGGAGGAGCCCAGTGCATGGTCCTCCCCTGCAGGCACTGCCCATCACCATGAGCACTCCCACCATGGGCTCCTCAGCCCACAGGAGACATCCACAGCAGCTCTACTCCCAGCTTCGACTGCGCTGCTGGGACCTCTGGAAAGGTCCTTGGATGAGTCCACCCAATCAATACTCAGATGGGGTAAGGTGGACTCTGCAGCCTTGTTGGGTCAGAACTGGAGCCTTGGCAGAGTTCATGCTTCAGGTCAGGTTTAACCTCACACCCCACGGACCCAGGAGGTGAAGTGCCCAGGACTTTATTGCCTACCTGGAGGAGGAAAGGGCTAGTGCTGCTCTCCTGGCCTTAGGACACAACCTGAGCCGTGGGCAGGTACAGGGGGTGGGGAATTCCCCAAAGGCAGTGATGGGAAAGGGCACTGGATTCCAGAGGAGATGAGGGGAAAGGAAACCCTTTGATGTGTCTCCTCCCAGCAGGTTCACACCATGCTTTCAGTAAGTCTTCTACAACATTAGGAAACATCCCAGATAGAGATCAGCTCTACCCACAAATCCTCAGCATCCTTCATCCTAGACATGAGCACTGCAGGGAGGGACCTGTGCAGGGACAGGGACCAAATGACCTCTCTCAGAACCTGACCAGGGCCTTCATGACCACAGGTCTCCCCATGCATCAAGAGCAAAGGACACGACAAGATCTGCTGCAGAGCTGCCCAGCACTGTGACTCAAGGAGCCATCTCCAGCCCCAGGAGCTCCTGCTGGTGGCTCAGAGCTCAGCACCAGCATGCTCACAGCCCATGCAGCCAACCAACACCCAACATGGGCAACAAGCACCTGAGGTCCTGCAGCTGCCTTGGCACCAGCCACTGAAGGAAAACCATCACCACTTTCCCAGCAGGAAGGTTTCAGAAAGTCACAGTTTCCTAATGGCACCTTCCAAGGTGCCTAAGCCAGAACCCTCCTCATGTATTTATGATTTGGGAGTTATCAGCTCCTCTCCTGGATGCTTTAACATCTAAGGATGAGGTTTGCTGGGCTCATCAGCCGGTTTCAAAGCTCTCCATGGAAAGGTATTTTCTCTCCTTGCTCAGAGAACCATCTGGAGTCTCCTTCTTGCCATGGCCATGGTTTCATGCACGGTTACCAACCTGATTACAGTGACAGCACGTGGTTCCTTGGCACATTCAGCTGGTTTTGCTACAGGTCCACCAATACCACAGGCAGGATTTACTCCCCTCCCTTGCACCTCTGCTGTCCTGCTGTGCCAGGATGACACAGAGCAGAAGACAATTCAGCCCACAGTGCTTGGAAAGGAAGGAGAGGCCTGAAACAGTGACTTGAGACAGGAGACGGGTTTGGGGACCACAAGTTTATCTTTGTGGATCTAACAGCTTTGCTGTGAGCTGAGCTTGGCTGGGAAATGTTTGGAGCTAGGTGGCCACCCAAGGAGAGTCAACTGGCCAGGAGCAGGCAGGTCCCTTGCAGGCTCGTTCCAGGAACAAGCCACAGCTCCTCCACCCTCAGACACCCACCCGGATCCTACCACTGCAGGGTCTGCCACCTCCAGGGAGGACCAGCCCTGAACCCAGGGGGATGGACTGCTCTGAGGCCCACCAGTGAAAGGCACTGGAGGAGGACAGGGTTTCATCACCATTTGTGTGTGGAAAGCTAAGCAGCTTCCCTGCCATCAATAGCACAGGTGGGAATGGAAGCACATCTCCAAGCACAGCCCCCTTGCCTGCCTCGGTTCCCTCCAGAACACAAACATCTCCCTGCAGTGCCTGCATGGTGGAACCCACAGCGTGCTGCACCCCCCAGGCAGAAGGTCCCTACGCTCAAAATGGGCTAGGTACTGCACAACGCTCCGGCTCTGGAGCATGGTCCAGGCAATGGAGATCAGGGCTCCATGGAGGACTTTCTGATCAAAGATACTCCACAATGCTCCTCCTCCGGAGCATGGTCCAGGCAATGCAGATCAGGCTCCACGGAGGAGTGTGAAAAGGACCTTCTCTGGGTGCCCTCATGCCTGTTGCTTCCCATCACCCGAGTTCTTGTAGGTAGAGAACAGTTACTAATTGCTTCCCAAACCATTCTACATCTACTGATACACCCCACCCAGTGCCCAAAAACCTCAGGGCCTTTCCCAGCATCTCACCTTCATCTGAGGCTCCCAAACCCATCAGAACACCTCAGTCCCTCTAGGCTTTCTCCTCCTTGTCTATGAGCCCATCTGGGCTCTCCAGCATCATCAGGGGTGGGCTTGCAGAGCATTTGCCATGGCCTGAAGTTGCTGTTGTGCTTGAACACCCAAGAAACAACAACAGCCGTCCTACAGACCCAGACTCTTGTGTCCCCCAGAGCAGGAAGAGCAGCTTAAATCACCAACCTAGGAAGAACGTGTGCCAGAGAAGACATGGTCTGTACCACAGATCTCCATCCCCATTCCCTGACATCAAGGCATCTTGGGGATGTGTCTGTGGGACTCAGGCTCTCCAGCACTATAAGAAAGGGTCTCCAGGTCTCCTCAAAGCCAGCAGGTAGCACCCGCCACACCAGGTCCTCCCAGGACAGGACTCTCCATTCCAGCACAGGACATAAACATGCAGCTGCCTTGGGCAGGCAGCAAGAGTCCCACCACCCCTTGAGAAGAGGTCCTGATGTTCCCCAGGTCACACCAGCTTCACTAGGCAGCTCCCCACAGAGCTCAGGGCCAGCAGCACAAGAGACAACCTGGCAGCCAGGATGGGATGACACCTCCTTCTCCTAGCAGGGAGAAGGCAGCTGAGAGCTCACATGGCAGGGGATCACCCCAGGGATCCCCAACAGCCTAGAGGAGACTCAACAGCTCAAGTCCCCCTTGCTCTCCTCTGCACCAAGCCATGCAGAAGGCCAGCTGAGGAAGACCAGAGAGTTGGAGGTGGGAAGGAGGGAACACCCAGAGCAGTGGGTCCAGACAAGGGCCAATGGCACCTGTTCCCAGCAGACCCACACCGAAGATCTAACCCTCAAGCAAGTCATCTTGGCAGCCCAATCATACTCCTCCTCACACTCATGAGGCTAACGATGTGCTGCCAATTGTCCTCCACACACCCACACCTCTGCATACTGGGAAAGGCCACATGATGTTGGTAGAAGCTCCAGTAGAGGCCGTGCCTGGTCCTGATCTCACCTTGGCTTTGGGTCAGCCCACCTCCAACAGCCATTAGGAAGAGTGGATGAGCAGTGATTGATTGTAATGAATGCAAACACCAACCTCCCGACCCCAGGCTGGCAGGACCTGACCAGCTCACGTCCTTCCACCTGCTCTGCAAAGCCCTCCCATGCTCCTCAGCACTTCCACAAGCTATCAGGCCCAGCACTGCCCATCCAGACCTGCTGTAGGGAACTACCACACCCAAGATCTTCTCTTCATCAGCCCTCCCACCCGCAGATCCCACAGGCTCATTCCCAGCACCTGAATCCATTAGGAATGCTTTCCCAGGGTCCTCACCTTCATCAAGAGGATGACGCCGGCACAGGGTGAGAGTTGAGTGCTCTGTCACTTCTCCCCACTCACTGAGCTCATTGTGTCCCATCCCAGAGATAACAGCAGCCAGCTCTCCTCTAGGAGGCCACCAACTATGAGGCCTTCCTGCAAAACCAGGACATGCCTGCAAGGATGAACTCAGCTGCCCTCTGCGGGCCAGCAAACAATGAGTGACAGGAATACTAGGAAAGGATGTCACTGTCCTGCTGCAAACAACAGGGCATGGGGGGGGATCAGTGAAAAGTGTGGTGGCCACCAACCCCAGCCAAGAATTCATCAACCCCAACCCTCAAAGAACTGCCCTGGCCAGGGAGAGATGCTGTGAGAAGAAGCACCTTGTAGGGACAGGGGGGCAACAACATCAGACAACAGAGTGGGAACAGACCCGAGCATCTATCTAATCCCTAGTCTCAGATCCTCTGAGCAGGCCTGCAAGGAGGTCACCCATGCCAGGGTCATTCCTGGTGGGTATCTGCCCAGCCTACTGCCAAAACGCTCTGCTGGTAGCTCTCACCCAGCTCCAGACCAGGCTACCAGGGACAAGTAGACACCTCCTCGCAGAAGGGCAGATACCTCTGCTTTGAAGGTCCCACAGCCTTGTTGGGACTGTTGCCATCTTTTGGCCTCTTTTCTGGAGGTAACTTCTCCCCATCAGCCCACCTAGCTCCAACCTCAAGGTGCCAAACCAGCTGGGACCATGCTCAGCCCATGCCACCACCATGACGCCCAGTCTAGTTACAACCCTTGATTCATACTGGGGAGCACTTCTAGGAGGTCACCCTCTGGTCATGGTTTGGATGACTCTGTTTTAAGGGAGCGATTGCTTGGAGTAAGACTCCAAGACAGGAAAGACAAGAAAACCAAAGAGAATGCCCTGACATGGGCAAGACCAACCCAGCAAGAGCTGGCTGACCTTCACATGCAGGGAGACAAAAGACCCCTGCTCAGCTGAACACCCCAAGGCAGCATCTCCTGCCCCACTCTGCCCCACTAAACCTCTGATTTTCTCATTTCCTTTCTCTTCCCTATCATGAACTCTCCCTGAAGTGCTTCGGTTGCTGTCTGCCTGCGACTGCCAGACAGAAGTCCTCCCAGCACAGAGGTGATCCTCCTCCCACCTGACCTTATCCCAGCCTGGACTTAGACAAATTCCTTTCTTTCAAGCTGCAAATCACCTGCTCCTCTCTGGTACCCCATGTTCTGGGGAACCTCATGTTCTCCTCCTCCAGCCTGGTTACCTTCTGAGCTGGACCACGGGAATGAAATGAAAGCATTTTTCACTGACCAAGCTTTGCAGCACCAAGCTCTGGAGCACAGAGTAGAGAAAGAGCAGCAGTGATTCATCTTCCTTTTGATCTTTAGCCTCCCCTTGCAGGCTCAAGACTCGGTCCCCCCCAGTTCCTGGTGGTTATCAGACCTCTCCTCCTCCCCCCAGGTCTGAGGAGGCAACTGCTGGGAGGTGCTGGCACCCTCGAGGGCTTCAGCTGCTGCACACCCAAGTCAGTGGGCGAGCAGATGCCTGGCTGCCAAAGTTGCCAGGGAGATGAGCTTCCTCCAGAGCCTCCCCAGGCATCCTCTGCCATCTGCACCGGCCAGCCCATGGAACACCTCACAGGGAATGGGGCAGAACCTTCTCCTTCCACCACCACCACTTGGCCATCAAAGAGAGGTCCTGCAGCTTGGGAGTGCTCACCATCCTGGCAGCCTCCTCTGCTAGGCAGAGAGAGAGGCAGGATTTACTGGCATCTTTGCTGCTCCCAGCCCAGCTCCCCACCAGTGCGACCAGTGCTGGTCACACTGCTGCACCAGGCACCGAGCAGGCACAGGAGGACCAGCAGAAGCTGCCAGACAGTCCCAGCACCTCCCAGCAGCAGCACTTCATCACCTCCCAACACTTCCTCCCCGCAGTGAGAATATCTGACAACTAGAGTCACTCTCAGCCTCGCAATCCTGCTGCCCACCATGGATCGACCTCCTGTAGGTCCTCCTAGCCAAGCACACACCCTTGTGTCCACATCCCCCAGCACAGCTCCCTGGAGGAAGCCCAGGAGCTGCTCCAGGGCATCACGGCTCTTTGAGCTCAGCAGTGTCACACCATGACTCAGGATGGGACACAGAGCTGAGGTGTGCTCCAGCACCAGCATCCAACGCCCTGGACCTCCTTGTTGGAGCCATGCCATGATGCCCACGGGACCTGGCAACCCCAACTGGTCCTGCTAGGAGAGGCACTAAAGCATCAAAACTCATCCCTTGTAGGACTTTGCAGTAGATTTTGGGGTGACTCATGCTGAAGGCCCTGGTGACCATGGTGCGTTTTGCCTCACGCAGCCCAACCCAAGCTCTGCAGCTGCAGCAGAACGTGGCTCCTCTTTGCCTGATGATACAGTTTATTGCCTCCGTGCTCCCAAGCATGCCCCGGTTCCTGATCCAGATCCAAACCCAAGCCAAGGTGTTGCCTGTGATTTAGGAAGGGCGTTATGCTTCAGGGCCCCTATCTCAGGGTTCTCAGCTTGCCAAGCGTGAAGATGGCCACCAAGCAGCAGCTGGTGCTCAGGGGCTGCTCTTGGAGAGGCCCTAGATAGAGAAACCAGAACTGCTGGGATCACACAGGAGCCTTTTTAGTCTCCTCTTACTCATAGAGATCCTTGGGGAGACACTATATTTAGTCAGGTGTTGCTGAAAGGGGGGGCTGAGAAATCAGCTCCACACACGGCACGTACCTGGGAGTGGACAACCTCAACTACAGATGAAGTCTCTTGGACTTGGAGTAAAGTTCCAGCTGCCACTTCTTTGGCACAGCTGGCTCAGCTGGGAGATGAGGAGCTGACCTGGCCATGGGGATCCAGCTACCCTAGGTCCACTCCCAGGCCAAAGCTCATGTGTCTTCTAACCAGGAGCAGAGAGTACCCAACAAAGTGCTGCAGGAGCTCCCTGCAGCAAAGCTGGGATGAAGGTTGGACTAGATGGTCCTAGAGGCCTTTTCCAACCTAAATGATTCTGTGATTCTATGTTTTTGTGATTTTAGGATTCTATAAATTCTAGGAATTCTAGAGATTCTATGGATTCCATGATTCTGTGATCCTATGAAAGTGATCGTTCTTCACCTGCCGAACCCAAAGGCAAGAAGGAAGCAAGTTTCCACTCTTCTGTGATCCTCAGGAAGTGTGATTTTTCTGAAGGTGGTGAGAAATAGTTTCAGACAGCTCTAATTAGCAGGGTGGCGTGTGAGCAAAATCCAGCTTTGCCGGTCCCTGCTCCACAGCTGTCCTGGGATGGAGAGCTCCGGCACCAGTGGCCAGAGCCCACCCCACCCTTCCCCTGCCCCTGGTACAGGATTTACAGGACAGCAGAGAGGGATATTTTTGCATGAGCTGCTAGTCTGAAGTTGCTGGGGCTATTTCAGGCAGCAACACCTACACTGTAATCCAGAGGGCTGGATTTTCCCGCGGGCACTTCAAAATCAGGGCTCCCTCCTCTCCTGGCAGCCCAGCTCTGACCCAGCTCCCAGAACCTCCCAGTATCACATGGCCCCCAAGCCTGATGCCACAGCCCCAGCTCCTTTCTGTTCTCACTGAGACTAAGTCACCTCCTGACTGGGGAGAAAAAAAAAGACCTCGTCTCACAAGAAGTATCTGCTGTGACAACAGGTCCTCTGCCCGCAAATCCTCCGGGGATCTGCCACCTCCAGATTACTGGTCCAGACTAAGCTAGCTAATCCTACAGGCAAGTCGTGTTCTTCGCCCTACAACTCCACTGTGCTTTCAGCGAGCTGCTCCTGGAGATGGACCAACCCCAGTTAAAGCCACTTCTCCTGCACATGGAGGCAGGAAGATATTCCTCTCTGGAAGCAGGAACCAGACTTGTTGAGCCCCCACAGCAAAAGCCTTCCCCCTCCCATGTACAGAATATCTGCAAATAAATCAAACAGATGATGGCACAAGCGACCCTTAAAGAGCAGCGGGATCAGGACCATGACCCCCTCTCTGGATGCAGACCAGGAGTGGTCCCAGCACGCCACAGCCACCCCACCAGTGAGAGCCAGCACCTCGTTCTCCCTCCTTCATCTGCGCGTGTAGGCACAAAGGAGATAAAAGACCATCCAAAATTAAGGAGCTAAAAGACATGAAGAGACAGGAGGAGAGGCAATAACAGGAATCATTATGTAACAGTACGAAAAAAAACCCCAATAATACTCCCAGTGCAGAAAAGGCTTTGAGATGGGTGGGTGAGTGAGTGGTGAGACCCAGAGGATGCTGGGCCCAGGGACCAGCTGCTCCCCGTGTGCTGGAGGACACGAACCCAGGGCTGGGCAGAGGTGCAGGGGCTGCAGAGCTCCGGGGTCTGCAGGCAGGGAAGTCCCAGCCTCCAGAGCCTGCCCAGCAGGGGGATGACCAAAGAGAGAACCCCCTCCTTGGATCTCAGCCAGGTTCTCCTGTTTCCTGCACCCCACACTGTCCTCCCCTCTCCTCCAACTGTCCTGGCTCTGACCAGCAAGGGTCTGGGTCCTGTGCAGAACCTCACCACCCACCTTCTCTCCTCCAAGCAAGCTGTGCAGACAGCAGAGACACAGAAGCACCGACCACAGGCCCAATCCTGCAACGCATCCTGGACCTCAGCAGGCAGCGAGAGCAGAGGACACACAGCATCTTAGCCTGTGAGAAGGGGATGAATCACTGGAAAAGAGACTCAGGCAGGGAGCCAGAGCTGGGAGAAGATGGTCCTGTGAGGCCTCCATCTTTGGGACTGGAGGAATTGATGAGAGCCCCAAGGTCCTCCTTCACCCACTCAGCAGTGGCCCCAGCATCTGTCCCCCTGGCTCCATTGCAGCCTGGCTGTCCCTCAGAGTACACATTGCCCCTGGACACTTCACTCCTCGCCAACTCTGGAGTTGCCCACAGCCCGGGAAATTGCCCTGCACCCCTCCGGGTCTCCCCTCCCAGCAGAAACCAAGGAGCAAGAAGCAGACCATGGCCTGGTTTCCCAGTCCACGCACCTTTCCAGCAGCTCGGGTGCTACGAATCAGAAGATTCTGCCAAGAATGTCACCTTCAGATGCAACCTCCCAGCCAAACCAAGAGCACGAAGTGCTTGCGGAACCACAAGTTCAGCAGGCTGAGGCTCCCATTCCATCTTCATCACTGAACCAAACCACAGCCATGACAGTTCCCCAATCACCAGCTTTTATTTTTCCGTAGACGATGCTCCCAACAACCTGCAGAGTCCCTGAGCCTGCTCAGACCACCAAAAACACAGAAACAAAAGCACTGGCTCCGAGAAGGTGTCACAGGCAGAACGACATCCCTTAACTTGTTACATCAGCCCACACCTTAACTCTTTGGGCCTGATCCAGGAAGCAACTGAGCAGCCTCTGTTCCTCTTAAAGTCAGACCCTGCAGCAAGTTTGGAATCCCTCTTGCTTTGAAAAAAGAATAATAATAAAAGCCATGTACCTTTTGCCATGCTTTCACCTGATGATCATGATGACTATGATCAAGATGACCTGACGATGGTGATGACCTGATGATCATGATGACCATGATCATGATGACCTTATCACCTGAAGATCATGGTCATGAGAAATTCCCCCCTTTACCTCCCTTTTAACTCTGCAACAGCTACTGCACTAAATCCTCGATGCCCACGGTGGCCCACATAGAGATGCACATGAAATTAGTGTCTCCCAAATTAGTTTCCTCGTATGCAGCCCTAGCCCATTTTCCTCAACAACACATCCCGATACAAGGTCCCACCTTTCTCCCAGAAAACGCAACCTTCTAAATTTACCTTTTGGGTAACTAAAAATAAGAGACGGGTCCAGCTTTCACAACCTGGGGCCAGCGGCCACAAACAGCCAAGGATTTGCCCAAGAAGAGTTAATAACGTAACAACAGCAACGCGGCAGCACCGATATCTTGGTTCCAGAGCTAAGTAGAACTTGAAATGAGACAAAAGGCCGCTTAACCTGCCGTTTGAGTGGGGACCCCCGGATTCCTGGGAGAGATGCCCTCAAAACCCACCGACCGGGAGAGCCTCGAATCCACTCCCAAGAGCACGGGGCTCGGAGCTCTCCGGGTTAACACCAGCCTCCCCTGGATTTTGTGACACCCGAAGGGCCAGGCTCGCATTTTTCTGAGCTCGGATCCTAACCCTGGGAAAATGGGGGCATTGTCTTCGCCCCACCGCCCAGCCCAGCGCTGGCATTCGCCCGGCCGGAGGAGAATCCAGGCGCCCAAGGAGGCGACGCTTCCCCGTTGGAGGCATTTCATAACCGCCGTGGCCATCACAGAGAACGGTGACCGTGAGACACCGGATCGCGCCGAGCCGACAAAAGGAAACCAACTTCGCAACGCGAGGCCGTGATTTGGAAGGAGGCACAAACTTGCCGGTGCTCGGGGCACCCTGGGGGGAGCCCGCACTGGCCGCAGGCCCCGCAGCCCCTCGCCGCACCGGTAAACACGCCCGGGAAGGACCGCGGCAAATCAGCCCCGGTGCGCACCGAGCCGCCGCATCCCGGTCCCGGCTCTGCCCATCGCCGGGGGCCGCTGGAGAAGCGCCGAGCCCGAGGGAAGCCCCGGGCATAGCGGCAGCCGGACTGCGGGCCCTTCCCCGCCCGCCCCGCACACCCGGGGCGGGGGGGCCGGGACCTTGAGCCGGGCCAGCGGGGACCCCAGTGCCGGGGCGAGGGGCAGCGCGGCTGCGGCGGCCAGGCCCGGCGGAGCGCATCACNCCGCGCCACGTCCCGCTTGAGGTTCTTGCCGCTGGTGTCGAGCGGGGCGAAGGCGGTGCGGAAGACGAGCGGCTCCTCGGTGGGCTCCAGG
>VYZX01004098.1:398980-416060 GCA_013401335.1 Brachypteracias leptosomus
AGGTGACCACGGGGCTTCCGTGATGTGCAGGGCCCGGGAGCCGGGGAAGGGAGGAGGAGGAGGAGGGGGGGGTGGGGGTGTTTCCTCTCCGCACGATGTTTTGATGGAGCTGGAAGATTCGTGCCCGAGATTCCCCTGCACACCTGAAGGAAAGGCGTTAAAGGCAGAGAGAAATGGAGGAAGGTAACCGGCGAGGAGACAAAGCCTCCTCTCATGCCCTGATCCCCGCTGTCTCCTGCTTATAAACAAGAGCTCTTCCCCTGCAGTGGTTTCCAGGAGCAGTCGGCTTGATCTCCAAAAAGTGACTTATTCGGGTTTATTTTCAAAGCCGATCCTCAGGCATCTGCTCTCGCCAAGCCTCGCTGCCCAGATGCGGCAGCGGGGAAGGGAGTGGAGATGCTCCGTGAGCAGCAGAGGGTTTTGGATTTGCTGGTGCACTGGATTCTGCGGTGAAGGGGAGCGGCCATAGTCCCATCGCGATGGAGGGGACCTGGAGGCTGGAAGGTTGGGCTCCGAGACACTGCCTCTGGCAGGGATGCCCACCCTCTAGCAGGGATGCCCACCCTGTGGCAGGGATGCCAACCCTGTAGCAGGGATGCAAACCCTCTAGCAGGGATGCCAACCCTCTAGCAGGGATGCAGAGAAGCTGTCTCTTCTCTGCTGCTTGGTGACCATGCAGAACTGCAGAGGAACCCAGGCAGAGGCCAAAGGGACCAGGAGTGTTCCCCACAGCAGAGGGAAGGACGGTGCTTTGGACTCGGGAAGCTGCTTGGAGTGAGGAAACCACCTGACCTCGCTTTGTTTTTGCCACAGATCTCGGTGGAAATTCCCCCGTCCCCAACATTTTGCTCAGCCAGCAGCACAGGTCCTGCCTGAGAAGGAAGGAGGTATCTGATAGCATCACTTGATCTGCAGCTCTCCTGCTCTGCCCTGCCCCTCACCAGAAAAGATGGCATTTGAGTTGCTAACCCTCATCTTCTCCCTGTTTGCAGGTTGGAATCCCAGTGGGATTCAGAGAATGAAGCCTAAATAACATGCTTTTAAATATATCTCTCTTCTATTGCCTCACAAAGACTTGACCCTCGTTCATGGAATAACAGGATCGCTGAGGTTGGCAGGGACCTCAGGAGATCTGTGGTCCAAGCAGGGGTAGGTCTCTCTGGTTCAGGTTTGAACCTCCCTGGAGAACCTCTTCCAGTTTTGTCCACCTTCATGGTGAAAAAAGCTTTTCCTTATCATAGAATCATAGGAAGCCAGGTTGGAAGGGACTTCGGGGATCATCTGGTCCAACCTTTATCTTTAATGGGAATTCCCCAAGTTCCAGCTTGTTCCTGTTACCTCTCACACCCCCTCCACCTGAGAGGCTCTGCCCATCTACCCCCTCTCCCAGGTGGCCACCAGCAGCACCAAGACCTCTTCTTCTCCGGGATGAACAAAGCAGCTGAGACTTTTCTCATACGTCCTGATCTCCAGCCCCTGACCTCTGCTGCTCTCATTCCAGCCTGTCAAAGTCTTGCTAGTGCTGGAAAGTCCCAGTCTCAACCCAGCCTCCAGCTGGGATTTCCAAATGCCATATAGAGGGAAGGGATCCCTTCCCTCACCCTGCTCATTGCACCCTGACCCTATGGTGGGGTTTGTGGGCTCTGGGAGAGGTCCTGTTTATTAGGGTGAAGACCTGCAAGGGGCCAAAGGACTTCTTCAGTATGCTGGTGTCAATTGGCTGGTCCTTATCTGCAAGTCATGCTTTGAGTTCCTCCTGGCCACAACGCTCTTTTCACAACTTTCCAGAAAGATCTCAGAAGAGGGGTGTGCTGGGGCTCAAGGGTTGTGCCTTGTTGTAAGTCAGGGACTGGTGGTTTTATCTGCACGGGGAGATGGACAGGAACCCTTGGGCTCCAAAGCCAGTTTGCCAAATAGAACTTCTAAAATGTCACCCTAGAGATGCATTTTCTGCAGCTCCCATGTCTGTTCCTCACAGTAGGGACCCTTATCCCCAGTTCACCATGTCTGCATCACCAGCTATCACATCTCTGGGACCTCTTCTGCTATTCATTTTGTCTCAGGAAGAGTTTTCTCCAGCTTCATCACCATGGTCGTTAGCTGACCGCATCCTTGCTTAGTCTCAAGGCTGACACATGCTTTTAAATTTCCACTCTGATGGTGGCAAATTTCAATACTTCCCAGCTTCTTCTCTCTTCTGCAAAATCAACCATGCCTTTTAGCAGAGCTTTGTGTTCATCATCAACCAGAACCCAAACCTTTCTGCATCAAACCATCTCAATGCAACCACTCTTCAATATTCGTGTCTCTGACCCATCCACACCCTTCCCCTGCTGGGATTTTATTTCCTCCTCTTCCATATTTTCCCTTTGTCAGCCAGCAAAGCTGGTTGGTTCTCCATTCGGGCACAAGCCAAGATCCCTCAAGAAGAGCCATTATTTCAGAAAACAACTGTTTCATCCCCTGGCTGTTTTAATTTCTCCAAAGCCTCTTCCCTACCTCCCAACCCATTCTATTTGGCACCCTAAAGGGCAAAGGAGCATCTGAGCTCAGCCCAGATGCCACCCTGCCTGGAGGACCCCAAGACACTGTCAGAGGTTTTTACCCCTCAGACAACTGCTGCAGGGGCTGGTTTTCATTTGCCTCCTTTAATTTTCCTGCTGCAGTTTCCCAGAGATCCCTGCAGAACAAAGCACTTCTCAGGTCTCTCCTTCCCTCTGCCAGGGGAGCTCCTGGCACGGAGCCCTGTCTGGTGACAGATGTCACACAGGGCAGTGTCCCAAAGGATGCCACAAAGGGCAGTGTCCCCGCATCTCACCTCACCTCCAGAAACCCTGAAGCTCTTCTGGTGTTGACCCTCAACAGCACAGGCAGGTGGGTGAGACATCTCCAACATCTTCCACAGGTTGCAGATCCTAAGCTGCTCCACGTTAGTCTGAAGACACGTTCCAGATCCAATGTGGGTGAGTCCTGTCAAAGAAATGGGGGTTTTGGTGTAACAAGGAGCACAGCATCTGCCTTTCCACCCCAGGATATTCTGGATGGGGTGGTGTTAGCCAACATGAGGCTGTGCTAAGGTCTCCTCTGCTTTGGGCAAGCCTCAGAAGCATGGGTGCACCAAAAGAATGTCTCTTCATCTCCCTCAGCCCTTCCCAGCACCAGGTCTAGGTCCCCTGCAGGGATCCTGGAGTCCTGCTGGTGTGAAGACAGCAGACTCAGGTAACACCCACACATACACCAGCCAAGGGAACACGGTTTTCCTTTCCTGTGGGACATTTCTTTAGATGTTTTGCAAAGGCTTAGAAACACGCCCAAACACCAACAAATCCAGTGTAGACAATTTTTTCCCACCTCAATGTCTTCTTTGCCAGGATTTGGCTTGTTCAGCTTGGGGCTGTCCAGTAACAGGGTGAGCGTAGCCCATGGAGAACATCAGGACCTGCCATTTTGCCAGGTCACACCAGGCTCCTGGCACCAAGGAGACACCACCACAGCCTTGGGTGAAACAAGAAAGGCAGACAGTAAATGATTAACCCAGAATTTGGGTTAATGGGAAAATTTGGGTTATGTGGAAAAAGCAAAGCCTAGCACTCAGTTTGAGACTCCAATCTGGAGACTGGCTAAGCAGGACCATGGGCAGACTAAACCATACCTGGGCAGTCCTTCCAGGTAAGTGAGGACTGGGATGGAGAGAGACCTCCAAAATCTCCTTTTCCACAGGCTCCACAAGCAGCATGGCTGCAGCCAAGGGAACTAAGACCCTTCTTAGGTGTTCTCCACCAGCAATGCTGCCATGGTTTCCTCAGCTGACCCCTGCCCTGCTGGGTTCCCATATCTCCTATCAATGTCACCTTCTGGACTAGTGCCAGCAGGGGAAGGTAGGACTGAGGGATGGAGCTGTAGGCACCAGAGCTGCCTCTCCCACAAAGAGACCATCATGGTGTGGAGGGCTGCTCCAGCTCCCCCTCCTTCCCTCAGCAGTGAGAGCATTGTCCTGCTGTCTTGATGGGAGATGCTCAGCAGCCCAAAGAACTGTTGGGCACTGCTGGGAGACAAACCAGTCCTTTACCAGAGTGGTGAAACCCATCCTGAAAAACCTTTTCTTCCTTGGCACTTTGCAATCAAAGGGAAGAAAAATCAAGAGCAAGCGGTTTCTTTCACACAGGAGAGGAGCTACCAGGGCTCCCTCCAGCTTCTTTGTGGCACGTTAACCTCAGTGCAGGGAAGAAAAAAGCCACTCATCTTTCCAGGAAACGTGGGCCTCTTTTATTTGCTGCCCTCCCCAAGAAACCCATTCACTCCTTGTCCACCTACACCAGCAGGAATGATGAATGGAAACAAAATATAAGCAACTGAGCCTTCCCTTTCTCCTCCCAGCTGCCCAATCAGACGGTTCAGCCCATGCCTTGGTACCCAAATTTTGCACATTGATCATTCTGGTGCACGCCCATACAGCCTGGGCTCTCTGAGCCTCTCATGCTGTTTCTTAGCTACGTGCATCTGCATCCAATGCATTTAGCAGCAGCTCCAGCTTTGGTGGCTTGCACACCACTCAGGATGGAGGAGACGGAGGGGAGCCTGTCTCTGAAGAGCAATTGCTCTGTCCTCACTGCCCACCCTGCTCGAGGCCAGAGGACTCCTCTCGTGAGACCAGCAGGTGAAAACACAAGCACAAAGCTGATGATCAGTGAGGCAACCCTTCTTGTCCCCCAGGAGGACAGTGTTGGTCAGGCACCATCATGTGTCACCAGGAAGATGACACATGGGTGCAGAATGTCATCATGGAATGGTTTGGGTTGGAAGGGCCCTTCAAAGATCATCTAGTCCACCCCCCCTACAATAAGCAGGGACATCTCCAGCTAGGCCATGCTGCTCAGAGCCCCATCAAGCCTGACCTTGAATGTCTCCAGGAATGGGGCCTCCACCACCTCTCTGGGCAACCTGTTCCAGTGACCAACCACTCTCATATTAAAGAACTTTTTACTAATGTCCAACCTAAATCTACCCTTTTCTAGCATGTCTAGCTTTTCATCCACTAGTACCTCCAAGTCTTTTTCCACAGAGCTGCTCTCCAGTGTGTCCTCTCCCAGTCTATATTGACACCACTGATTGCCCCAGCCCAGATGCAGGACCCTGCACTTGGCCTTGTTGAACCTCATGAGGTTCACCTGGGCCCACCTCTCCAACCTGTCCAGGTCAGTGGGTAATGTTCCTTACACAAGGATGTATCTTCAGCTCCTGGGCAGCCCCCAGTCTCTAGGCCACCAGTGAGAGGCCTCTCCATCCCCGAGACCCTCCCGTAGGGCTGGATTTCTCTGCCAGCAGCTCTGGTTTTCCCCTCTCTGTTCCCTTCTCTCTGCACAACCTCCTTACACCCCCCTGTGTATTAAATAGCTACTACAGCTCTGCTGGCACGTCAGGTATGTCTGAGCACCTCTGAGTCTGAAAGAACCATAGAGCAGTATCATGAAGGATAAAAACAATGAGGAAACCCTCCAAATCACCATGAAAAATGCAACTGTTGAAGCACTCAGACATGACCTACCACTGCAAAGGTGAAATAAAGTGCTGGTCATAAAAGCATCAATACAGTTCTGCCTTCTCTAAGGATGCTGCTTGTCTAGAGAGGGAACGATGCATCTCTAGAGGGCATGCATGCAAAGCTGAGAAGGGATGCCACCACAGTGTAAAGTCTGTCCTAAAGTCTGTCCTAAGCTTTAGCATGGTGAGGGGGCTCCAGGGCACCTGCTGCAAGGGTGTTTCTCGTGGATTCACAACCCAGTTCAGCCCCTGCTGCTGGAGGTGGCATTTCAAACAGCATTTGTGAAAGCAAATGGAGCAGCCTGGAGGGTTATGTGGCAACAAGGAACCTTCTCTCTGAAGTAGAACCATACACTGACCAGAGAAACTCTCCATGTACAGTCCCACCAGTTCTGCTTGGAGCACCTTTACCTCCATCCCAACTTTAGAATCATAGAATGTTTTAGGCTGGAAGGGGCCTCTAGAGGGCATCTTGTCCAACCTCCCTACACAAGTAGGTACATCTCTACCTAGGTCAGGTTGCTTAGAGCCCCATCAAGCCCAACCTTGAATGACTCTAGGGATGGGGCCCCAAACACCTCTCTGGGCAGCCCATTCCACTTTTCATTGAAAAATAGCATCAACTTGGGGGAGTACACATGGGTTTTGCTCAACCAGGAACCACCATTTTTTGGCCAACAAGCAGTGTGTGGGACACAATCCTCCACACCAGGCTCCTGCCAGAGACACAACAATGTGCACAAAGGGACACCAAGTGATGCTGGCACGGGAGCAGCCAGGCCCAACATGGGTGGCACCTTCCCTTGGTATCACAGAATCATAGAATGGTTTGGTTTGGAAGGGACCTTAAAGATTACCTAGTTCCTACTATGGGCAGGGACACCTTCAACTAGACCAGGTTGCTCAGAGCCCCATCCAGCCTGGTCTTGAACATGTTTAACCATCATTGGCTACCATTTAGCCCAGAGACCTTCTCCAAGTGATTTCTGAGGTTCAGGAGACCATTTCTGCAGCAACAAGTTAATGCTTGCAGGCACCCCACGATATTACAGGAGAGGGAACTTGTTTAATGGCTTCAAATAAATAGGAAAGGCCAGGAGCTGAGGTGGCACCATCTAAGCCCTCCACTGAGAGGTGCAGGAACCCTACAGCAAGATTAAATATAGGTCTCACAAACCAGAACAACGGTGCTTTTACTGAGAAGACAATCAAGCCCTGGAGGAAATTACATGACATAAAACTTAGATTTAAAATAAATGTGAAATGAGTTGGTGGATTTGGGACCAGTTCCTTCTGGAAGTCTTCACAGGAGGCTGGATGCAGAGGGGACACCAGGACACTGCCACTGTCCTCACCCAGCTACCTTCAGCCAGGCAAAGGCATGCAAATTACAAAATAAAGACCAAGTTGGTTTTCCTTCTCCTCCCTCTTCCTTTCCCTGCTTCATGTCTCACTATAATCCTGCACTTTGCAGCTCGTGTCCTTATGTCTCCTTCTCTCAATGAGTTAATGCAAATGATTTTTACTCCAAGGTGGAGCGTGGAAGCCTCGCGCCGTGCTGAGCTCGAGAGCAAAACACAGGGCCCGAGAGGCACAGGAGCTCCTGCTTCCCTGGGCAATGGTGGCTTCAATCAGGCTCCCAAGACCCTCCAAGCATCCAAGACTCAATTTTCAGCTCCATTTTCAGCTCTCTCTCCTCCCTGCAAAGTCTGTTCAGCAGCAGTGGGAGGTTACAAATAGAGCAAGGCAGCTCATCTGCTGCATCTCGCTGGTGGGATCCCTGGGATCCTCCCCCCACAACCACTCTCCATGGAGCAATGGCCACACATCTTTCCTGGTCTGTAGCTCCCTCCTCAGCCTTGTGCATGTCCTGGCTGGAGCTGAGGACACACAGAACCACGTGCATCTCCACCAAGATTAACCCTGCAAAGGCAGGGATAACAATTTGTAGTTCCTCATCCCAAATCCTGGAAGGCTCCGGGCTCTGCCAAGATAGAAGCTTCAGTAGGAGTCTCTGCTTGCTTCAGGAGTGATGGGACACAGCCATCACCACTGCTTACCTGGTCCAGGGGATAGTGTTACTGCCTGCTCTGTCTTCCCATGAGATGCTGGTGATGAAGGATCACAAGTCAGGACTAAGAGGAGGGACGATGGGAGGTGGTCTAGTTTAGTCTGGCTGAGAGACCTGAATTAATGGTGGCCAAAAACTACCTGGAGGGCAAGTACAAAGGCAACAGAGGCACAGTCACAGAATCATAGAATGGTTTGGGTTGGAAGGGACCTCAAAGATCATCTTGTTCCAACCCCCCCTGCCATGGCAGGGACACCTCCCACTAGATCAGGTTGCTCAAGGTCCCATCCAACCTGGACTTGAACACCTCCAGTGGTAGAGCATCCACAACCCCCCTGGGCAACCCGTGCCAGTGTCTCACCAGCCTTAGGGTGAAGAATTTCCTTCCAATTTCCAATCTAAGTCTCCCTTCTTCCAGTTTTGTGAACGGTTTTCCTCCCTAACACAAACCAGGTGCTCCACACGCTGCAGACTCTTACCTCCTCCATCCAAACCTTGTGGGATCAAAGCACCAAGTCTTCCCACCTGCACCACAGGGTATTTGCTGAGCAGCTGTAAAACAATTAATTGCATATCATTATTGAGAGGATGTTTATGTTTCCTGCACACTCACACACCACTTTATCTCGATCATGCCAGGGCTGGTCTATAAATTCTCTTTTTAATGAGTTCCCAAAATATTCCCCTAAGCAATATCTTCAGCTGTAAACCATAAAACCAAACCAGCCCCTCTACCTAGAATCATAGAACCATAGAACCATAGAATCACAGAATCATAGAATCATTGAACCATGGAATCATAGAATGGTTTGGGTTGGAAGGGACCTCCAAAGGTCATCTAGTCCAAGCCCCCTGCAGTCAGCGGGGACATCTCTACCTAGGTCAGGTTGCTCAGAGCCCCATCAAGCCTGACCTTGAATGTCTCCAGGGATGGAGCCTCCACCACCTCTCTGGGCAACCTGTTCCAGCAATCAGCCACCCTTGTATTAAAGAATTTTTTCCTAGTGTCCAACCTAAATCTACCCTTTTCTAGCTTAAAACCATTACCCCTTGTCCTGTCACTGAGGGTGCCAGGGCAGAGAGCTGCCATCACCCTTCTAAAATGTCCTTTTCTCTCACACCAAGAGTCAGCCCAGCAAACATCACCCTCTCCTACTCTGTCCTTCTCCAAGGAATTGCCTCATGGAAGTGGAGCTATTTCCTCGCTGACACGATGCCAGAGTGGACCCTGCAGCCTCTTCTCACTGTGAGAAACCAGAGTATCAAGAGACTCGGGACCTTCATAGAGCTTTTCCCATGGCATCTTGCAGGGCAAAGTAAAGAGATGTTGCCTCCATAGTAAGGGTCTGGCTGATGGCCAGAGAGGTTTTAAATTAAGCACCCCTTCAGCAACATACCACGTCACTGAGATGAGTGATGGGACAACATCCTCGAGGTGGTGCTCACGCAAGCATCCCAGGTGTGAAATCCCCAGCTAGGTCTCAGCAGGACAGAAGGGAATCCCACCAGCTCCCAGGGCCACAACGATGCTCCAGAAACCATCCCCAAAGCAGCTCTGGAAGAGATGGAGGCCAAAATTAAATAACTCATAAATAAAATCAGACACTTACGTACATTTCCCTGCTACAACATGTTTCTTAATGCTGCCCATGGGAAGCCACCTGCAGAGGAGGAATGGAAGACTTCTCTCCACCTCATGTCTGACTCTCTTGCCACAGCACCTATGTTGGGCACACGGGACTCCTGCAGTCATAAACTGGACCTTCATTACCTCAGGGCTGATAGTTACCAAGCCCATCACTTTGTGATTGCCAAGTGACTCTGCTGCCCGTAGACAACCCCCATTTTCTCCTTGGTGAAGCTTCAAGTGAGAAGCTAAATTGGCTCTTCTCTTTCTCCAGGTACAGAAACTGAGGGACCTTTAAAGGGTGGTATCACGTCTACCTCCTATGAGTGGTGGCACCCTTCTCACCTCTTGTAGAGCTGGCCCATACCCCCATCTATCAGCACGGTCAATGCACAGCTCAGGTCTTCCTTCTCCTTGAAGGACAGCTATGGCTTCTCCCCAGGGAAGCAGAACCACTGGAGCATGGTTCAAAGAACAGCTCTACCCTCTGGCAAAGACAGGGAGTGGGGTCTGGTGGATGCCTCCTCCCACACGTGGGGCAGGCACCTGGCTGGGCCACTGAGGGACTAGGCAACAGGCCAGTGTTGCAATACCTGAAGGATGGCTTCAAACTCTCATCCTGCTATCCCTCACTCCACCAAACCCTATTTAGGGACCAACTCTTCATGTCCTCCAAAAGGACTTTGTTTGCCACCATGGCCAGTTGCTGTGAACAGAGGATAAGGAGATGCCTTCATTGCTTTCATGCATAACAAGTAGTTTAGAAGTTACAAGCTCTAAATTCTTCTAGACCAAAGCTCCCACATTCTCTAAGCCTCCTGCCAGGCTCGGGGCCATCTGCATAAATAGGTTTGTTTACAGTCAACCAAGTCAACCAAGTGTCCCATCTCAAGGGATCCAACCAAATTCCTCTCTTGATGACTGCCAAACAGCATCAGCATGAGCTCCACTAGCACAAGAGGAGCAGCAGATGCCCTGCTTGAATCTGTGCCCAGCCCAGAGGGCTGTGAGGTCCATGTCCACGAGAGGGTCCAATCTTCTGGAGGAAAGGTCAAGCTCATGGGATACATCAACTGTATCAGAAAGAGCAAGACCAAGCACAGGGCTAGCATGAAAACTCAGACCCAGCTCCAGGAGCTGCACAAGTCTTCTTGGAAGGCAACTTAACACAATAAACACAGAAAACATTGGGCACCAGAGCTGAGAGATGCCAAGAGACATGTGACTGTTCAGTCAACTGTTAGGTTCTTGCCCTCTTTCTCTCTTTCTCCTCTTCTGTCACAACTAAGAAGGAGCCTGGCATTGCTCCAGGGGCAGAAATGGGCTCCTTTCTCCAGAGCTTGAGCTGGTATCCCCAGGATTCCCTCAGCTTTATGGCACAGCCTGGCCACAGAGGGCATGTGCCACCCAAGGAAGCCTCCAGCAAAGCAAGCTGGGAGAGAAGTGACTCTGGCATGTGCTCTGCAAGTGGGCAATTCACTGTTGGGGCTCAGAGCCTGATCCACCCCCAAATTAGGACTGTCCACCTGCTCTGATGAGACAGAAAGCAGATACTTCTCCCTGGAAAACAAGAGAGATGGTAACTCCTTCTGTGTTTTGGGGCAACAAACCTCAGGGACAGGAGAAGACACACTAGTCCTTGAGGCAAGGGAGATGGAGCTCCCTCCTGCCAGCACCATCTCCAAGCTTCTCAGCTCCACCCTGCACTCAGATCCCCAGAACTGAGCTTGTCCAAAGGCACCCAGCAGCCATCCGTGGTTGTCCTCCTCCAGCCAGAGCTGCCCAGCAGCTCCCCTCTGCCAGTGCCCAAATTGTCACAGCAGCTGGCCAGGTGCCTCCAGCCACTGTCCCCCTGCAGCTCCAGGAAAATTAACAACTGCTGCTTCACCTTGTCCTCACAGCCAATCTTCTGCTGAGCCTGCTCTGCCCCTTGGCCCTGCAAAAACCACCTGGCTTTCCACTCTGGGGTGGGACCTGAGGGAGGCAGAAGGTTCCTGCTAGCCCTCGTCTGTCCTGGACCATCCCTCCAAGAAGGTGTGCAGACCTCTACCAAGGGGCAGAGGAAAGGACACGAGAGGCAGGGACAGCACCAGGCTGCCATCCTGGTCATCCCCACCCAAACACACAATCCCACCTGGAAAAGCCCTTTCCTGGTGTACCCAATGGCAGAGAAACCTCACAACTGATCTTCCAGGACAAGACACTCATCTCCCTCGCAGCTTTGGTGCTGGAAGAACAATGACTAACCTCCAGGAGAGGTTTTGAAGAGGGCAATTCCCTCCTCCCGGATGTGCACAGCAGCCCCCATCCTCCCCTGGAGAGCATGGATCTGCTTCCAGGGCAATTCTCTGCTCAGCATCAGCTCTGCAAAGAGCAGGGGATGAAGCATTTCAAAAGCAGCTTGGACAACAGCCATGGTGGCAGTGCTGAGGCTGGTCCACCTGCAAGCCACAGACAGACCAAGAGCACTGTGAAGAGGACAAGTTATAAACACCTCCCCAAAGACCTCCAGGAGGAGCCGTGGAGATGCCACTGGGTCCTTCCTGCTCACCTCTGGCTGGGCATCAGTGGGAGCTTCCAGGGCATGTTTTTGCCCACCCGTCTTAGAATTGGGAGGGGAGGGGAGCTGGAAGTGTTGAAATGAATGAATTCAACACAGCTCCAGTACCTCTGCTGCCCTCCAGGTACGTATTACTCTGTTCCTGGGCTTGTGTAGCAGCCTTTTAAACTATTGCTTTGGAGATCAGCTGTGTCTGCAGGGCTGCTTCCACTCACACTCATAGATATGTCCCCAGGACCCAAAAGGCAGGTCCTGAACTTCTACAAGGAGCTTACACTGCTGAAACGAGCCTTGAATACATCCATTAGCCAGTGCTGACCACAGCCAGGATTCAAAACCAGAGCCAGTAACATCACCAGGTGGGTGCAGAGAGGACCATCATCTGAATGAAGCAAGAGGTTCCACCACAGGGACATTTAAACTCAACATCAACTGCTTGCCATTGTTGTGTGAGTATTGGAGAAGTTTTCCCTTCAGAGCCCTGTAAACCAAAGCCCAAAGAGGATGGGGAGTTGGTCCTGCCACTCAGAGGACTCATCATGTCCTCTCAGAGCATCTGAGTACCATCCAAGATCGAAGTGGTGAAAAACGATGGGTGAGATGATAGTTCTTTGCCTAGCTCTTAGCAGGTTGTCTGAACACTGCAGAAGGCTATCTGGGCCCAGGAACACATGAGGAACATTTCAAAGGACTGTAGAAGACCCAGTCCACGATTTGGGAATCACCAACATCCTCACATACTTTGTAAGGAAAGAGGGTTTAAAGTAGTGGGAAAGGATCACCAGCCTGCAAGAAGCTGCATCAAGGAGGGGCTGGACTCTTAACCTCAAAAGCAGATGTTTCAAAAGGCCAGAAAGCTCCCCCAGATGGCAGAGACACAGAGGTTTGTCTGGATTGAGGCACATTCATACCTGGAAGCCTCCAGAGCAACGGCTCCTCTCCACATGGTGTGGAGAGCACTGTCCTCTCCCACCCTATTCTTTGTGGGAACCTGCAATGGTTGGACTGTTCTTGAACACATCAGTGACCCCACTCGGAGGCTGTAAGTTAATGGTGGGATAAATGGGGTATTCTGGCACAGGAGTGGGGTCCATCTCCACCAGGCAGGGCTGGGAAAGCCAGAAGCGCTGCAGACAATGCCTGCCAGTGCTTTCTAAAGCACACCTTCCAAAAATGTGCCTTGAGGGAATGGATCTGCAGCCCACAGACCCTAGATTAAGATAAAAGAAGCCATCAGTTGGCTTGCCACCTGGAGTCATGGCTGTACGAAGAGCATTCCAGGACCATCCAAGCACAGCTCTGGAGACACCAACAAGGCAGCACGAGAAAAACAGGAACTGTACAGCAAAAAGCACAGGAGTGCCCTCATCCTAATAAAAGGACGAGCTAGCTGGTGCATCAGAAGCAGAGCCAGCTGTCCTCCTGAGCCAGCTATGCCCATTCTCCAGGACACCCCTGGGATGGAGCACCTTCCCAGCCAGTGCTGTGGGCATGGGAAGAGGGGAAGGAAGCAGGAGGCCCAGCTGGACATCACACAAAGCGAGGCAAAGAAACCAGCTGGATACTGGGATGCAGGTGGGATGAACATAGCCCCAGTCCATCTGGGGATAGGTCTGCTGGTGTTGGATCAGGGCATGGGCATGTTGAGGGGTTGCAGAACCTTTGCTAGCTACCATACATGATGTTGGTCTCTACTTGGAGGCAAGAAGCAGAGAGCCCTGGTTTTATGAATCGTTGTCACTGAAAACCAGCAAGGTTAGAATTTGGTGGCCATTTGTTGCTGGTCTCCAACAGAACAGCAGCCAGCACTTACTGGATGATGTGGGGAGCTGGAGAACCACACTTCCCTCTAACTGGGAACCAAGAACTGGCAGGGATCCTCCCTCTCTACAGCTGATGACACCACAGAGTCCTCCATGGTCAGAAGGAAGCGATGAGGGGGAAGACAGCTTGCTGAGAAGAGGGTAGTGGGGGGACATGCAGGCCAGTCAAGGGAAAAGAGAAACCACACTCCAGAAGTTGAACAAGCCACCACGAAAACAATCCCAAACTTAATCCACTTGGATGGGACTTCACATGGTGCTGAGAAGAATTAGCACTTCATCTTTGTAGACACAAGAAGCAAGAACTTGTTCTGCCATGGTGTGGACACTGATTCCCTTTTTTTTGCTGAAGAGTAAGATGCGTCTTTAGAGCTTACCATGGGCACTGCAGGTGTGGCCAAGGAGTGGTTGTCATCTCCTTGGAATGTCAGTCTCTAGCAGGTGGCCAGAAAGACCACCTGGATCCAGCTGTGCTCCACTCCTGACCACCACGGGGGGAACCTTCCCTCAGTGCCCCCCCAAAGCAGATCATCAAAGCAACCAGGGTGACTTTTTTTTGAGAGAAGCGGTTCCAACGGGAGGGCTGTAGTTAACTGTGGCCAAGCTCCTCCATTGTTATTTTACAGTTGCTTGATGTTCTGAAAGACATTTAGAAAAATGACTTTAACTGTCCTGTGCCAAACCAGGCGAGGGTGAAAAAAAAAAAAGAGAAATTTGGCAGACGTGTTATTCATTCAGCGTGTAGTTTGGATGACATCCAGTGACTAACACAGGAGTTTTAACTGATCCGGGAGACTAAAACCCATTCACAAATAATTTGATTTAGGGTCACTGTGATTTCTTTTTCTAAATAATGTTCATTGAGAAGTATTTTTTTAATTAGGATCGACAGACCTAATAGCAACTCCATTGTGTGCGCAGCTCATCGTTCCCCTCTTTGCAAATGACTCACATATGTGGTGTGCTTGCTTCTGGCTCGCTGGGGCTTGTTCGTGGGGCCACCAGCTCCTCGCAGGCAGTGCACAAGCCACCATGGACTCCCCTCTCCAAAGCCATGCTCTGAGGAGGACCCAGGTGGAAAGCAAAGGAAGCTTCCACCATCCTGTTACACGCTCTGGTTCGGGGGCTAGTCCAAGCCTTTGCACAACTTCAGGCATCCCCACACAGCTGGAGCTGCCTTCGAATTGCTCTGGCTCCAGGAGGTGGTAACAGCAACTTGGCTTTGATGGCTTTGTTGCTCCAAGCCCCACCACAGCTCAGGAGATCCTCTGAACCAGCATATATTCCCTTTCCCTGAGCAAGGGCTGGACCAAGGCAGAGATCTGACCAGCCAAAAAGCTGCGTCCAAAGGGGAGTCAAAACCCAGTTGCCTCCTAATCCAGGAGGTCACCCAGTCAAGCCTGAGCAGACCTGGGAAGGCTGCAGGAGAATTTGGACAGGGGACAGGAGAAGAATGGCTTGGTGACTGGAACGCGTCGCTCTTGGCAGCATCCCCCCAGCCTCTTCTTCGACTCACACGAGAACAATTGCACCCCAGTCACTTTGGTTGCTAATCTTATCTGCTGTTTGAATGGCTCTGAAATCCCCTCCTGCCATTAGAAATGTTGGTACAAGTTCTCGGAGGCAGCAGAGTTGTTGTTGTTGTGCAGCTGAATAACAGGCTTGGGCTCCAGGCTCTGAGATGTTCGCTGGAACGATCAGATCTCTTCTTGAAAGCCCTTGGAATTGGATATTGAAACAAAAGGCCTGTTGCTCGTAAGCCTGAAATCCATGACTCTGAAAACCTTCTCCCCTGTGTTTCACAAGCACGATAAAGGACAACCTCAACAGCCAAAGAAAGGAGGATTTATTCAAGGTTGGACTTGATGATCCTGGAGGTTCTTTTCCAACCTAAATAACTCTAAGATTTTATGATTATGAAGGAAACTCCCAAAAGCTGATCTTATTTGGACTACCCAGACAGGGGCTGAGAGATGTGGAAGGGAAGAAAACATGAAAAAAACTCGTGAAAGCTCCAAGCCCAAAGTTGTGGAGCTGTAGAATTAATATATCCAGGCTGGGGATGAAAAGATTTCTGATTTTCTGAGCAAAGAGGTCTGGGACAGACTTCAGCAGAACCCATAGAAGCTCACCATGAAGCCTGATAAACACATGGGACATACCAATAGGTCTGAAAGAGCAAGGCAGGGCAGCAGGTGAGACAGGAGGTCCCTGCAAGATCACTGTCCAGCCTCTGGCCATCGGTACCTGGGCGAGATACGAAGATATTCCCCTGGCTCCTGCATTTGTCCACCACCTTCATCCATCCAGGACCTTGCCTCATTCAAGCAGTCATCCCAAGCTTGCCGGACAAGTAGGGTCCCACTAACACCATCCTACCAAAGTAGAAACACTGGTTTGTCCCCAGGATCACCAGTATCCACCTTGGAGAGCATCCCAGTAAGACTGGCCTGTGCTGGGGAGGAAAATCAGCCTCTGCTACGGGCTGCACTTGGCCAGCATCATCACCACTGGGCTGCGCTTGGCCAACATCATCAATTCTCACCCCACCGCAGTCATGGACACCAGTCCTGTGCTCCCTGGGCTTCCATGGCCACAAGGTATTCACCAAATACGTTTCTTAGAGAAGAACTCATTGATCTCTACAACTACCTAAAAGGAGGTTGTGGTGAGGTTGGTGTTGGGCTCTTCTACCAAGTAACTAATGAGAGGACAAGAGTGAATGGCTTCAAGTTGAGCCAGGGGAGGTTCAGGTTGGACATTAGGAAGAAGTTCTTTCCAGAAAGAGTGGCCAGGCACTGGAACAGGCTGCCCAGGGAAGTGGTGGAGTCACCATCCCTGGAGGGGTTCAAAAAACAAGAAGATGTGGTACTTTGAGACATGGTCTAGGGGTCAGGGAGACATTGGGATGACAGTTGGACTTGATCCTGGAGGTCTTTTCCAACCTAAACAATTCTGATTCCTCAGCAGTTTTACATTTCCCAGACCTCCTACAAGGATCAAGGCTCCGTGAAAACTGGAAAAGGGGAGATTTCGATAAGAAATTAGGAAGTTCTTCACTCTGAGACGCTGGCAGAGGCTGCCCAGCTTGGGGATGCTCCACCCTTGAGGTGTTCAAGGCGAGGTCGGACGGGGCGGGTGGGAAGTGGGAGCTGTCCCGCGGCAGTGGGGCTGAAACTAGATGACCTTCGAGGTGATCCCATCCAACCCAGCCCATTCTATGTGGTCTTCAGGATAAGAATCGAGACAGGGAGGGCTGAGGGAGATCTCCTGAGGAGCTTCCCGGCGCTTCCCGGCGCCTCCGGCTGCTGGCGGGACCGGGAAGCGCCGCCGGGCTCCCTCTCTGAGGGGAAGGGGGCTGTCCTGGCACGGCGGTGGGGTGGTCCCGGTGCCGGCGGTGCCCGGCTCGTCCGCCCGGCGGCGGGGCGCTGCTGCCCGGCTCGGCGGGGCGGCCGGCG
>VYZX01004102.1:14854-33092 GCA_013401335.1 Brachypteracias leptosomus
AAACCTCAAATTAAATTTAGTTACATATTCTACCTACTGGAAGGATAAATACGTACCAGTTAAACAACCAGCACTCCATAAACAGTTCTCTTTCAACAGAGAACTAAATGAAACAAGGGAATATACGACAGCTTCTTCAAACATCCTTTCCCAAAGGCAGCGCGTGGGCTTTCTGTTGCACACCTGCACAATGCCAAAGAGCTCCCCTCGATGCCAGGATAATTAGCCTGAGAGACTGTCCTAGTTTCAAAGTTATTTTCATGATACAAAATGTGTAAGGAGAGGCAATGTGAATATGCTGACATAGGCAGGTCTCCTTGGACCCACTCCTGGGATAGCGTTATTTACAGTGTTTACCAAACTATCTGATCTCTGGATCTGCTTGTCTAGCTCAGTCTGGTGAGCACACACCTAGGTCCTCCACTGGCCTGGTCGAGTGTTCAGAAAGCATTACTGCGTTCCCAACCTGATCATCCCCAGCTTATGCAACTCTGTTTTCTGTCTTTCCCACTAACTTTTGAATCTATTGGCCAATCTCAAACAAATTTGATAGAAGAGCAGTGATCTCAAAGATACAAAGTTCTACCCAGCTACATGAAAACTGATGACTAGATAGATGACTGGCCTCACTATGGGAAAAACTGCAACGTGAACTCAAAAGTTCTGTTTTGTCTGGCTTACCAGCTGGACAATCAACACACATACAGCTCATAACCAGCCACAGGACATGCCACCTCTTGCCCAGCTAGTAATTAGGCATAGCAAGGAGACCTCAGGATACTGTGTATGGACAGTGAGAGAGGACAAGAAAGAACTGGTGGAAGATTTGAGGTCCTGGATAGAAGAATCATAAGGTACATGAGAGGAGGGAGCCAATATTACTATGGTGGAGCTGTACAGAGACACAAGTTTAAAGGCAGAAGCGTAGGTGTTAACCTATGACAACATTCTTCATCACAGGGAAGGTGTGTAGCTGGTGGTTATCAATAATGTGCAACTCTTCCTTTTTAATTTTTAAGAGAAGAACGTGCTCTGGGAATCTGCTATCTAGGTGAGACAGTCAGAAGTCAGTGGGTCTGCACTCAATAATAGAAACCAAAGGGAGCAAGAGCAAGAGCCAAGACAATTTTCTCTGCAGAACATTTATAGCCTAAACTAGAAATATTCCACAATGCACTTTAAAGGCAAATCCTGCACTGATCGTGCTATGTCAACCTGCTACAAACTGTACCATTGCATAGATGTCACCAAGAACAGGATTTGGAGTTAGAATATATTGCAATAGTTAAATATGAAGTTTCCACTGGCATTCACTGCTGTTGGGCATCATACACACAGGTGGTATAAGTTAACTTCTAGTTTATACAGATGCCTGAAGTTACAATATATCATATATCATAGTATATTAATAGAATAAAATAGGGACTACCTGGTGGCACACCATAATGCTCCACAATAATATATATATTAATACTACGGAACATAATAGCTTTTCAGCAATATGTGAATACATTGACTTATTAAGGTATGTATTGCATGACCTAACTACAGTGGTCACAAAGAAATAATTTTCCCATCCTCAACTGCTACAGCCCTGTGCATTTGCACATTATGATTTACTCTCTGATAATGGTGCATGTTCTCATCATGTCCTCCAGTCGTTAGTTTTCAGCATGCTGAACAAAACCAAAGAAAATGTGCAGAGATCACAAAGGTGAAGTTACATTTTCAGTAGTGACCCTTTCTCATACAAAAATTCAATAAAATTCTTCCCAACAGAATAAGGAAAAATGTAGAACTGGATTCTTTTCTTTGCCAAAAGATCCCAGGGTGCAGAGGAACTGCAATGTATGGAGCATCATCATCTCAAAGCAAATGGTACTGGTCGCACCTGGGGTTTCTTCTGAAAATAGTTCTACTGATTTTGAGTGGGACACCCAAGTACAAAACTGGGCCCTGTAGTCTCTGAGTGCTCTTGAAAGACATTTTTGATACAAATTTCACGCTTTGGTAAACCCATTATGCTATATGACTAAACAATGGGAAGACTTTTCTAAGATGCCATAAAATAAGCTATCATTATGCTATTCTCTCCAAGTACAAGGAAAGCAATGACTGTACAAATACTTCAGTATATGGTGAGAGAATAAAGGCAAGAGTTTTGATCTACATCTCTGACTCATGTTCATGAATTCATTAACCTCAGTAGACTCATTCACCTTTGTCCAAGAGTAAAAACTATTCTCAGTGAAAGATTAAGCTTCAAATGGTAACATTTCCCCAAACTCGTGGCTGACAAAAGCCATTTCATTGTCTGGTATATGTTAGAGCCCCGTTAGGGTTACTGCGAACTAAATCCCTCTACCTATAATCATCAAAGGACTGATTCTTCAGCTGGGGATCAACAGACATATGCACCAGTGGCACTGTTGGAAATGCTGTATATGAAAAGTTTTTATTGAGGAGGAATTGACATCTGGAGATACATACTAGCCTTCTGGTTCCTTTGTATCCCCAGAATGATTCGTTCTACTCAGAGCTCTTGAGTGGGACTCAGAAATTATCCCCTGATTAATTTATCCATCTCAGTATTTCTACTGGTCTCATCAACAAGATAACTTGTTAAGATGTGCTTAACTGCTTATTCAGTTGAGCATTATTATTGCCATCAGCAATTCTTGTGGATCTTTCAGTGAATATACAATTAAACAGTGCACAGCTTGAGTCCACAAATTCTTGGCATCTGCCAATAGCAATGGGGAGAGAGGACTCTTCAGTTCATAATCAACACTATTAAATAAATATCACCACAGTGCATAAAAATCCCTATTTTCCCAGAGCATAATAAAAAGCATAACCTACCTCTTTCTTTTTATAGTCCATTATATCTACTGTACTTCCCTATAATGAAGTAAAATTACTATCTGATAGTACTTTCCCTAACAAGTAGCAGTGCCCGGAACAGTCTTTACTACTATGACTTCAATGTCTGTAACAAATTCGATAAAATTAATCATGCCATAGCTTAAACACTAGTGGCATCAGTCACTTTGGAACTGGTTTGCACAAAGCATGTCCTTGGAAGTATGGAAGCCTGCAACTCCCTGTGAGCCTGCACTCAGTGAGACTGACACTATGTTTTAAGATTTAAAATTTGCGTATGTGTAGGAGGAAAATATGCCAGTCTATCCCACAGTTTATACATTTTTTTTCTTGAGAAAAGTTTAGCACAACTAAATGTTTAAATTCACAAGTTCTTTTCTAAACCAGATTAAAGCAGATCATATTCTGACTTATTTTCTCTTGGTGCTTCCTGATCCTTCCTTGACTAACCAGGGAGTGTTACGTTTAATTCGCAGCTGCAGATTTCATTTATGCAATCTCAGTGTTTCTTGCTTACATTAATAAAACCTGTTAGAAGCAATCACCTGTGGCAGCATCTTTTGCTTTTCTACATCTTGTAGATTAGAAGCATGAAAGAGAAAATATTTACACAGAACTACTTATGTAGGTGATTTTTGTCAGAAAGCAAACAGCACAGTCACAGAGCCATTTGTCTCCTTCCCCACAACAAATTCCTGTTGCTTTCTAGATTGTAACTTTCAAGGCTTGTCAGGTCTATCCCATGTATAAAATATTTGTGCTGGTCTTTTGCTGACAGTTAAAACCAACACAGCTCATTGTGAAAATGTTCTGCCTGGGTTTAAAAATCAGATCTAGGGTTAAACTAAAGATTGTACCAATTGTATGTCTTAAATCCATTCATTCCATCTGACCTGCAAGTACACATCTGCTGCATGTTAGCCTTACCCTGCTGCCTGACAGTGGCACACATTTGAATCCTCATCATTTTGATTAAAGACTTGGTTTTGTTAGGATGTCATGTACAGTATATCAAAGGAGATCAGTACCAGTCTGAAAGTCAGATGACAAAGAAAACAATCAGCACATGCACAGTTAAGCAGAGTTTCATGAAAAGGCAGCTTAATGTAATGAGTCATAATTTGGAAAAGTGTTTGTAAGTGGTCTCAGTTCTCAAAACTCATAGTGGGCAGTTTAGGATTTTAGAAACAGTTACTAAGTATGGATAGTCACAAGAGATGTGTTGTCATAGGCTCTGTGCTACGCTGAGTACAAATTGGTTATCTCAAATAATCAAATTGTACAGCGTGCAGACTTAGGACAGGCAAAGCACGGTGTATTTCAGAACATTTGGTAATAATCTTTTTAAAGTTTAGGAGATTTGTCCAGCTGTTCAGTAAATTAATGTAGATTAGGAAATTGTCTTTAATCAATGGATAATGAAGAGCATTTGTTTCTGACTTGTAAGACTATCCAAAATACTAACTCTGCCTTTGTTTAGTGAAAATACAATTTTGGCCTTACTGCATTAAAAAAACTGCTCGTTCCTGCCTCCCTGCCTGATTTCTGGTTTTAACATCTTAACCTATTATGTTTCTATTTGTGTTTATTAGTGTACATATGAGCGCATCTGTGTCTGTGTGTCAAGATCATTATTAATCATAGTAATGGCAGGAAAAAGAAAGAAAACTTCTAAGCCCACTGGAAGAGCAATAGCGTTCCAGTAAATTCAAGGTCTGCTAGGATTAAGGTTTGGCTGAGCTGACCCACCTGTTTTTCAAGTGAATTCAAAAAGATGTGAACACAGTTCCTGAAGAAGAGAGCAAGGATTAGCTACACTTAGGAAAAGACAAATCCAGATCTTTGCTGAGAAGAAATAGTCAGTGTTAGCTGCCAGTGCTACCAAAATAAGTTTAAGGCCTGCTGTTTGCAACAGTTTATTTGATGGTTATCTCTCTACTTGCCTTTATGTGATATTTTAAAAGTAACATTTATGTAAGACCTTTACATATGTATTTGTTTCTCAAGGTATACAGGAAAACTTGTTATATAAACCTTTCAGTTAACTTTAAAACTGTGATTATGGTTTGGACAGGTGTAGTCTTTGCTGGTTAAACCACTGGCTGGATGGCTGGGTCCAAAGAGTGGTGAATGGAGACGAATCCAGTTGGTGGCTGATCACAAGTGGTGTTCCCCAGGGCTCAGTACCAGGGCCAGTTCTGTTAGGCAGGTGTGTTAATCTACTCGAGGGTAGGAAGGCTCTACAGGTCCTGCACTTGGGTCACAACAACCCTATGCAACGCTACAGGCTTGGAGAAGAGTGGCTGGAAAGTGCTCAGCAGAAAAGGACCTGGGGGTGTTGGCTGACACATGAGCCAGCAGTGTGCCCAGGGGGCCAAGAAGGCCACCAGCATCCTGGCTTGTACCAGAAATAGTGTGGCCAGCAGGACTAGGGCAGCCACCGTTCCCCTGTACTAAGCACTGGTGAGGCCACACCTTAAATACTGTGTTCAGTTTTGGGCCCCTCAACACAAGAAGGACATTCAGGGGCCGGAGTGTGTCCAAAGGAGGGCAGCAAGGCTGGTGAAGGGTCTAGAGAGCAAATCTTATGATGAGAACCTGAGGGAACTGGACTATTTAGTCTGGAAAAAAAGTAGGCTCAGGGGAGACCATATCAGTCCCTATAACTACTTGAAAGGAGGTTGTAGTGAGGTGGGAGTCAGGCTCTTCTCTGAGGGAACAAGTGATAGGACAAGAGGAAATGGCCTCAAGTTGCACCAGGGGCGGTTTAGATTAGCTATCAGGAAAAAGTTCTTTACTGAAAAGGCTGTTAAGCATTGGAACAGGCTGCCCAGGGAAGTGGTTGAGTCACCATCCCTGGAGGTATTTAAAAGCCATGTAGATGTGGTGCTGAGGGATATGGTTTAGTGGTGGACTTGGCAGTGCTGGGTTAATGGTTGGATTCAGTGATCTTAAAGGTCTTTTCAAACCTAAATGAATCTATTATTCTATGATTCAAAACTAAATTGTTTTTAAAACAGAAATCAGTGTATGATCCGCCAGTCCTTTTGGTTATATCACTTCAGGATTTCACAAGTGAGTAATCCATAATCACTTGAGCTGGCCACTGAAGGATCAGGCTTCCAGCCAGTGTACATATGGCACTTGTGCCTTAAGGCTTTGGTTTTAAAGCCTGTAAAGAAATGCAGTCAGACTTAAAGTAGACTACCTGTGACCAAGAAATGTGTGTTCATTAAAGAACACCTCTGCAGGAAGGAAACAGCACAGCAGCTGGTAAAGCTGCATCTGGTGGATTTACTTAGGTCACTGTATTAAATGTATGTGAAGGAAAAAGAGCAGCTTCTTGCACAATAAGCAAGATATGACATGAACACTCCTACTAACTGGAAAAGGCTGATCTTGAACATACGATTAATGTATTTCCCAGGTTTCCTTTTAAAATCATCCGTGTTGTTTTAATACAGTTAAGGGCATCCTGTGTTGTATCTTCTGCACTGACATCAGCAGAAAATTTTCTACGGTATGCTAGCATTTGTGCGCGATCTTCAGCAGGAAGCTATCCTTTGGTCCTCTAAGTCATGTGCTATTTATTATAGAACTAGGAGAAGAGCTGGTATTTGCACAAGCAGTTATGTGAATGGGGAACACAACCCCTTCTGACTTTCAGTAAACTCACCTGAAACATTCAGGTATTTCGAAAATTTCAGTAACCAAGTTTTGAAAGAGCTTTTGAAAGGGCATGAGCACAATCATGTACTTTATCTTTGTGAAAGAAATCTCTTTCTTTTTGATACTCACTCCCTCTGTATCTTTAGATCAGGATACAAGCAAAGCTACATTTACTTACCAATTTGAGTTCCCAAGGCTTTGTAAACATCAGTTTGCTGTAAACAACAGTTTGCTAATAGAGTAATAGTTTCACTGGGATCTCCTTGCAAAGATTGACTCAACGTCTTCACATTCACACAAAAATGTGGGTTGCTATATTGGTGAGCTCATCATATCATAAGTGATTTTGACTTGTCTTGCTTTTGTAGACTTCACTGCACTAAAAAACATCCACATTTCTTATCAGACCAGAATCCACAGATTAATAGGATAGCTGTGGTAAGTTATTTTTGTTAGTGTCTGTTTGAGCTCTGTTAAATCATTCTCTCTGTTTTCAGACACTGGAATAAACTTTGAGAAAAGGCAGACAGATTTCTCTTATTCAGCAAAGTTCTCCTTGCTGCACATTGCAAAAGAATTAAGGTGATCTTTATTTCAGTGGACAGCATCAGAAATGATAATGCAGCCTAGGCTCTCTTATTGACTGTAGCAAAGGTACATTCATTAATCCTTTTCCCTTCTCCCTCAAGTTTTTGTTTCTTCAGAGTGACCACAATCAGATGTCTGCATCCTGGGACACTCCTCCAACAAACATCCTCTCCCAACATTGTTTTTTTCGGGGTTTTCCTTTCCCGAGCCATTTGACAGTCATCATACAGTATAAGTTGGGGGGAGGTTTTTCAGTTCTTTTACACATTACATTTTATTCATGTGCTTTTGGTGTATTAGTACTTAGTTAAATCACAGGTTTATACTAAGAACGCTTATTCAGGACAACCTGCTGATGCAACACCAAATTTATGTTCGGTTTCAATGATGCCCAAGAAACACATGCTCATACTCCTTAGCTATGCCATAAGCTAGTCCTTTACATCCCCAACATAAATGGATGGATAGGGGAGAGTAGCAATAAGCCAAATTCAGCAGAACACAACAGAGTCACAGTGCTACTGAGGCACTGCATCTGAAAGCAAATCTTTGCATACTTCCTTTTTCTACAGGCATTTCCATTTACATTGAATCTGATGTTTTCTTTCAGTTTCTACAGTTTCACGCCTTTCCACCTTAGCAAACTGAAGTGTTCTAGGAAATTAAGATCCTACAACAATCAAAGTGCCTCTTTATCATTAACAAAGCAGACTGACACTGACAGAAACCAAGAACTTTATAAACACACACTGTAAGGTAATATGCATCTATAAAAGGAAGTTTTCCAATTTTCTGTCTTTTGTCTCACTTAGAAAAAAGCCAGAACATTTCAGTAGCAAGCTCATGGAAGCCCTGTTAGAACAAGACCTTCAAAGGTATGTGCTAATTCTCCTGCCTGCTGCTCAGCCAGCAGATGGGGCTATTAAAGTCACAGGAATGAAACAGAGAAACTGTGTAATTTGCAAAACTAATGAAATTCTCTAAGTAAGAAAGGACAGAATAAAGTATACTTTACAGCTTAGAAGAGATTTGGATGCATTCAACAATACAGTAATTTACTGTATTTTTTTAAAACAATGTGCATGTGCTGGAGAGTGAGCTAAAGGTATTACACAGACTCACTTCTTTTGTAAGGGGCTGATCTTTCCAATTTTATTGCTTGGGCTAAATCTCTTCTAGAAACAAGATCACTTATGTCAATGTGATACTTTTCAAATAAGATTTAAAAAAAAACAACAAAAGTAAAGGTGTCATGATTGCACACCAAGTACTAAATCAGTATAATTCCAATGTTTTGAATTGCCATGGGAATAGTTGAGTTCCCATCAAGTTAAGTCTTGCAAAGGTAGCAGTCATGCTTCTCTTTTCCTAATGGGGCTACCATCACTCCCTTCCCGGTTGACTATTGTTCAGGTATAATTATAATGTGCCTGCAGAAATCCCATTAAATGTCTAGCTTTTGTTTGTAAATTATATGTATCATAAGGTTTATGAAATGATTTGTGTATTAAAAATTCACAGAAGAATTCCAAGTAAAGAGCCCTAGAATATTATTTTTCAGTAAAAAGCAAAAGCAAAAGCTGTGTCAGTATTTTTAAATAGGGATTTGGGCCCCTTTCTCCAGCCTTTCAAATATTACAAAGGACAATTGGGCATTGCCTAAAGGCTGACAATCTGCAAGTAGCACAGCCAGTGAACAATTTATTTATTAAGGGCACAGTAGACATGTCATTCAGCTGCACATTTTGCCCAGACCTAAACCCAAAAATGCTGCTAAATACTTTAAGTTCTTGAATTGCTTCTGACCCTACCCAAACTATATTGCTGGAGTACAATTTTGTTATCAAAATTGAGCTGAAAATTGAAAAAGAGTTTTCCTGTTTAAAAATAAAAATTTATTTGCTCAGAGATCTGAAATCACATAGGATACTGAAAAAAAATACAGTAAAAAGAAAATGGTGAGGGAAAAAAGAAGGGATATATTTGATGAAGGATGAGGTCATCCTGCTGTCTCAGCAATCTTGTCTGTCTCTTTTTATCACTGAACTTCTGTATTAGTTTTCCACGTATCTTACACCTGGAAGGTTAGGATTAATATTTGCTGAAGGGTATATGGTCCACCAAACTTTCAGACTGCCCAGCTGTGCAGTAGCCTGCAGCTGAGATTTGTACTTTTATAAAATTTAAGCTATCAAAACTGTTACCTGATTTCTTAAAGGGCAAGGATTACACGTGAGAATTTAAAACCCTGCATATAATGTTTCTCCTTAACATGAATTTCAAAAAAGTTGCCTTTTACATATCAATTAGGTTATGTATATTTGGACGGACTGAGGTGGAGAATTAGCTCCAATAAATCTGAAACTAGCACACTATTACACATCAGACCAAATCCTAGCTTTCTGTAGTGTACTGATTTTTACCTCACTCCAGAGCTGAGAAACATGGAAATGGAAATGCTAGCACTGGCACATCAAAGCATTGGAAAAATTTAATCAACGGCACCTTCAAGCTATTATGCATATCAAGTGGCAAGATAAAATCATGAATAACAAAGTTCTGCAAAGCGGTTGCACAAACAGTGTTGAAGCAATCTTATAAAAGCACAGTTTTGCTGGACCGGACATGTCCTCTGCATGGAGGACACCAAGCTCCCAAAGGAAAAAACGTGCAGTAAACTTTTAATGGGTGAAAGATCAAGAGATCAACTAAGGCAGAAGTAAAAAGATGTCCTGAAAAAAAAGGAAAAAGAACCCCACCCATTGTGACACAGGTAGCAACACATGGGGCAAACAAAACATCTTGGCGAGGCCCATTAACATCTGCTGCAGAAAGCTTGGAAGAAAGACATGCAAGCCAAGAGGAGAATAGGGTAACTGGCAAGCAGAGAGAATGTGAGAGAGGAGCACATGCAGAGAAGCTGCAGAAAGAGACAGCAAAAATGATCCCAACGTACGGAAGTTGATGTCACACAAACTTGCGCTTCTTCTTTCGTCTTCAGAACAACAGACATCAACTGATGATGGCAACTTCACATTTGGACCTTCTTGCCAATGAGATGCAGCAGCTAATGTTATTCTTGGAGCTAGACACAGTCTTGCCTAAACAGAAGTAACCTAAAAGAGTTTTGTTCACTTTAGCGCCATTAAAAAATGTGGGTGGGGTGAAATACATGGGAAAGAAGCAATCATGAAAATGATCCATAAGGAAGTTCATTTCATGCTTCTAAAAAGGATTTGGCAATAAGCAATTGGGGATTTTTTGATTAGGGAAAGGTCCTTGTACTGAAAATAATAGAGAGACCATTTATACAGTAGATGGGAGAGATAAGAGGTTCAAAGGCATTCATTTTTAGAAAAGAAATTGTCTATTTTTTGTATTTTCTTTTTCCCCTGGCAGTGCCTGCTCCAATTCTTTGTTACTGAGATTAGGAGACTTTTACTTTCACAGGAGACATGAAAGAAGGACATTAAGTTCACGTCACATCTGTGAACATGTTGCCATGTCAACAGGCAGTACTTTGTGGCTTAATTATTGATTGACTCATGTTCCTTTAGGACATAACACAAGCAATAACAGCACACTGAGCAGCTTTTCTAACTTAGATACCTACTTATGCCATATAAGAGGGGTAGCACTTCCAACCTAAGCATGGCTAAGGTCTATACTGGAGCCTTATCATAAAAGACCCTACTGCAGTCATCTTGCATAAAGAAGATGTTTGTCTCAAACATACATAATTATATTAATCACATAGATAAAGAACTAGGATTAGAGCTTTTAAGATCAAAATCGTTAGCCTGCACAACTCCAGCTAAAGAAGAGCTCTTTTAGGTAATGAATGGATTAGTCCCTACAATCACTCAAGTCATTCAACAGGGCAGACACAGCAACAAGAACAAAGTATTTCCAGGCATTAACTGTGAAGTATGAAAAGGTGAGAATTCACAGTGTTACCTAATCCATAGCAGCTATTCATACATGCACTGTTTTTCCTGTGGTGGGTACAAGGTTGCCTATCCCACTTTCATTGAGCATCAAACTACCTAAAATTACATTATGTTTACCAAGATGTAAGAGCATACACCCTAACCATTAACCATGCAGTACCAAACACTACAAACTACCACCCTAGCTTGCCTCACAGGAATTTGTTCCCACAGTTACATGCCAGTTATGTGTCTAGATGCACAAAGCAAGGGGACTACAAACAGGCAGCGACGAGCACTGAGAAGTTCCAAGAACTCTCAGTAAAGTGTGGGCAAGATAAGCAGAATAGGGAGAGAGGAGCAGTACTTTTTAAGATGACAGATTTGAATTTGATTCATTTCATATCATGGCAAATCAGGATTATCTATGTTGAAGTTTTATGAAGTCTCCTTTGCAAGAGTAAATTTGGATCCTGCATCAGAAGCATAGTCAGGCAGGACTCTTAGGAACTCAAAACCAAAGCAGAAGACTAGGGTCTCCTTTTTTTAAAAGAGGGTATTTAAGCCATGTACATGGTAAAAGACACGTATGTCTTTTACATGACATGTAAGAATGCAAGATCGATCTCTAATCTAAGATTTTTTTAATTTTTTTTTTTTTACAGTCTAGGCAATTCCTTTGAAAATTTCATCTACCCCTTATAATTTTAATCTTAGTGTGCTGGGAAGTGGATGCACAGAAAGAGGTGGCCACCATCTTGGAACATCTTTTTGATATGTGCGGTCATGTTCACACTTTGCAAAGATTAATATTTTAAAGCCAAGATGTAGAGACAGAGGTTCTCATACTCAATTTGTCACTGCTGTACTATTACCTATATGCTGTGGGCCAAAATAAGTGCTTTTTTCAGCTTAGTTCTGCTATTGTAACATATAGAAATAATTACAGCTTTAACTTAGAAAGTTATATTTGAACCAAACAAGCTTTCACTAGGAATGTTGCACCATTTTTTGCAAGATTTTTTACATCATGGCAAGATAACTCTCCTAAATATATTCTTCTAAAAAAATAAGATATAAAAATTACATTTCTTACAGATATGTAAACAATGCTGAAAGACATACTTGTACAATAAACTTTAAATATCTTTTCTGGTTAGAATGTATATTTATTTGGAAATGTATTTCACATTTGCTGGCTGGCAATATTTGCTTTTCAGTATTTCACTGTTCTTTGGAATTTACTGTTGTTTCCCCTGAAGTATCATCTTCAATTCAGGAATCTGATCTCATGACTAAGAAAATGTGTTCACTCATCAGATCTACTGATTTTACTCTGTGGCTGGGATCAAGCCTGCCTCGGCCTCAGAACCTCCTCTATGTAATCAGGAAAATAACATTTCCCTTCTTCTGCTTTTATTCTAGTGTCTACTTGGCTGCAGGGACAGTCTCAACACATAGAGTGCACTGCACACTGGGATTACGGATTACAAATCCTGTTCAGGCTTCTTAGCACTACAAATGAATGATAATGAGCCTGTGTTAGTTTCAGAAGAGTACATCCATCCATCTGTCCAAGCCACTTATGTAAACAAATTAACCTGATACACAGAAGAGCCACAGCCTTACAAATTCTGTTTCCCCTAGCCCATAAAAATGACATTTTTAACTCCTCATTGTTCTTGCTTAGACCTACTTTTCAACTTAATGAGTGAACTTTTCTCTTGCCCCTTCACTCCCCTCTCTTTAAGCATTAATCTCTTGGGTACAGCATTGTCAAATGACTCCTGAAAATCTAAAAATATAATGTCCATGGTATATCCTGTCTTGGCAGTGTTATCTTCAAAGAGTTCCAGAAGGCTAGTGAAGCATGACTTCTTTTTTCCTAAACCATGTGTGTACAACTAATCAGGCTGAATGGTGCTTTTACTAGATACTCCTTCTTCTAATATTCTTTCAAATATGTTTCCTAGAGATGAAATTAGCTGAACTGGTCTGTAATTTCACATGGTAAGATCTTTATTAAAGAAAGCTCAAAGTGAAAAAAAGATAATGATACAGAAGGGCATATACTTTTTGAAGACTTGACACGCTGCTCGTGCAGCTGTGATTGTCAGAAAAGTCCTTGTTTGCCTCAGAAAGTGTTCCATCAGTTATTATGTTACAATGACTCAAACTGTCTTTCCTCCTTTTAAACACTGGAATTACACTGACCACTGCCCAGCTGTGAAAAAGCCATGGCACTGCCCACAAGGCCCACAAGGAGTCTCAAACATTTTGTGTAACCAGAAGAATTCAGAGTACACTTTTCTTGCTACGTTTGTTACAGAGACAGCCAGTAGAAAGGGAAAAAGCCACGGACCTGGTCCCCACACAACTGACCAGTACAGCCACGTGTACACAGCAGTGGGTGTGCAAACTGCCTCCTGCTATTCCTCTGAACCGATGCACCTTGGCACTTCCCAAACCAAACTAACATCTTTGAAAAGCAGAAATTCATACATCTTAATGAAACTAGCTTTCATTAATACTTTCTTTACTATTGCACCTTTTTTCTACATTCTATATGGTCCACTGTATGATGCAACAATCCAACTGCCAACCACAGAATGACAAAACAAGAATTTGTTATTCCATGTAATTCTTGATTTCACCATTGCCACTCACATTTATGGCCCTACAGAGAGAAGAATCTCTGACGTGGCTTAAGACAGACTCTGTCAGAGCTGGCACAGCACTGCTAACCAGCTATTTAGTGAACGATGGCATAACCTTGCATGGTCACCCCACAACAAAGGTACAGGAGGAAGCCAGATGAACCAAAGTGAAACGGCACCATATCATTTTCAGCAGTATGACTAGACCATTTATTTCTTTACAGCTGGACATGTATCCTTCTTATCTACGAGCTGTGCTGAGCCAAGATGTCAAAAGCACAAAACACAGCTGCATGAGGTCACTGTGGCATTACTGAAATTTTTGACTAAAAGAAAATAAAATAATTGAGATGTTGTTCATTCTGTTGAATTTTTGTACTAATGCATGGTAAGAATCCTACCTCTACCAAAGGTTCATGCAGGGAGACTCTTCAGTGGCTCCACAATCATGTGCAGCTGGCGTGGATCACACGATTTTTTCCCCAGTGGTTAGAACTGTGACTACTCTTAGATGCATTTTCCAAAGATTTTAGAATGAAAATAATTTACAAGCTTTGTTTATCAAATGCTACAGCTAATGTTTACTAGGAAGTTACAATACAGTAATCATTATATGACTGACTAATTCATAACAGAACTATCCCAGTACCCTTCATTCTTCTGATAAGTACAACTCTTTTTTTTGAATGCTGTTCTAAACAAATTATGGGCAAATGTTACTTCTCTCATACCTAACATGTAATAACATCTGAGTGACTATGATGGAGTGAAATCATCACAGCTGTAGAACAGAAAATAACCAGAGCGTGAAGGGAGTCAGAAAATAATCTGATCTGGGGTCCAGAATGTCTCCTTGGCTGCTGGGTCTGCAGGGGCAGTCTATTAATGAATTAAGCACAAGAGTAAGAATAAAAGGTAATGATCTCTGGGATTTGAGAATTTGGACAATACAGGCTAATGAAAACTCTGGCCTTAAGTTTTATGTGTCTATGTGGTTGTACTTCAAAGTCATATTTAGTCATACTTGAGGTTCAAAGAGCCTGAAAAAAAGCATACTTTATCCAGGTTTGTATTTAGGATTGGGTAATATGAATTTCTACATGACTGAAAAATGTTCTGTGTGATTCTTGACAAAACCTTCTACAGGTACAGTTCTTCACATCTCTTCCTCAGCCAAATACAAAAATTAACCATGAAGTTTGGATATTTGTTTGAAACTTAGTTTCATATTAAGAACCCCAATATGCTCAGCCATCCTCTCAAATACTTCTAAATAGGCTTTCCCTGGTTTATCAATTTCCTGATTTAGCAGACAACTCATTTATTTGTGCAAGTCTCTAGATGCAGGACCCTGTTATATCAAGCAGCTGTAACAGTTGCCTGTGGAGATGTTATTGGAGAAAACGGATGACTCAATGCCTCTTCTCACAAAAATTTGAGGTGTGGTCACCTACCTCAGTGTTTCTGTCTGGAATAGCAACCTCACATGACACGCAGCACAAAGGAACAACTCTTGCAATGCTTTTGCTCCTTCTGATCATTGTTTAACATTCCAAATATTCATGCCCTATGCCATTTACTTCCGACCAAGAATGTCAAGAAACAATAATTTCTCAGGAATATATTTTACTTACAGTTTTGCTTAGGAAAAAAATCCCTCCTTTAGCACTGTTCTTCCCACTCAGGACCTAGACTGAACTTCTCCAAGCAATAAATGCTCATCTTCTTTTTTCCAGCTGTCCTAGAAAAGGTACAGAGGAAGCGTCATCCTCCCATTCCTTGCACATTTCATCACGCTGAACGACAAAATTTGAACAATCCCAGTAGGATAACCCAATATAAGGGTCCTGGTAGTATGACCAAATATATTGCACCACCAATGTGATCAGAAAGGCCTGGGTTTTTTTTTCAGAAATCCATTCCTGGGGTTCTGAACAGCTGACAGTAAGCAACAGGAAAACAAGACAATTTAATATAACTTTCCTGAAAACCTTTAAAGGCACAGTTTCCAAAACTGGTGTGGAACTCAGACTATCCTCTGCTAATTACTGCTGGCTAATCTAGTTTGTGGAAGTAGATCCATGGCCTTGCCATTACTCTCTCTCTTTTTATTGATCAGGCATCCTTTGAAAAGTCAAAAGAACACACCTGGAGATCACAACTCTGGCTGCACCTCAGGCAGAGCTCTCTAGTGAGGAGACCGTGCTTGCTAGCACAGACTTCTCCATTTTAATATATTCATGTTTCAAAGTAAACAGAAGTGCTTGTAACATATTTGCATTCCCAAATATTCACACTGATTTCAGAATATCGGTATCAGTATTCAACAAAATGTTGACCAAAAAAACTCAAGTAAGCATCTCAAACATCCCATTTTGATTTGTTTTTTGTGGACTAATGTCCGTAGCTGGTCACAGCCCTGAGTTCAGACTCTCTCTGTTGCAGAGACTGACTTTTTACTCCAGGGTTTAACACAACACTGCACCACGAAGGAAACACTAGTTCACATTCCAGCCCTTTCACTAGATGGAATGGAAACTGCAGACACTCATTCCAGGTATAAAATTAATTTCTTCCTAGTGTTCACTGGCCTATTAGCTTGGCAGCCTTTCAGCACTACGCTTTTAGAGTATTGACTCATTTCAAAGAAGAAAATAATGAGTCTTTAAACTCCTGTTTATAGAATTGAAGATTCTTTGATTCTCTTTCAGAATCATGATAATCATGACATAAAACAGGAGAGGTGTGTGTAGAATGAGTTGTCTGTAAGATCTCTATTATTCATATGCTTTTTAAACCTTCTGAATTTGAAAAGACCCATTTACTTGAAGAAGAAACATTATGGCTTAGTGAAATTCACTATTTTGGTGACTGTCTGCTAAACATACACAGGAGAAAAAAGTCTCTTAAATGAATCTTTTGTAAATTTCCCACATTTTTATTGCAAGACTAAACAAAGAGTAGTAGTAACTTCAGTTTTAGCATTAAATCAATATCACTTTTCCACCAAAGCTGCTTGCTTTCTTAACAGTTATAACAACATCTGGCACAGAAGAATTTCAGTGCAGGTATTATACATATCAAAACCCTTATATTACGTCCTCTGCCTGCTGTAATATGCTTAATTTATTCCACTATTTCAACATTTTTGTCTGATTAGAAAATAGATTCTGTAAACACTTTCTCTTGTGATTAACTGTAGATAGTTGGTTGACTTTAGATACTGTTTTCATTAAGACTCAATGACATTGCAGAAGGCATAAAGTAATTAAAGGGTTGAAATTTTGTACATCTTATGGATATCTAACTATATTTGCCTGTTGCTATATGAAATCACATACAGTGGTCCTTGTAAAGTATAGATTGTTTAGAAAATAATAAAACTGTAAAGGTGTAACTACATTAATGCAAATAGATCTTCCAGAACTGTGTAATAAATTTTTAGCCTAGTTAAAAAGATACTAGTTATTTTGGCAACAAAGTGCTGAGATATTCTTCCTCTGTGTTCTGTGTATATGGTATGCACAAATATAATTTGTAAATGGCACACAATGAATATTATCTTTTTTATACATATTGTGATCCATAGGATCCATACCTTGGAGTCAGTATTTCTAAATGAGTGTATCTTCTTAGGAAGATAAATGGAATTCACCCAACTATTCACTTTTCTGTCCCTAACCACATTGGTGGCTCCTCTTAGCAGTGGAAGTCTCTAGAAGAAGAGGAAGAAAAGTTTAACTTGCTTGTCACTTGCCCAAGTTTTAAACTGATGTAACTTCACACACAGATGTGGGATCGCTCCCACTTTACACTGCTTCAGAAGTCAAATCCAGACTTTTCATGAAACTCTCTCTGCGGATGCACTGACAGGAAAGGCCTGAGCAATTTCCCTCGGAGGGTGAAGTCCTCTGGAGAGGAGCCTGCCCCACAGGTGGCAGGTGTCCACCAGGGACTTCTCGGAGGAGTTAAAGACCATGCTCTTCACTGTGCCGAGCTGTGGCCATCCCTAAGTCAGAATCATCGCTTCCGCGCCCAAAGTGGCTCCTGGCCTCAGCCCTCTTCTCGCACCTCCCTCGAGGCTCAGCCCGGCCGCGGGGGAGCTCGGGGGCCGGCGCGGAGGGCCGAGGGTGCCGCCAAACCCGCGCTCCTGGCCAAGCGGTCGCAGCCCGGGGGAGCAAACTGGGAGCGGGAAGGCGGCGGGGGCGGCGAGGCGGGCAGAGAGCGGGCCCGGGCTGCAAAGCGGTGCCAGGTGTGGCGGGGCGGGGCCGCCCAGCGTGGGGGACAGCCGCGCAGGTGACAGTCAGCCTGCCACCCTCCCCCGGCCGGGGCAGCGGGCCTTAAATCAGCCGGGGAAGAGAACCGCCCCTCCTGATAGAAGAGGGGTTGCTGCCGCTGGGCTCGGGTCGCCTCGGGACCAGTCCCTGAACTGCGTGCTTCGCGGCCCCGTCGGACATGGAGCCCGTGAGTACCTTCCCGGCCGGTTCCCGGGGAGGGCGGGGGGGCGCGGGG
>VYZX01004102.1:33105-65169 GCA_013401335.1 Brachypteracias leptosomus
GGCCCCGTGGGGGCGAAGGGCCGGGGAGCGGCGGCGGGAGCGCAGGTGCCCGGTGGCCGCGGCCCTCGAGCCCCCGTCGGCGGGAAGAGGCCCCGCGGCGGCTTGCGCGGTTCGTGGCCCATTGCCCTGCCCCGGGAAGGGACGAGGGTGCGCTTGGCCTCCATTTTTTGGCTTCCTTTCACTGCCGGAGGGGATGATTTTTTGCCCTTTCTGTTAGGATACTCGGGCATTGCGCATTTAGGTGGTGGTTAATTGCTACCTTCTGAAGACTGATAGCAGTGAAGGAAACGTTTCTGCAGTCATGGGAAATTGCTGAAATAAACGTGTGTGTGTGTGTGTGTGAAATCACTGAACAGCTGACAGCAACGTCACCGGCTTAGCAGCGGGAATCTTCTGGAACACCCTCTGGTTTCATTTCACTTGTCCCGCTATTTAAGGTAGATTGCCAATTTAGCTTTGACGCTCAAGTTTTTAATGAGTTAGACAAACACTATGGTTTGGGGTCATGAGTTAATGTTTAAGGTTTTTTTTCCTCCTGCATTCAAACATCCCATCTTGTGTTTGGGGAGTGCCTTGCCTGTCTCAGCTGCTGAGAGGCTGGAACCCAGTTGAGCTCTCTTGTGAGCAAACTCGCTGCTTATGCTTATTACTCATAGGTGAACGTGGCCTTTTCATGTACAAAGGTCTCTACAAACCAAAAAGGCAACTCTAAGGGAAGCACAAAAGTGCTTTTATCCTCTTTTATTTTTTCCTTAACATCCTAATACATTTTCTCCTGAAACCCTTTTTGCAATTCCTCTTGCAGCCAAATCAGCACTTGTGTTACCTTCAAAAGATTGAACTGCTTATCTGTGAAATAGATCGTCTTAATTACACCATTTCATTTGATGTGTGCTTCAGTTGGTCACTTCTTCAGTTGCTGTATGACTGCTGCGAAGGGCAGTTCTAAATTAGCAAAGGGTTGTTTCAGTCTTGCAAGGATGCTTCTATTTAAAAAACAAAACCACAAAAAAAACCCAGCACAAAAGAAACCCCAAAAGATCCTGATTCAGGCTTTTTTATAGTTTCATGTGAATAAAGGAGTGGATAAAAGATATTCCTCAGCTACTGGTGTTTATACTGAACATCCCCATTCTAGATTTTTCCATCTTCCCCTTTATTTTTAAAATGACAATGGTTTAAGAATAGTGCTGGTGTTAATTCTGGTTGGGATAGCAAAACAAAAAACCAAACACATGCAAGTGTTTAATGATTTTAGCTACCAGTCTGTCAGTTATATGTACAAACGTAGCTGGACAAGAACCTGTGACAAATAACTCACAGAACATCACTGTTCAAAGTCAGATGCCAAAGATAGCTTTGGAAGCCTTCAATGAAGTGAATTCTTAGGTGGGAAAGAGGACTGGTTTTAAGCATTTTATGGATGCCACTGACAATCCCAGATACGTGACTGTCTCTTGCTAATGCAGAAAGCTGGATGTTTGAGAGTAGGGGTAAGAAAACGAAACGGCTGCAGAGCCAGATTCTCAAAGTAGCAGTGGTGTTTGCCTGGACAATCTTAGTCTGGCTGCCTTCTGCATTATGGTGCTCATTTTTTTGTTTATCATTATGTTCCTTCCATGGGATGGGAAATCTTTGATATGTCTTTTATCCTTTTTAAAGAAGTAATTGGATAACCGTACTGTAAGACATAAAACCAAGTTGTGGTGCACACATACAAGCTCTTTGGCATTTTGTAGCAGGGGAAGTTTCAACTTTGCAACCGGTATATTTTTTTTCCAGCATGTATTATAATGTTATTTTTCACTTAAGCAAAAAGCTCTAAAGTAAAACCCATAGAACTGTGTTCATTTGCTATATGATAGAGCAGAACCTGTCGAAGGAACTTCACATATCGTCTCTTCACCTCACTGGGCTTATTGGTAACAATAAACAGGCTGTTAACCGAGCTAACGGGGGAGAGATCAGACTTCTGTTTTGGGAATGTGTTTTGTAGCTGTGTCCTAACAGCTGTAGTTTGAGAAATCTATGTTCCTGAGCTCTGTACCCTTCTGCGTTGGCCCATCTATTCCTATACCCCCTGTCTCCCCTGAAGACTGTCACCTAAGTGTGCTTCTAGTCCTCTGCTCCTCGCAGCAGGAGCAATTTTTCTTCTTCTACACCATCTGAGTGTTTTGAACACGGTGTGTTAAAAAAAGGCATCCCTTTGCCTCGCTATTCTGGTACCTGTTGTTACACTAGTCACTTTCTTCATCTAATAGAGGTATTTTGATTAAAATTCTTGTTCAGTCCTTGCACACCCTGTAGTCCGGGACTTCTGCAGTCTCAAGCACTTTACAAATGTTTATGAATTAACCCCTGCTGTACCTTTATGGTAAGGAAGCATTTAATTTTCCCATCCAGAAGAGAGGGGGGAAGGTGCACTGATGATTCAGAAGGGGGAAGCACTGGAAGTGGGAGCTGAACATAAAACCCCTGGTGCCTTAAGATAACAGAAGGGACTGGGCCAAGCCCAGGAGCAGAACTCCACCCGAAAGCTGTGCTTTCACCAACTGGTCCTTCTTCCTCAGTGGCCAGACCTTGTCTGCTGACTTTTTTTAACATCACGTTCCTTCTTTAGTACTCCATCATAGAAGCATCGGATGCAGAGTTAGTGGAGGAGCTGCCCTTCACAAAGCAGCAGCACACAATCCCAGGGCTGGTCACCTGAATTTAGTTTCTGTAGCTTTAATAATTTTACAGAGGGACCTTTATATCCTGAAATGTACAGCTTGGTAAGTAAGTAATGTGATGCAGGATTATGTAAGTCTTAGCCATTAAGCATGGGTTTTGCTAGGAAGCAAGACAGCAAGAGAAAATGTATTTAAAATTAAGAGAAAACTCCTCAAGTTCAATCTCTGCCTAATAAAAACTTCAAACCCTTTTTAATTATAAAATACTGGTTTGCTGTCTCATAGTATTTGCAAAGCTTTGTAAACTGCTCTGAAGTACTTATTGAGGTATTTTGGTTTACAAAGTTAATATAATATCTTGGACAATATGGTTTTGTAGAGATTTTTGCAGAAGTCATTAATTTGCCTTTTGAATAGCCTGGAAACATTGAGCACTGGCAAGTAGTTTGGGTTTTTTTTTTTTTTTTTGGCCTTTGTACTTCCTGAGCAAGTTCTGACACACACAAGTGACAACACATCTAGGACTGTGTTTGAAGTAAGTACCTAAATGTTTTGTGACAAAAAATTCTAAAGCAGAAGTTGATGTCACTATTTTTGTTTTTGCTTTTGTGCTGTTGTTCCAAGCAGGAGTTTTACCTCCTCTCCTCTGCAGAATACACTGAAAAGAATAGATACTGTGCCTTTCTGTGGAAACCTGGGTCGCTTTCTGCCAGCTACTTGTTGAGCTGTTCATACTTAAATCGTATTTGTAATAATTACTTTAAAAAAATGACTTTAAGTGGTATGCTTGTGTTTAGCTTGTATCTAACAAACATTTTTAGTGTAAAGCCCTCAATAACATTAACATTTCTTTCATCCTAGTCCAGAAAAGTGTCTTGTCACTCAGAATATTGATTCTCACAGTTGGTCTTTTGTTCATCTTAGTATGCATAGAGTTTCTCTTTATATGCTTCTATGCCCATTTTTTTTAGGTGCAAACATACATATTTATAAATGAGTATATCGCTATTTAGATGTTGACTATTTAGCAGATGATGATGTACTTTTAATTTTTTTATTTTTTTTTTTTACCTATCCCATATTGCTTCAGACTTCCAAAGTCAGGTCTTACACCATGGCTGGAACCAAATGTTACTTCCTAGTAGAAAGTAATGTATGATACATGAAGTGTCAGGCAATTCATCAGGAGTAAGGAGGAGATGGCCCTAAGGCAAACAGTTTGCTCTTCAGAATATAATGGTTACTTAACCCTTTAGCTCATAGAGCACGTGTACTAAGAGCAAACTTGGGGAAAGAATTATTCTCAGGATACTGGTGCAAACCATATAATGAAATACTAATTATCCATCTTGAAATGTTAGTAAATGAGGACAAGCTTGTAGCCCATCAGTGTTGATATTTATGAACAATTAATTTAAATTATAAAAACTGCATTTGAGTTTGTTTCTTGTGAACTGTGGGTAGTTACTTTACCTGGTTTCAACATTCAGTGGTATGTTCCCCAAATGAAAAATAGTTGCAGGCATGTTAATTTCTTCTGATCAATTTCAACACCGTAATTGTACCTTTGTTTCCAACAAGAGCTGAAATAACTGTTACATCCAGTGTAATTTCTTCCATAAATGTTGGGAACTGAAATGTATTCTTTATAAGAGCTTAAAGAAATGCTGATGTTCAGCTTGCATCTTAACCCATTGGAAAGCAAACCAGAAATAGTTTTAGGAAGTACAATTTTCGTAGGTACATTTGTCAGTAGTGCTAGTCTTGCAGTATTTTCTACTGAGTTATTTTTTATGAAAAGCCACACTCAACCTGGGGAGGTGAACGCGTTTGGTTCAGGAGACACAGATAAAATTGGCTGGGTAACTGCTTTCAAAGCCACAAAGTAAACTAGGTGAAGAATAGTGGCCAGTCTTCCTCTGAGAGCTGTGACCACTTGCTCTTTATAGCCACAGATACTTTTACCTGTGATAGTGTACAAAGAATCTTGGATACATATCAAATTTATTATTGACTTTAAATAAAATTGATTCTGCCCTTTTATGTGGAGTGGCATGCACCAATATTGGCTGATGGCTGTTTAACTGCTGTTTAGTACTGTTGGGTCAGTATGTGCTTTTAGGAATCAGTATGTTTATTTTGTTATGGTTTTTTCCTTCAGTACAATATTTATGGAAGAATTTTTTTTAACAATCTTACTCTTTGCATGGCTTCTGTTTTAATTTTAAGTAACTGTCTTGGACCCAGACTGAACAAAGTACTTAAGCACATGTGCAACTTTAAGCCCAGGGACTGTTCACGGAGTTGGAGGTTGCATGCAAATTTACATCCCTGGGGCCAGCTCAGACCCAGAGAAGCAGTTGCAGAGTTTACTGTACGGATTTGGGATTAGAAATCCTGCTGATTTAAGGGCTGAACAATCTGTTTGGCTGAAGGGCACTTAATGAGCATTCTGACTCCAAGAAGGTGAAGCAGTGTCCTAGGTCTGAAAAAGTGAACATAAAACTGTTTTTACTGTGTTATTTTAGATAAACGTGTGGGACCACAGCATAGTGTGAAAGAAGGGATGTTGTATAACACTCTTAATTTCTAATTCCCATCTTTAATGAAATATTATTGCTAATTATCACTGATAGTTCACTGTCTTTTATGTAGTCAACATTTTATTAAGCTGTTTTTTCCCCCCTCTTTCTACAAAAAAAAAAAAGAGCAATTCCTTAATAGAGTTCAGCAGAAACCCCTTAGTTACTCCTGAAGGGGTTAATACGGCAGAACTCTTCAAGACATCTGGCAGAAGCTGTGGGTGTTGGGTGTGGCAGATCCCAGGGCCGTACCAGTCTCTACAAGGGAGCTGTCATCCTCCTTGATTTATCCTTCCCTAATGTCACGGGGTATGGATGTTGAAACTGTGGCTAGAATGTGAAATACGAAAAACATGAAGGTTATGATTTAGTGTCTGGGGAGGCTCATTGTTGGCCTCTGTTCACAAGTTGTAAGCATCGGAGGTATCTTGACACAGGTTACAAAATCTGGTATGTAGCACAAAAAAGAAAGGCAAGAGTATTTTGGCGTTTGGAACTCCTACATGTGTTAGTGCACAAAAATGAGTGACGGCAACAATTAAATCAAAGGCTGTGCTGATGATATATTACATTGGAGGCACACTGAAGGTGCTTGCAAATAGCATTTAAATGAACGTACTTTCTGGTCCTTCATTTGCAAATAAATATAACGGGTACTGAGGATGAAGGAAGTAAGGAATTAACTCTCTTTACTAAAGACAGTTTGGATAATTAACTGATAGGAGAGCACAAATACAAGCATTTGAGCATACTACATTCATGGTTTGGCATCTTTTTAAGTCTGACATTTATAGGAAGCTAAGCTTTAGTATGGGTTTATAAGCATTTTTTCATAATAAAATTGACTTTATTCTTCTATTCTGACACAGTTAGATATTGAATAATTACACTAGTTGAAACAAAATGAGTAGTGTGGATTTTTGTCAAAATATCCCCATATAATAAGTGTTAACTAAGTGGAACAAGTTGGTTGTTCCTTTGACAGGATGGATTAAATTATTTTTCTCTTTTGAAGCAATATTTATTATTCTTACTGGAAGCAACTCACTGAACTTTGTTGGTTTTACTCAGTATTTGTAATTTTCTCTCCGGAAATAAGTGAAGGCATAACCCCAGCTTGTAGAAGTTTAATACAAAAGCAGTGGTCCCGTTTAGCATAAAATTACTTTTCCGGCTGCACTTTCTTAAAGCATAATGACAAATGTGGTTGTGCTTTCATGATGGTAGAGTACAGTCATAGAAGCTGTTAGCACTTAAATATCTAGTAACAAAATAATTTTCTGATATATCATGATGTATATTAAGTCTTACAAGTAAAGATCTATTGCTTTGGACATATATATATTATTTGGATGATAATTCCATTATTTTTGATAAAAGTTGTGTATTTTCCAGGTGAATTAAACTGCTCTCTGCAATCCAATTTTCTAAAATACTACTTGCTTTAAAAATATTCTCAGAGCTCAGTGCAATAGTTATGCTTGAATAAGTTCTAACTTATCCAGTTGATGCTGAAATTTGACCCTGATTCAAAGTAAGTTACTTCCAAATTGGGAAACATGTTTTGGTGGATTCAGTTATGAATGACATTCCTAGGAATAAAGGGTATTTGCACTGAAGTCAAGGATGCTATTTTTTTATTTGTATTAGGATAGGTCCTGTAACAGGACCTGAAGAACCATTCCTGCCTGCCTTATTGCTATAGTAGAACTCTTATTGACTGTGGAGCAAAGGCAGTGCTAAATCCTTTTTGAGGAAAAAACACAATTAGGTTTTTAAAATATTATGTTTAATATATAAAACAATATGTTTAAACTCATATTTAAATGATATTTTTTCCTGGATTTCTTTTTTCCCTGATCTTATTTGTTGAGTTTGCAATTTTTTTAAAGGAAAAAAAGTAGGGTTGTGCTGTTATTGAGGTATTTTAAATTGGAAACTTTTTCTTGCCAGGTACAGTTACTCACACTGACAGCCGGGTAGTTCTTTTCATCTTAACGCGCCCGAATGTATGATAAAAATGCTACAAATCAGTTTATACACTCAGGAACATCTGTGAAACTACTGGGTTTTGAGATGCTTTGTCAAATGTGTTTAGAAATTTGCAGTCATTTCTGAGATTTAGGGTAGGATTGTGCTTTGAACCGTTGCTGACATTATCGTTTTCCCTAAGATGTTCTGCAGCTAGAGTTGTGTTGGGATTCCAGATTAACCCATGTCAAAGCAGTGAAGTAGCTGCTTTTGGTACCTTTCTTTGTACACTAAAGTCTGTCTTAGCATCACTTTTGTTAGCTTTGCACGGGTCTGGGTGGTACACCTGATGCAACAGAAGCTAATGAGCACTGAAGACTTAGGTATCAAATATGTATTACTCAGTGGATTATCTTTCTGATTATCTTTGCCGTCTGAATCTTGTTTGGGTTACCAGGTCATTTGATTTCAGTTATATTTGTTGGGATCTCAGTATAATCTTATCTTCCTCTTGTATTGTCATGTAGTACCATCTCAGCTCGTAACTGTCTGAAGTAGTCTGAAATAGTGGAATATGAAGCCAATAAGACTTTATTAAAACAACATAGCAGGAGTAAAATAAATCCAACCAATCAAACCAGAACAAACACNGAGGATATCATAGTTAATTCTCTCTCAAAACTGTGTAGATTTGGACTGGTCAGGACATCTGGAGGGGGCCTAAAGCCAGGGAAAATGGCTCAGCTACCATGCATTCGTTATAGAAATGGATTCATTATAAAAAAGCAGCTACCATGGATTCATTATAAATGCATAAAACAGGAAATGAACAAAGTGTTGAAGTGTAAGATCACACAATGATGTGCTAATAAATAATGTCAGCCTACCCAGCATCTTTCAAAAACATAAAATCAGCATTTTTCATAAACACAAGCTGTACTTTAGTTATCCTGCCACCCTCTTGTATGCCTGAAAGTAAAAGGTTTCAGAAAGCATGTACCAGCAGCGTTCTTCTGCTTCCTTTGGTGCCTTCCCAGTTGTGTGTGTGACTAGAAATTCCAGGTGTTACTGTGCTGATGAGTCCTGTTACTCATGTCTTGTCATGATCGGGCACTGGCCCCTTTTAATGTCCAGCGAGTGTTTTCCCGGTAAGTATAGGTATGGGTGTCTAACAACCAGGCTGCTCTGCTGTTTTGCATCACACCTACCTGCAAAAATGAGGTCAGCTTCTTTTCCATTTATGGATGACTTTATTTAGGAGATATGTTGGAACAAGCTAAAATTTGTCATAGAGAGAAGGATCATTCCTACAAGCTACAGAAAGCCCACGGGCTAGTGGTTTGAAAGGCTCTTTTAATTATAGGAAGGGATCTAGGTAGACACATCAATTCAAACATGTTGGAAGTTGGTTTTTCAAAAATCTTTGGATCTTCTAAAAATCACATCTTTCCAAAGTTCACTACTTGTAGTTTAATGCAGTTTTTAAGAGCTCTGTTTCAGATAATGAGAATAAATAACTAGAAATATATTTTTACACCATCTTCCACTGGGTTGTTTTTGGTCACTTAGTCTATTCTCTACTTTACAAACTGATCATGAGGAATCTGGATACCTAAATTGAGGGTGTATTAATTATTATACCTGTATTTTTAAAGCAGTGACAGATATGGAAAGTTCAGATGCGAGTTCAGTACAAGCAGAAAAGAGTTTTTCTGAGGCAAAACTACTGCACACTTTTCTGGATCTTGCTTTACATAGTGAAGCAGCTTTATGTGTGCAAGGAAGGGTAAAGTGCTTTTAGATCACAAGTTTGTCTTATGAAGATCCCAGTCAAGGCTGTGAATATTTTTGCTAGCCCTGAACAGGCTTTCGATCATTGCAGTCTTAATAAATTAATCCTGTTTAGTTTGTTCATCCTTTATAAAGAGACTGTTTGAATCACATGCTTAATTTGGAACATCCAGTTATTTTTTTTTTTCATAATGATTCTAAAAACAACTTTTGTTGTTGTTTAGATTACGTCTGTGGGAAAATATACAGGAAAGTATAGTATATAGCCTACTTCAAGTCGAAACATGATTGCTAACGTATATACAATTAAATGAAACACCTTCAAGATTTGAATCTAACCTGTCAGTTTGTTGCCACATTACAATAACTTAAAATCCATAGCCCCTCCTTGGACCAGTTACTATTGATAATCCAGAATTTGATGTGAATTTAAGCTTGGCGTATTATCTTTGTGGTTTGGTTTTTGTTTATTAAGATGCAAGTTCATCCTGACCAAGAACTGCAAAAATTTTAAGGAATAACATTTCTATCTTAAGTGCAGACTTTTGGAAACTTCTGGTGAGCCATGTCGTTCTTGACCACTGTGATAAATAAGATTCAGATTGCAAACTACTTACTCAAACTGGAACTGTTCCTCCATTAAATCAGTGAAATTATTCCTTTGAGTAGCTGCTCAGCAGTGTGGATAAGAGATTCACAATCTGCCTGAAAAACCACATGCATATTTTCCAAGAGTGCTACACATTGGCTTCTGTTAGGTCAAGCAGTTGCTTTCTGTGTAGCTAAATCCTCTTCGGTTTAAAGTAAATTTGATATTCTTTGCTTTCTGTCCTAAATATTACATAGGAGTTCTGTCTGCTGTTAAATAGGTTTCATTCTTCACCCAGATGTAGCTGTATTTCAATGAAGAGCGAAACCATCCTTGTGTATCTCTTTCCTCACTTGCCATAGAGGCAGGCGGGGGGGTAATGAATTGGTTGTAAAGGAGTTTGCGGTGCTCACATGAAGTGCGCTGCTACGGAAGTATGAAGTTATTTACTTTCAAGATGAATAGTTCTTTAAGAGATGGTTTAAACAGTCTGGCTAATATACAAGACGTTAAGTCTCTAAAAAGTCATTGTACATATCGTTTGGAACAGCGTAACTCCTCCCTCCATCTTAAGTTTATGGCAATAATAAGCTTTGCAGATGCTTTTCCTGGGAATTAAGGACCAGCTGGGGTAAACAGACCTCAAACTATCCTCTTAGCCAGTCATTAATCTTCAGGGAAAGTCTGTGCTTTGATCATTATTGCTAAAATATGCCTAGTGCAGCCTGGTCTTACATGCCAGTAAAAGCAAAATAGTATTTTGTCAAAACATGAATATTCTTTTGTTTTTCAAGTAGCCCTGTGTCTTGGACTCATTTTTCATATGTGTAAGCATGCTTGTGTGTACGTGCACACATACAAACAGACACGAGGGGATGAGTTTACAAGTTGAATTATTCATTCTGTGTTTATACCACTGTGTAAATTAAGTGGGGTTTCTGGCTCAGCCCTGGTGTATCGATCAACCTTTTAGTTAGCTTTGCTTCTTCTCAAATCTTGGGAAAAGTCTTGGATCAGGCATCTTTGCTTTTGAAAATAGCTAGGAAATATTTTATCCATTTATGACCTTATGAAGACCTACTTTAAATTACGCTGGTGGGTATCGCTGAGGATGAAAACAAATCAGGAATTCTGCCCCATATTCCACCCCAGCTTGGCCTTCCCTGTGCAACTCTGACTGAGAAGTATGTGCTGGTGATGCCGGTGCTCTAAGTTAAAAAGTTGGCTGACTTCCCAAACCAATTTTTTGTTATACTTTTGAAAGAGACTTGTCACAGTACAGTGTATCCAGTAAATAATCACAGGTTTTGGAAATCAGATGTGGTATGTTGAGTATTTCTGCATACAGGTTACAGAGCTGAAAGTCCAGCAAGCAGTCTTCCTGAACTTCCAGGCTTTAGTTTTCCTCAAGAGTTGCAAATGCAGGACTCTGCAACATTGGAGGTCCCATGAGTCACTCTGCTTCCCCAGTTAGCTTGCCGTGTGTAATGTATTAGACAGTGTCTTCTGGTCAAGAACTAAGAATAAAACAATTTGTACTTCAGATATTTGCTGCTTTTTGCAAAATCGCCTCTACTACTTTTCCATATTTTATCATCTTAATTCTGAATTAAGGAAGGTATTCAATGTTTGTGCTGTTAAAATGTTTGTTTCACTAGAGACAGCAATTCTTGGTGAATTTCTACAAACATCCCTGAATCTGAGACAATATTGCTACTTCTTGAAGGAAGAAAATTCCTCTAATTGCTTTTGTAGTAACTCTGCATTTATTGACGGGGGAGAGGATTACTTTTTATTTTCTTCTGTGTTGTCTGTAAGAAGTAGAGGTCGTGCGGTGCCCCGTTGCATGAGGCATCAGGCACTGTAGCAACATAAAAGGAGGTGCAGTCAGGTACATGGAGGTTACAATGGAGTTGTATTGAATAGTTCCAGAAGAAGAGAGCTGTTTCACAACTTGTGTTCTTTGCCCTAAAAGAGACTTTTGGATCTTCCCCGCTACCGCCAGTGTGGATTTTCTTTGTTCTATGTCCCCTAAGGGGAATCATCAAAGTTGCAAGAGAAGGAAATCATTCCTAGATCTTCTTGCCAACAGCATTTTCACTATTTTACTATAAATGAGCACCATGGAGGAAGTGGAGAAGGAGAAAAATCCTACAGATCCTAAAACACCCTGAGCAAACACTGCTGTTGCAGAGTGTGAGGCTTATGGTGCCTTTGAGAGCCCTGATGGACCTTCTTGAAAGAATCAGGCAGCTGGACTGAAGGAGGCTCCTGCTGGTAGAAGGCTGCATATAATCGATTACTGTATGGTGTGATCAAAGAGTATGTTATGTACAGCATATATAATGGGAACTCAGAATAATTTTTTGCATGTTTAAATAATGTATTTTAAATGGCAGGAATTTACCACTGTGGTATATTGTTATTAGCTGCAACAGTGGAATCCAGTTGCACTTCACTTGCTACCAAGTGCAGGTGCCTGTGTGGTTCTCATTACTCTGTAAGGAGAATAGTTTCGAGAACAGCAGTATAGATACAGTTGCTTCATCTTGTGTATTGGTATCAGATTTTTTAATTTTTCTTTTTACAACCCCCTTTCCCAAAAGTGCAAAGCAATAAATAGGCAGGCTCAGTGCTTTGTAAAAATAGGCTTTTGACCTTTCTCTTTATTGGTATACCTTTAACCTTGCAGGTTGCTGACAGTCTTTCTGCTTAGCATCGTTCTCTGTGTAAGAAGAGAAACTGCCGCTAACGTGTGGCAGCAATGCAGTGTTGAGTCATTTTCTGAACAGTTCTTGAACTGTTTCTTGTGTATTAAGGGAGGCTTTAATTGAAATTATCAGATGCAATTTATCTCTGTTTCAGCTCAGGCTGACTACTTCCCACTTAAACTTGCTTCTTCTATACAAGCTATCAATGTTTGACTTCTCTGGCTCTGTAGAAACCTCAACTAGAGTAGGTAAGTAAATCAAGGTGTACAGTTTAAATTTACTGCAGAAGCTGCACCATTATTGTTTTAGCCCATTCCCTTCATCCCCTTGCAGTTACTTATTAGTAGACATCCCTGGATGTCTCTGGCCTGGAAAGTCATTTGAAAATTCCTGTCTGTTTCCTGTGCTGCAGGAAAACTGCCTGCAAGTTCCCCAGTCCCACAGAACCATTGCCAGCATTTTTCTTTTGCTTCCTAGCAACTGCCAATTTGGCAAAAATGAATGTGTGGGACCTGGAACTTTCTAAGCTGCAAGAGATGCAGAAACAAGGGTCTGTTTGTATTGCATGGATATGTTTTATAGTTGTTTCAATAGCAAAGAGGTGTCAGTGTCACCAGCCTGCCAGCATGAGAGATCAAGGAATAAATTTTCAGGGCAAAAGATATCCCTCCTCTGTAAGAAGTGTTTGTAGAAGAGAGCAAAGACAGCATGGACAAACCACTACTATGCAGTGTGTGGTACCATTTCTCTGTTTAACTAATGGTCTTCAGCCTTGAACAGTATGCCCACGCTGCAGTCAGGAGTGTGAATACAAATTTAACTGAGGTGATTTTAAAGAAGTGTCTTACTCAGATACAGTGTTTTCAGCAAAGAGCTCATGGCAAGATAATTATCTCAGCATAAAACTGCCTGCTCACTTGGATGTTGCAGCCCACACTGAGCTTTGTGCATCTTCCATTACATTGTTTTGGGTTTAAATTTAGTCTGAGGCATGTCGACACTAGCTGCCAATACCACGGACTGCAATGTGCACATGTGAAAACTGTGACACCTCTGGCTCATCCCTCACTCAAGTGAGGGAGTTCTACATTGTCTCTGTGGTCTTTGCCCTACTTCTCTCTTTTAAAAAAGGTGGTTTGTTCCTCCCCCCCTTAAAATTGCCCAGGCCACTGTCTTTTTGATCCAGCCAATCCCAGTTACAAAATTGTTTGGTGCTTGTTTAAGAAAAAGAAAAACAACCAAACCCAAACATTTGGGATTTTGTTTTCATGATTCCTTCTCTCTACTTGCATCATCTGCAATCACACTTCTACATAGTATTTCTGATAGGAACCAGGAAGCAACTTGCTTTGCACTGAGAATTCATAACTACATGAGGTTTGGGTTTTTTAATGCTTTGTCTCTTCAAGCACATTTAAATTCTAACACTTGAAGCACCTGATTCATTTTTTTTTGAGAATGTTGGAAACAACTTATCCCCTGGCTGAGATCTTGTACAAAACATTTCAGCCTGCAGCAAGCTTTTCTTTTTAATCTGGAGTTTTAGTAAACCCTCAAAAAATTGGGTTTATAATTGAAGTGACAGCACAACCCTAATTGTAGCACTGCTGGCACACCTCCATAACCAGAAGCATACGTTGCTGCAATTTTTAAGAATAAAATTAGTATGCTAGGTGGTGGACTTTATGCTTCCTGAAGTTTTCTAAATTTGTTGTATTTTCATAAAAACCTGAAAATGATGATTTGTGGCAATGAGGATGGAGTAGCTATCCTCTCCAGTTGGCATAAATCAGTGTGATTCAACTGGAGGCGGTGATATTGTGCAGATTAGCCTGAGGTGATAGAGTACTGTAATATATCCTAAAAGTGAGTTTAACGTGTAGGGAGTTAGTGTTTCCTCAGGTGGGATGGCTGGGGGTGCTTGATCAGAGGGTTTTTTGTACAATGATACTGAAAGTGGCTGAAATTTCCAAGTCCCATTTCGTACAAGGAAACATTTCTCTAAGGCAGCTTCCTTAACCACACTTTATGCAAAACCTTGTGTTTTCTGTGAGTTGTTGAACTCAAGAAAAATAAAACAGCTCTTTAAGAATTTGCATCATGATCTTACGTTAGACCTGATTGTCCTGAGCTGCTGGGTGATCCCAAGGACACTGTAACCTGCTGGTCAGAATTTATATTGTATACTGACAGATATGGGGAAATAAAATAGACCAGTGTCATCTTCTCTTCTCAAGCATGTCTCGTGATACTTGTTAGCATATGAATATGTAACTCTTCATGTAATCACCTGTAATTCTCTGTGGAGTAACACATCTAGCCTTGGAACTCCTGGTCTTTGGCAGGTACATAATTGCATGTTACATACTCTTTGTTATTTTTAGATGTTAGGAGTGACGAGTGGAGCAGGATGTCACAACGATCATATAGTATCAAGTGGGGGGAAAAAAGTGCTTAGAAATGGCTTGCATTCATCTCAATGGCCAGAAGTACCCAGGCTTGATCCTACCTGGAGCCAGCACAGATCTAGCAGAGTTTTTGGTTTGGGCTGTGTGTGCACGACAGAAGGTGCCCACTGCACGATTACTGGAATTTGCTGACCTGCACACCAAGCCTTGTCCCTTGGTCCTGTTATCTAGAGATGTGCCAAGGGCACAAAGGCTCAATACCTTGTTAGCAGTTGGATACCTCTTCTCCCTGTGATGGAGGGGAAAATGAAAGGTGAGTGTTTATAGAAGATAACTGATGTCCTTGTCTTGGAAGGGTCTCCTCTGGCCAAGGCTGAGGTCAGCCTGTGCAGAGAGAAACTTAAACTGCAGATGCTATTGCTTGTCCTGCCTTTGTTGTATGGACTGATAAACATTTTGTCATTTAACGTCTGTTAAACTAAGACACCTCACAAGTATCCCCTTAAAAGGGTGTGTAGATGACAGTATAAGTTAGTGTGCTTGGAACTTGAGGCAAACCTGCATGTATTTAGTAGTTTAACTGCACAGTTACGAATTTAATATTGCTTTGCTTAACATTCCCTGACAGCTATTGCTGCAGTGTGAGTCCTGCCTCTCAGATCAAATAGCTCCATGCTTCCACCATAGTCCCTGTGGGGAGTTGTTCAAATTGTATTTGATTCTCCCTTTAAGAGTAAATGGGGGAGGCACATGACAAATCACTGTAAACATACCAGTCTGCATCACTTCCACCAGCAGTTCTCACTGCCGTTATCTCTGACACTCAGGCTAACTTTTTGTAACCATCATGCAACGTCATGAGTAATAATCTGCTGTTAACACACTGTCCATCAGAAATGTTTACTCACAGAGTGACAGCTAACACATCTGGACTGCATACTGTGTTTGATCTGAAACACCAGACTCGCTCTACTGGAGCAATGACAAAACCATGCCATGATTGTGAGGTTCAAAGCATACAGTGTAAGGGCTGTACTGAGGTCTGATTTCATTTAAAATATTTGTATAGATCTAATTCTATTGGTTATTATAAAATATATATTAACAAATATTTTATAAAAGGAAGAATATGATCGGTAGCAACAGACCTTGAGTTAAGTTTTCTAAGTGTGCTGCTTGGTGCACGCTCTGTACAGTAGCAGCATAAAATATACATGAAGTTCTATCTTACTGCTTCTAGTAAAGATCTTCTGTCAAATCACTCAGTTTTGAAGCCAAGGTATCTCCACTGTCATCAAAGCTGTGTACTCATGTAAATCAACAACACGTGTAAAACAACTGGGAGCTGTTGTGCCCCACACTTTATTGCAGAGAAGGCTTTTTGCACGCTGACTTTTATCTTTTGCAGATGTAAAGGAGGACTCTGTAGACAGCTCTCACCACCTGGGAGCCTTGCACAGGGCTTTCTGTGGCCCTGGATGGCTGGGCGGGGGGAATACTGCATCTGTCCCCTGCTGTCTGCCTTCACTTGTCCCTTTAGGACCCAAAAGGGAGCAGCAGCTTAGCCCCAGCATGCCTGAGTCCCTGGTAGAACAGCTCCAGAAGAGTTTGCTTTGCCAGTGAAAATAGTGGCTCTTTTAGACTCAGGCTGAACAGATAACATTTGCCCCCAAGCCTGTTAAGTGGATAAGCAAAACCTGACCATTTGCCCTGTTCATACCCCTAATACATTCACCATTGCAACTACATTTTTTTTCTGGGGAGGCTTTTTTTTTTTCCGGCCAGAGCCTATAATTTTTCCAGTTGACTATCATTGTATCTACAGGACACGTGTATACTACTTGTCTGATGGTGTATGCAGAACAGACCTTGCAAGCTACTAAAATATTTATTAGAAGAAATGTTAACTTTTAATAGAAAGATAATAATTTCAGATCAATTCATTCAATAAATTGTTAGCTAGGACATAGTGGGTTTGTTTCCTTCAAAAATATAAACACTTTATATGTTTCAAACTGACAGTTCATGTGACTTACCCTTATTAAACTCACGTAATCTATAGGTTTTCCTTTTAGATTCCTGGTGAAGTTTTCTTTCAAAATTCCCTTTTATGTACTCAAAAATTATATAATAATCCTCAAAGGTAGGTATTTATGTTCTCAGAATTTAAGTGGAGGAGATGACAGCAGGGAAATAGGGGTAATTGGAAGGGGACAAGCAGGAAATAATGACTTTTGTCTATTTCTGTAGATCACATTTAGCAGGATACTGTGTAATGGGTATTTCTGTGGGTTGAAGAAGTCTGAGATGCATGTGTTTCTTGTTTAAGGTGAATAATCAAATAGTGCTGGGTAGTTCATTTAGGATGATGCTGTAAGGCAAGAAAAAGCACTCTTGCATGTCACATAAAAAAAGATCAAATAGATATTTCATGACTGGAAAAATGAGTATTAAAGGGGCTTATAAGACAAAAAATAATTATGCAGAGTTGTCTCTCAGTTCTACCTTTAATGATCACAATCCTTTCTAGAGGACATCCACCTTTAGACAAAAATAATAATGAAAAGACTGTCATTTATATAATTTTATCCTTTGAAACTAGTGTTCTTTATAAGCCCAAGAGTGTCCTTTTACAATAATTGTTCATTCTAAGAGGTAAGGATATATGGTGAGTTTTTTTCCTTTGGTCTTTTACACCCTGGGGGAAGAGCTTGTTTGGGGATTTTTGTAGTGCCAGGTGGTATGCAAGGTGCACAGGAAAGATTAAGTTAAGGAGGAAAACGTAAAGGTAGTTTTGCCATCCAATAGAAATTAGAGCCTTACTTTCAAAGTGATACTGAATTATTAAATGTCAGGGAAGGTACTGCAAAATGAAGAAACAGAGTGTAGGTATTCCCTGGAAAGACCTGGTTTATGTTACAGGCTGAAGTGAGAGAAAGAACTGGGGACCTGTCTGTGAGCTCCTTTTCCCTGAAGGGAAGGAGTGTCATGGATTTCCTAACTGCAGTCAGGATCTGCTCCCTGGCAGGAACTTTCCAGTTACTTGTGTTTTTCTGATTGGTAAATAGAAGAGATTTCTAGAGTGAAAGCAACAGGACCTGTGGGTCCTTCTGTATCAGATGAGCGGTTGCACTCTAGGTTGTCTGCAGGTGAACTGTTTCTAGAAATTGCAGCTCTTCATGAAATTCCTTACTGTCTTGTAGCTCTAAAACTGTAGGTGACTGTATGTCTTGTACTCCATCTGGTACATCTGTGAGGAAAGCAAAGATCCAGCAAACATGGTGACCTTGAAGTTCCTGATTCTGCGTTTGCGAGATGAACGTAGGTCAGCACAGCATTTTGATCACCTCTTTGCTTTGTGCAGCTTAGAGTGATTCAAGTAATGAGGAAGCTGAGAGATGTTATCTTGTATTTCTCTGCACAGAAGGTATTCTTCAATTTGTACTCAGTTGTTCACTTTATAAGTAGGTGGATAAGTATGCATTAAAGTTATAAATCTGATAAACACACAAAGTTAAAGCTAGCCTTCAGAAAATGACTGAATCCCCTGGGCTAACAAGAGTCCGCTTGTTTATGTTTTCATATATATCATTGGACAGTTTTTATTTTAAAGCCAGCTGTCACAACCTGATGTTTCACAGCCTTCACTGTTGGAACAGGCGTGCGTTCTGGCATCAGTCTATGTGGAATATCTGTTTGAACAAATGTAGTGCCGGGGCATGCCAACTATGGCCAGTTGCATTTAGTTATAGCAGTTGCTGAATGTACCTGGAGCGTCGACATTCAGCAGGGAATGAAGTCACTTTTGGCATCTCTGTAATAATATTTTGACTTCAAAATTTGTACCTCATCATAGTACATGGAGAAAAGACTGTTCTGTTAAAGCCAGGATAGTTTGCCTGGCTGCAGGACCAGCACAGCTATGAGGACTCAGTTTGCAGTTGGATCTTGAAGGATATTGCAAAGGCTTAAGTGAAATGCAAATCCTAAACTGAAACACTGATCCCTAAGACCACTGTAAAAACCACAAAACCATTAACTGCTCCCTGGACTGTTTTCTCCCACAGACTCACTCTAGTTACAAGAGCATTTTTAAGTAACTGTCCTGCTCCCGTGCTACCCTAAGGTAGCAGCACAGGTTTTTGTTGTCCATAATCTGATTTCGTGACATTCTGTAGGAGCAGTATGTGTTTAAGGATGCAAATAATTTATTAGAAGCTCTAGAATATATTAGGCCTAACTGCAGTCCTAGCATTCAAAAGTGTAGAAGGTTCCCCTAAAATAAGCCAGTTCAGCTTCATTCATGAGAATGAATGTAATGTATGTGCTGTGGTTCTTTCTAAAAGATGCAGCATGTTCATCTTTGCGATTTTGACTGAACTGGAAGAATCTAGTAGCCTGTACTAGACTAGTTGTACACAAGTCAAGTTGTCATTGATCACACTTGGGCAGAGGGTGCACTTTTTGGAGTGAGTTATTCTCAGAAAACTACAAACAGCACAGCTGGGTCATTGTGTAGGAATAAAGATTCATACACAATAAGAGTAACAAGTAAAGTATTTGGAAAATTAGTAGAGTCAAGTCAGTGAATTAATGCTGGTTTTAAGAGAAATATTCTAATTAATAGTTTGAACCTGTAGCAAATGTTATGTCTACAGGTAGGATGGATAAGAGATAATAAAAGGAAATATTTCCTTCCACAAATGCAGAAAGGCTGATCCTGAGAACTCCCACTGACCTCATATTCAAACTCAATGAAATAATAGATCACAGTTAATTCTGGGGCCTCTCTGGTGCTGGGAACAATATGGAGCAAATACACCTCAGAGTGGTTCTGCTGAGTGTTGTTTGAATACTGTCTGGCATTCCTGGGGAGCACAAGTGTTGCTCCATCTTGTGGGATGAAGAATGAGACTTATTTATATCTGATTGTAACACTTCTCTTGGGGTGCAAGGGAAGAGCAGGAATTAGTTTGTGTCCTCTGAAGAGTGCAAGGGCTGTAAAATCTAACTGGTCCCTTAATGTGACATAAAGGGCTAGAAGAAGTCCTTGTTGTTTTCCTTCAGTTCCAAATGTGAAAGGAAAAGCCAGCTGGATCCAAGCATGTTGGATACACTGAATCCTGACCGTTGTCAAACCACTACAGGGAAAAAAAAGCTAAAGCTTCAAAGCAAACTCTGGAACTGCAAACTGCAGGCACCAGTCTATAAGCCAAAGATGTCAAATCTACTTTGTATTCTGGCATGTAGAAGGGCCACTTACAGTAAAGCTGCTAAATTCTGCACAGTTATATACAGATAAAATCTAAATTTTAATACCAATATACTGCTCCTTGATATTTAGCACTGTCTGAACCAGTTTGGGGCTGATTAGCTTTGGGGAAGTAGGGTAGCTACCCTTGCAAAGTATTTCTAGCTTAAACCCCTATGAGGGAGATTTAATGCAAATGTGACTTTACTGCTTCCAGGCTTGAACTGGTACCTCCAGACAGGTCTGCAGAGCTTTGTGAAATCTTTTGGTGTGAGTCAGCACTCTGCCCCATGCACTGCTATGCAGTTTTGACATGAGCCAACATTCATGGGGAGTCCATGGGCCAGGAGACATTTTGCAGGCTAGGTAGGTCCACCAGCTGTTTACTTGGCACTCATGCTCGAATTCCATCTTCAGAAGTGTTTTTCCTAGTTGAGTACAGACCTCCATGACACACCTTTTGTGAGAGAAGGTTTCTAATGGAAGAAAATGTTTTGCAAGATCAAGCCCAAAGAAAGGAAAATGTGTGGTCACGTTGAATATAAAATGTAAGATATGTATATGTTATGCTGAAACTGTATTGAATAAGGTATTACCCAAGGAAAGCTCTGTAAAACAGCAATAAGAGAGGTTCCAGCACTGGCAGCAGTCAGGCCTAGTTTTCAGTTTTTAACCTCTTTCTACATAGTTATTCCACTGCAAGGTAGAAATACTGTTTGATATCCACAACGAGGACAGGCACTTAAAAATATTTATTTAGAATATTTTAGAGCCATCTGAAATAATTCTGAACTTGTGTACACAAATCAGCATGTTTTGCTTGGAACGTGAGGGGGCCAAGTTTCAGAATTTTTTTTTTCATTCCTGGTAGATGAAGAGAAATTTTTCTCAGCGCAAATCCAGGGAATTTTGGTGGTGGACATAACACACATAGTGCTACAGAATATCTTAATCCAAAGAAGCAAGAGAAGGACAACCATAATTATTTTTTTAATATGTGTAAATTCCAAATATCATAACCTCAGACTGTGATGGGCAAGTGGAGCACTTTGTCAAATACAGATTAGATTTCTATTGGCAGACATGGATTTTCTTAAGTTCAAATGACAATGTTTTGTCAAGGAGAGGTCTTTAATTTTCGATCTGCCCCAAGTGATTTACATACAAAGGATCTATGGCAAAAACCCCACTTAAATGTCGGTATTTTTATTGGTTTAAAAAGACTTGCGTCTGCACCCTTCATTTCAGAAGATCAGCATCTCTCTCCAGATCTGTATATAGATAGCAATTACAGAAGGCAGTTCGCCCACACATACAGTGGCTTAACTCTTTAATAACAGTTTATTTTTTGTAAAATAGCATAAACATATCTCTATCACTTAATGCATTTTTGTTGTTCTGCTCAATTTCTTATTTCCTGAACCTCTTGAGGAGCCCGAGCTGATAGCAGTGTCACAGCAGTACTGCTCTTGTGTTCTCTAGTGTCCACGCACTTGAGGGGAAGAAAGTGGTAAGCCTGAAGAGCTCTTAATTTTTTCTCTCTCTATCAGTCCCAAAAAAGCAATGAGCAATGAAAGCTTCTACAGCACATAGTGCAGAAAACCAATGAATATCTTATGAATGAAGAACAATTTAATTTTCCTCCAGCTAATACTGAGGCAGCATATATAAAACCATGAAAACAACCGTTATCACGTGAGATTTCAATGGCATTTACGTAGGGCAAAGCCATGTATTATCTTATACTATAAGAAAACTCAGCTTCATACTTGGTTTTTTTTTGTGTGTGTTCTGTTGTTCCGCTGTTATCTTTTCCTTTCCATGTCTGTTCACACTTTTGGTGTCTTGCCCAAGTATTGATACTGTTATTTTGGCTCCTGCTGAATTCAGTCTTGTCATGACAGTGAAAGACAGTCAAAGACAAAGCTGTCAAGTACCACAGGGGTTTTCCTGAGGACCCTTTCACTTGCATTCCTCTACTAGCCTCCAGTTACTCTTCCATTGGAGCCCCAGCACGTCCTTTACCCCTCTGAGGAACAAAAGCTTTTTTGGGTAGGAAAAGTAGCATTCAGCAATTGCCAATATTTCAGACTTGCTAAGAAGAAACATTTCTTTGGTGCTCTGGTGAAGAGAACAAGACACAAGAGAAGGAGTTGCGAAAAAAAAATCATAGTTATGGAGCTCTTTTGTCTTATTCATGTTCTTTTGAAACCACTTAACTGTGCTCTCCTATTTTTTCTTCTTGCTAATACTCCAGCACCAGAACCAAAGAATTTGCCCTGAAACCACTCCCAAGTGTGCTTTGGTGGAGGAGAAGCCTCTGAAGCTATGGAAGTGGCAGATGGGTGCTATTGGGGTGAAAGGGCAAATTTGCTAATGGAGACTATGGATGATTCAAAGTATTGCACAGCTGACATGCACAAGGCATTTCACCTAAGGGCAGCTGCCAAAAATCTTTTTTGGCCTGCTGTAAATTGCAGGTGAGCAAAGCAATGGAAAAATCAGGGGAGAACTAAAGAAAAAAAAAAAAAACAAACCAAAACAAAAACCCAAAACCTAACCCAATTAATTCAGAACTTTTTTGATCACCATGATTTAACGTCCTTCATTATCTGGATAGGTGTAACACAAGAGACAACGTACGTGTGTGTGTGTATGTGTATGTCCACACTTTTTCACTTTGTCCTTCTGCTCCCAGCAGCACCGTGTCCTGTCTCTGCTGCCTCTCCTTGTACTTGGCTTATGTACGTTTTGGTCTTGTGACCTTCTTTTCATAATACATATGTATGACTCCTAGTGCAGTTACCAGCTTAGTCCTGATTTTAGGCTACAGAAAGCCTCAGTTGTTAACCAATGGTAATATCCAACACTTATAAATGGAGAAATGAAAAGGGAGAGGGGAGGAAACTTCAGATACGTGGTGGATGTTTCCCACCTTAAGCTGGCGTGGGTTTTCTTAACTCTGGTCTATGGTGGTTACTAAAAGAGTAACATTTTAAATGACTAGGTATCATTTTTTGCAAAATGGATTGCAGGATGAAGTTTTCTTAAGGCTGAAGAGCCCTGCTTGTTGTTTGAACTTCAAATAATATTCAAGTTACTTTTTTTTTTTTGGGCCTCTTGAGCATAGCTGGAACAGGTGTGCATTTGCCACAGGCCACAGCTCGGGATAGCTGTGTCAAAGCACAATGAGGTCATTGTGAAACATCACTGTTCTTCCAGAGTCCTGGCTGTTACAGACAGGAATACTTAAAGCTCTGAACTGGATTCCAGGTGACAGAAAAGACTTCAAGAAAAATCTTTCTATCTGCCTAATTGTCTTTGCCCAGTGAGAACTACATCTTATCACCGACCTCTGAACAAGCTGTTGGAAACAACTGCTGTTGACAGTTGCACACGTCCAGTGTTGGGTTGATCTTTGAGTGCTAAGGAGATCTGCTTTTTTTAAACAAATCATTCTGCATGTGAACAAGGTGAATATTTTCATTGTAAAGTGTTCTTTGACTTTGAGTGTGTTGGGAAATACTGTACCCACCAAATGATTATTAAGTGAAAAGGAGGGAGGAGTTCCCAGGCATTATGGAGCCAGCCCCTGCTGCCGGACTCCAAGCTGACACCGACAGCACTCTGCCAGGAGTGAAAGAATATGTTGTATAACTCACTGGCTCTACCAAGTACATAGTGGTACTCTGCAAATAAACTTTCTATCCAGGTATTTTTGGACTTCTGCCTCAAACCAAGCGGATAAGGAGCATTTATGGCTCTAGCAATAAAATTCTGCAGATGTTCTTTTTTGTATGTGCAGTACTAAAAAGGAAAGCTGTGCTATGCTTTTATCAGATCAACCTGAAATCAGTACAAGTGTAGCTCAGGGTTGGGATTTATGCTTTTGCAGCAATGTGTCTTTTTACTCCAAGAAGTCTTGCAGTGTTTGTGCTTAAAGTCCCACATTAAGCCCCCCGAAGTGACAACAGTATGGTTTTCTTTGTGAGATTTGAATGTCTGGATTAGGTCACTTCACTCTTTTATAGCTTTAACCAGCTTCAACTTGTACTGTGGTGACACACATCTGCTGACTCGATGGATCAGTGCATTAAGCTTCAGGCTGACTGGTGGGCCATGCTTGAAAGACTTTTGGCATGTGCTGGTGCCTGCATTTTTCACCCTTGACTGAAAGCATATGCTTCATACAATTGAGACAGTGTTAGCATGTGGGTCTCAGGCAGCCTCCTACACATCTGGCAGAGCCTGGCCCTCCTTCCAGGTGAATCATCTCTCCTGGGAGGGTGGCTTGCAGCACTGTGGCATCTGCAGAGTGGCAGGAAGTGTCTGAATTCATCTGAGAGTGATTTTTATCTTCACATGCTTTTCCAATTTCATCAGGCCCCTCATGCTACATTCCAAGTGACATGATTAAACCTGCCAAAGACAAAGGGAGGCTGATTGATAAAAATTATCTTTGACCCTTCACAATCTGTCATGGCTTAAGATAGTAGTAATGATGGAATGAAATAAGTGTTATGCGAAGGAAGCTATTATTGTTTGAATAATACTCTGTAAAACAGGATTACTTCCGTGGGTTTTGTTTCTGTTTTATCACCCAAATTAACTTGTCATCAGCATAATAGAAGAATGGACTGCAACGGATTATAAACTTTACATTGGCTTTAAGTGGCAGTTTACTGTGATTTCCATTGTCTTGGTTTTATTTAAACATATAAGTTTGAAGGCACAATAAAGATGCAGACCGACAGCAAAGGATCAGTTTTCACAGAGGAGGTTAGACATTTAGGCAGGGGTGTTTTTTAACGAGGAGTGTATGGATCTATTTTTCCCAGTATGAGAAGAAAATCCTTGAAGGAAGGTTCTAAACATAACTGGTACTGCACAGCAAATAGAATATTTTATAAGCCCAGTACATAAAAACATTTTTTCTTCTTTAGTCTACTATACTAGTCCAGGCACTTGGGTTGTGTTTCCTCCCAACCAAGCATCTGGACTGATACAGATGATCTGCAAGAAAGGAGATTAACTCATTGCACCCTGAGATGTGTTGCAGATCTGTTGCATTTGCTGACATTTCAGTAATGCCAGCGAGAAAAAGTTCTGATAGAAAGATAGTCTCTTGCCTTCTTCAGAATCTACCCTTGTCCTTCTGCCAAAGGAAAACGAAAACTCTTTACGCCGTGAAGCATATAGATACTTCAAAGTACAAAAAGTAACACGGCTGCATAAGTTGCAGTGAAAAGAGAACAGAGCAAATTTAGCTCTTGGTTACTGTAGTGTTAATGACGGATAATTCTGTTGATTTCGTTTCAGTTATTCTGAATTAATGCATCTAGTGAGGGCAGAATCTGACCCACTCTGCTTTGATGTGTGCTCTGCTCTGTCAGGAGCTGCTAGGTTCTTTTGAACAGATGCCTGTATTCTACTGATACGCGGGGTCATTAAAAAGATCAAGATGACCAAGCCTGAGACATTCGGATAGCTGCAGACAGCTGCGCTCTGCCTCTGCACTCTACATGGGGTGGATTCTCTATGGATTTTCCCTCTGAGGTTAGTTGTGTGGGGGAGCATTTTGCATACTGACCACTGCCAAGCCTCAGCCTGGTGGCTGGGCAAGGATTCCAAGTTACAGCTCTTTCTGAGGAAGCGGGATGGTCCCATGTGTCGTGTAGGAGGAAATCCACTCAGGATTTTTGTTAGGCAGGGTATGAGAAAGTTGCAGGGCTTTTCCCAGAGAGATGGGGCAGCAAGTAAACAGTTGCCATAAATTGTTTCTGTACTTGTATGTTTGATGTTTAGCATTCTGTGAGTACAGAACTTTGGTGTTTACTGCTACCACAGCAAAGCTGCTGGTCACCAAGTAGCTGAGTCAGGGTTAGATAGCCTGCAAGGCTTCCTTCCAGGTATTATACCGAGGAGTTAACATTGCACAGGATACTAAGATATCCTCAAGTGATTGCAGTGAATGCCAGCTATCAACTTAATCAGGAAATAATACTTCTAATGTTGCCAGCTTGCTAACAAGAAGCTGCTTCTTTGGTGCTCTGGTGAAGAGGGCAGTTATATCTTGCTAAGAACCAAATGTTTCATTCTGCCTACTCAGTGTTGGTTTCAGGCCTTTTAATCTCTTTATTGCTGTTATAAGGTACCTTAATTCAGCATATGCTTCAGTAGATGTAGCAGCGTGCATTTGTTCATTTGGGGATTTTTTTTTCCCATTTAAAGTCTATTGGAGATAAATGGTGAATGACACTATTGCTTACATACAAACACATATGTAAACAGAATAACATCATTTAGCATAATAAATAAGGGATTTATTCCTAAATGTAAATTATGTTCTTCAGCTGAATTTAGCTCAAAATGTTGAATACTTGAAATGAGAGCAGAATAAAGCTATAATTCACTGTTAAGATAGTGAAGCATAATCTACATTTTAAAAAACCCCAACATTACACACTTGGGATCTTTTCCAGCCATATTTCCTGACTCAGGATATCTGTTAGTAAAGGCAGTAGGATGGGACTCCAAAGAGCAGGGCTAGATGCAGCCATGATTTTGATGTGGGCTGGCAGAGCTAGTCAGCTGTGACTTTTCCACGTGACCCAAGACACAAGCAGTGCCTTCAGCAGTGCTCTGGGGTGGGAGGAAAGGCTATTGCCCTCTCCCCCAGTGAATCCATTCCAACTGGAGAAATAACAGCCCAGTGATGAAACTGGGCCATGTTTAAAACACTGCAGTGGAATCGTATGAGATGGCAGCTAAGAAGTCTTTCTCATTTGGACCTGCATGGTTTTCCAGAAGAGAAGGAGAAGGGCAAAGTAGACTGACATTTGATCCTTCTCGTGGAAAGCCTCTTTCATTAAGTAGCTGCTGATAGGAAGTGTCATTCAACAGCTATAAAGTCTGACAGTTGCAGATAGGTCTCTGGGAAGGCTGTAGACCAAACTGAACTTGAAGCCAGCAGAACCAAGGAGGGGACACAGGTGTGGGCGTGCTGAGGCAAAGCCTGATGAGACAGCATTCATCAGTCAGAGCCGAGTGCCACTTGTGTGTCTCGTCCACTCTGCAGGCAGGTAAAACCCTCTGATCTTTAGAAATGTTGCAGTAACTTGCATTTATGACAAACTGTGTGTGTAGAAGTCATTGCCTTTTTTTCCCTCCACTAGTTTAAGGTGCAGGGGATTTTTTGGATTGAATCAGTATTTCTTGCCGTTCACTGTCCTGTGACTTGTATAAGCTTTTAAAGACAGACACCATGTTTCTTACATTCAGCATCAATTCTCTTTGAAGATAACTGTAACAGAGCATAAAGATATACTCCATTGTGGCAGAATTATCCCTTAGCTGTAATAAAACAAGTCGAACTACTTTTTTTTTTTTTTTCTCTCCTGAAAACAAATACAGTAAGAGTTGTTTCAGAATTCCCGTTTCCACTATTCCTGACCTGGGCCCCATTTCTTTGGTCTTATGCTCCCACTTAGAATCTCTCCATTGTTCAGTAGGGTTTTCCTTCTCTTGTATGCTTTAAGATTGCCAAAATAAGCGATTTTAAATTAGGAAAAGTTAAAATATGTATGATTGTTCATATATATTTATGTACATAGACTTAAATGTACAACACTACATACTCTAACAAAGCATGTATCTACCTTTTTCCTACTCATTTACACAGGTTGAGAAATGGTGTTTGTGAAGTGTCACTGTGTGTAATTGTGAGCTAATGTAGCAAAATGTAACATTCTTGCTATATTTCTTGGCCCTTGTTTTTAATTGTAACCATAACACTGTGTAATTAATTGATTAATTCAATTTGCTAAGTGCAGGGACTGCGCTAAAACTGCACCCCCCGCCTCTGAGTGCCCTTGCCACTAGGCAACAGTCTTTTCCCAGCTTGTGTTCTCCTTGTCTGGTTAAAAGGTCTGACAAATAGATGCTGGGTGTGTGTGTGCATGCATGCACATGTGCACGTGTTTACTTTACTCTCGTTTAGAGCCATTAAGAACTTGATCCCACAAGGCTCTGAGCATTTTTATTTCCTGCCGGCTCTTCAGGGGGAACACCTTGTAGGAGGCATTTGGCCTTGATGGTACCATCCATTGCAGGGGGAAAAAAAGGGGAGGGGTGGGAGTAGGAGGAGGGATGGGAGAGGGTGAGCAGAGGAACATGACCAAAAGCACTGAATCCACCATTCTTGTTTCTGTGTGTCCGGTGTGTTTTCTGACCTTAGATTCATGATAGCCAGTTTGGAGACAGGACTTTACAGGTTAATAGGTATGCATGGCTTTTATCTACCACTGCCCTCTACTGAATAGAGTATGAGACATGATATTTCGACTATCTGTTTATAATAATTTCAGTCTTGAGATATCTGGGACTCCATTAGCTCATACAGTAGAGGTCACATACTTCTGAACATCTTTAGTTTTGTGCAGGAAGTGATATACAGCCTTCTGTCATCTAATGCAAAGGCATGGCACTTGGTGAAAACACTCCTACTAATGTTAAAATTGCAACACAGATTAAACCCCTTGTATGCCTTGCTTACAGAATTAATAGCTCTCAAGTCAATGCATGAAAAGTATACTTAGCTTTAGGAAATGTATAATCATCACCAACTCTTGTCATATACAAAAAAAAGGTGCTAGGCAATCTGTAAGTAGAACAAAATTTAATTTTCATGTAATCTTCTTGTCTGTAAGAAATTATTTTAATAAATTTAAAAAGCAGCAGTTGTAGCTTGTAATGTCTTTGGTTTAGACAGTTCATGGCAGAAATTGTATTTGTGTTGTTTTTTAACCTCTGACATGGAACAAAATAGTGGCCGGAGCTAGATATGGTCTAGGTTTCTCCCAATTACTGGGGAAAAAACCTCTTTTGGGCCGTCTCATTATTTCATCAGTTTTCCCTTTAGTTAAAGCAAGGGACACAGCTTCATGGTGAAACAACAGAAAGCAGTAAGAGAGCTTAACAGGGCCCTCCAGGTAACATGAAAGAGTGCCTCAGTCATTCTCTGTCTTGTTACTCTAAACACCAACTGCATTGTCTCAGTCGTTTTCCCTTGCGGGAACACTTAGCCTTACCAAACACAGCTCAGCCTTACAGGTACATTCCCACCAATTAAAGAGGAGGGGTTCCTCACAAGTCCTGCCAATGCACCCACCTAGCTTGAGCAAAGATTGCCAAGTACAACAAACGGTGCCAAAGCGTGTGGTGGTTTTGGGCTCCACTCCAGCAGGGACCAAGATGAGACACTCAGTCACAACTTAGCCTTTACATAAAGCCAAATCTTTGTATATTCTTCTGGATTAAACTTGGAGCTGTCCTCACGATGTAATGGAGCTATACCTGGGAAGCTGCTGGCCTCTTCTGCTGGGAGAGCCTGGGCAGTGGTGCATGCTTCTGGTGGAGACTTAGTTTGGGGGTTGCCAATAGGGTTGGCAAGTTTGGTTTGTGGCAATCTAAATTGAGATTCTTCTCCCAAGATTTTCAGCTGTGAAGTGTGTGAATTTGATGAGGCCTTGCAAAATGCCAGCCTCACAGAAGACAGAAAATAGGTACCTTCCAGTCTTGGATCTAACAAAGAACTGAACCCAGAGGGTGGGGTTTGGATGAAGGTTGAGATCTGGATTCTCTGTTTAGTTTCAGCATTGTGGTTTTGGACCATCAGTAGTGGTAACATACAAATGATTTTTCACTCTAAAGAGCACAGTAAAATGCTATTATACTTGCTAATCTCCTTTTTTTAATATTTTGCCAAGGGAGGACTGCTATGCTGCAGCGGTCTAGCTGGCAGAGTGGAGGTGCCTGTGTTTTTGCCCTTCTTTGTTCATGGTGGAATGAGGACAGTTTTCTGTACACAGTATTTGCCCTCCCCTTAAAAAACTGAGTCACACAGCTGTTTCCCAGTTAAATCGCAGGCTCAATCTGACTGTACATTAAGTTGTGTTATGCAACACAGGCTGGCAAACTTGGCCAGTGATACAAACTGCACAGAAAAATCTGAGGGTGGACAAAATCCCTAGAGGTGGGTTCACTTCTCTCTGTGCCAGTGATGCTTCCATGGTGAGCTCGCCCTGCTTTGGTTTGCTAGGAAGTTTGGTCACCATTGTTCCCGTTGCAATAGGCTCTGCCAAAGACTGCTTGAAGCTCTGCAATAGAGCCCACAGTAAAAGACACTTACACCATGACACTTTGGGTTGCCATAGCTAGGAACCTCCCCTGGCCAGGCTGCTCTCTTAGTGCTGCTGCTGCATTGAGACCCCCAACAAAGAGGAAGGCTGGGGGTGCTTCCCGCTGCTGGAGCCTCTCCTTGCTTTGCTGGCAGAGGCCGCGTGTCCTGGTTTACATTGGCAGAAGCCAGCATAGCTCAAGGATGAATTTAGCCCTTGGCACTCCTTGGAGAGCTGACGCAGGTGACTGCACATGAAAACTGCAAGCTAGTCTCTTATTTAATTCTCCTGAATGTTCAGTATTTTATTATTATATTAATTTATCTTTTTTGTAAAACTCTTTTTGTGTTCAGTGGAGAGCCTTGCTGTTGGACTCGCTGGGATGTTCTGGAGGTATTACAAGATTGGAGTAATAATAGTTTTCACATATACAGTACCTTATCCCAAAGTCCTCCGCAGAAACATAAATTCAGCCTCATCAGTGGGTCAGCTGATGGATAATGTTGTTTATCTTGTGGATGATAAAAGGAAGATACGGAGATTTAGGTGATGTGCTCAGAAATGCGTGGCGGATCTACTTCAGAACTAGGATAGAAAGTAAACATCACAGGTCCTTCCTCTGAAAACTGTGGGCAAAGGGATGACCTCTGGAGCCAGGATGTCATTTCTTCTGCCAGCAACTGCTGCGGATCACATCAAGGTGTAACTACATCAGTTTGTCTTGGACATCTTTTTAAATTGATTGATTACCTCAGAATTTCAGCTCATATTTTGAATCGAGCATACTTCTGATCTTGACTTTGAGGGAGGAAATTTGAAAATGTGTCTGGAGCGTAGACTTGGAAGGTACAGTAGTCTCCATAGCAGCAATGCCTGAGTAGTAGCTCTGGGAATGTACCTACACTGCTCAGTGTGCTACTGCCAGTGTCCAGGGGTGCTGGGGGCCTGATACACAAAGTCCTACAGCAGGAAGAAGCGATCAGAGTTCAGCCAACCTGTCTGAACAGATCCAGGGTATCTGCTGGGTATGGGTTAGTTGGGAGTCTCAAGGAGAAAGGAATCCCTGGTGCCAAATCTACAGCTAGGAGGGAATTTTCAGTTAAGTACCAAATACCCGTGGGTATAAACTGGGGGAGACTTGTGTTGTCCCAAGTAGGTGACAGGGTCACATCATGCGCCATGTTATGGCATTGGGGGAGGCTTACACTTTACATGTTAGGAGATATCTTTTCAACAACCAGGCACTATCTGTACCTAGGTCCTCTTCGAGCCTGTGACTCCATTTCTGCTCACTTGCAGCTTTGCAGCATGCAGAACATTCTTTAGATTTTGAGGCAGAAAAAATGGAGTTTGTCTTTCTCAGACCTTGGAGAAAGCTCCAGACAAGGACAGGACGAAACAAAGTGTAGAGATTTGCTTCACAAATAAAATAATAAAATTCCGTTGTCCTCGTTGCCATTTGCCCATGAAACTGCTTCCTGCCAACTCTGCGTCTGACACACAATTTATATCGGAAGCAGAATTGGTTGGGGCAAGTTAGTGATTGTAGCTGGCATTTCTGTCATGCCTCATGCTGAATGCACAACCTCTCCCTGCGTCCCGGGTGTCGGAACACATTAGGAACACTGCGGGCAGGAGGCCTTGGAAGCGAGTGCCAGGGGAGGGGAGCCACAGGGCAGACGAGTGCACAGACAGCGAGCAGAGCTCCCTGGCGCTCTCCTTGGGTATCAGGAAAGGTGGAGGATGGTCTGTTGAAACAGCAGCACAAACGTCTGAGAGACACCATGTGCTAACTGGATGAGCAAAGTCGAGCTACTCCTGTGAGATTTCTGTGATGCTATTAAAGATTTTTTTTTTTTTTTCTTCCCTAAATTGGTCTTGGCTGCAAATATATCTTTTTTTTTTTTTTTT
>VYZX01004102.1:65176-89052 GCA_013401335.1 Brachypteracias leptosomus
TTTTTTTTTTTTTCTTTTGCTAAAAACTTAACTAATAGGGGAAACTGAAATCACTGGATTAGTTTGCAGTGGAGGGACTATATTAATTGTTCTAATAACGTTTGACTGAAGTATTACCCTGCTACTTAGTAGTGCTGGGTTTTGTGTCTTAATCCAATCACCTCATGTCTGCTTTCTAAGCCTTTTTCTTTCTTTTCTATTCTTAACATGCAATTAAAGTGAAACTGCCCTGTATTATGACTGCAAACAATAGGAAAGTAAGCAAAGCCCATACTTTTCAAATGTCAATGCTTTGCTCACTTCAGTTAAACTATTGCTCTAATAATTTATTTGGACTTATGTTAGTACATGATTTGTCCCCTTACTGGTAGAATAAGTAGATGTTCAGCAATGAGTAGGAATGATTTTGTCTCTGACATAAAGACGGGGGTTGCTCTTGATTTAAATAGCTGTGTAGGTCTATTACTGTATCCAGTGAAGAAGATGCAAATAGGCATGTGGCAGCTGCTAAGCTACAGAAATCTGTCCTTTTTGGAAGTTCCCAGCTTTCTTTCACTTTTATTTCTCAATTTTATGTTATATAAAATCCAGATGAATTGGATAAAAGAAATATACTTTCAAAACAAAATATTTCATCATTTAGTTCAAACCTAGTGAATAATTCCAACTTTTCAATGAAACTTTCTAATGTCATGCTACCAAAACATCCAATTTTTAATAAGTTTCTCTAAAACTCTTACAACTTAGAAATTTTTTTGATACTTCTTTGAGCTGTCAAAAGTTTAAAACTAAAAATCTAAAAAGTCTGGCCAAATTCTTTTGCTCATGAAGTTTGAGCAAATTACAGTAGCTGGATCCAAGGTGGGCTATACTGCCAAACTGCATGTATTTTTTCTCAGCCCAATAAGCCTGACTTGGACCTCAGTGGGCTTTGGATCAAGCTCTTTATGGGTGTTAGTTCAGTGCAGCAATGCCTTTGCTAACCTCCAAGTGGGATTCTTTAAGGACGATTGTGTACATTATGAAGCTGGCCAGATGCTGTGATTTTTGTGATGAGGGTAAATATCCAGTAGGAATTAAGGTGGATTAGTCAAACTACCTTTATATACCTGCCAAGCTTTCAAAAGTGTAAAGGCTGCCACTAAAGCCACAAGACCCTTACCACAAGCGGCACCGTGCTACTGCAACTGGCATTTAAATTACTGCGGTGGGAGGTATCTCTATATAACCATATTACTAGTGCAGAGTTGCTTAATGACTTCACAGGCAAATGGATAATTAAACCATTAAACACTATAGAACTGAAAATTCTGTCCCCAGCGAACTTCAAAGTTGTCTGTCTCCTTAATGGACTGTGAAACCCAAGCCTGGATCTGAATCACTTACGATGTGAAGTGGAAAGAAACATAAGTGAATATGGATTTGGCAGCTTGAGCCATCCTTTGGATTGGTCAGGTTTTTCTGAGTTATCTACTTTGTAAACATACATGCAGATGTTTACACAAGAACAACAAAATTCTATCAAGTCTGGAACTGTGAAGGAGTTTGTGTATATAGTGTTTTTTTATCTTCTGTCTCACAGGAGAATGATACGGGGTTCAACAGAAAGATACTATGAGAGAGATAGTTCCAGTAGAGTTCTACTTTTGGATTTATGGGCACAAGATTTTTAATACTGCAGAGTTTGTTAGGTGCATTTAAATCCTGAGATAAGGCAGAAACTATTCTGAAACTGGCCCATTTCCTCACTGGAAGGAAAAGGGCAGTGTCTCTGTGTGTGTATGCTTAGAATGGGAAGAGGTGGATACTTCAGTGAGGTCTCCAGTACTCCTTGGAATGTCAGGCATATATCTTACTTTTTTATCTTGAAAATGTAAAGAACACAAAGAGCAACAAGAATGGCAAATATCTGAGATCTCAGATGACAAGATTTGCAGTAGTAGGTCTGCTTTTTAAGAAAACAAGACACGCATTTGGTCAGTAAATGCTATGTCATAGGAGCATGTATTATTCAATGTGCGCTTCTGTTGTAGTGTATGCATCTTTTTTTGTAGGCTAAAATCAAGCATTTTGATACAGAGCTAAAGCAGACTGCAGTGTTTGTAAGATTAGAAGACAAGGTCATCAGGCCACAGGGCAATCTTCAGTTTCATCCTCTGAAAATAGGTGAACGTATTAAAAAGCTATGGGAGAGTTTTTGTAAGCGAGTAAATCTGACTTCTGTAACAAGACTTTTATTTCTTGTCACCTGTCTGTATTTATTAGATTTTCCAGTTTTCAAATAACATTAAAAAAAGACAGAAAACCCTCTGAAGAGGACCTTTGCCTGTAGCAGGAAGTATAATCTCCCCGTTTCTCTCTTTCTCTCTCTTTTTCTCTCTCTCTCATTATATGCTGGCATGAACACTCTGACATTGCTAATTGCCTCCACATTACACTGGCTGAATTCCAACAGTAGTGGCATAAAAATTAATGAACAAGACAGAGCTCACACATAAGGAACATATGGCGCAATAGCGGTCAATTGCATTCTAGTTTAAAATAATGTCTTGAGAGAGTCATGATCAAAGCAGTTTCACAAAATGAAAAGGGCCAGATTCTACTTGCACTATATATCTGTGCTACCTCACTGTCCTCAGTGGGAGCGCGTGTGTGAACAAGGAGAATTCCCCAAACTGTAAATAGAAAATGCCAAAAAGTTGTTTCTTTTTCAAATGCAATAGGAGTTTTTTCCACCATTCTTATTGTAAAAATGCTGTGAGTTAATTTTCCTCTGTGAAGAAAGGCAAGAGGAAAAGAGGTTCTTAGAAATGAAGAGAATTCTTCAGATTTTATCACTGTCTCTGCTCACAGTGCCTTCACAGAGCGAGCTCTGCAGTTTACAGAGAGGTGACACAATTATTTCCCATTATCCTAAAATATGCAGTTTAAAGTTAACTTGAGTTGTTTTTATCTGTGTATACACTTCACGCAAAATCCAGATTCCAAAGCAATTAAGATAGTATTAATACAAGGTACTCTCAAGATTCTTTCAAGTTGAAAGCTTGTTTGAGATTAATGTTAAAATTTAGGTTTTATTCTCTTGCCAAAGTACATGCTAGGTAACCTCCTGTTAACATTAATGGGAGTTAAATATTTGCACTCTGAGGAAAATAGACCCAGGTCATGATATGAACTATGGTTATGTTATATAATATAAATAAACATTGCTTGTTTAATAACTTTTACTGCCTTATTATGGAACAAACTGTTACAATTGTACTGCAAGCCCTTATAATATAAATTATTGATTTTTATAATGCTGGTGATTTTTCTATCATTATAAATGTATAAATGAGGTGTTCTTTGTCACGTGGGATTTGAACACTAACTTTAACTTAAATGGGCCAAATCCTTCAACATTTTAATGAAAGACACAAATTGCTATACCAGTACAGAACTTTGCATATAAGGAAGGGAGCTTCATATCACTTCAGTATCTATATCCTCAGCCAGATGAGGTACTTTGGTCTGTATCCCAGGTTAGAGCAGCCTGGGCATTGCCCAAAGTGAAATGTAGCTGCAGATGGCCCCGCTAGGGCATTACAGCCACTGGGAGAGCTGGAATGCAGAAATGCTCAAGCCTCCTGCTACTCTGCAGGAATTTCCTTGGGGCTAACTCACACTGGCTCATAGCCATTTCTACTTTAACTCCTAGCAGGATAAAGAATAGGTAGGACAGCTTATTGGGGCAGTGGGAATGAGTGGTAAGCAGTTTGTTACCTGTCTGGATAAGAGTCTTATTTGTATTAAAGTGAGAGTTTCTCAAAGAATTACTGAAACGCCTTTTCCGTACTCCTGAAGTATTAATTGCTTATCTGGATTTTCTGTATATGATATAATATTGATTTCAGTTGAGCGTTTATTTACTTATTTTAATGTTAAGTAAAAGACTTGATTTTCAATTTTGGACATAGTTTTGATTTTTACTTAAGACATTACAAATTATATTTTAAAAGGAAAATTATACAATACCTGAGAGCTGAGTTCAATGCAGTAGGGTGGCATCAGCATAACCTTTTCCATTTACAGGTCAATTAGATGCCATTCTCCTGCAATTAATGGGCCAAATGACACTCCCAGTTATTATAATAGGCTTCCTGATATAAACCTGAGATAACTCAGATTGATACCAAGACTTATGGAATGTCTGTGTTCTGCAGAGATGCAACTGGGAGAGAGAAGCACCTCGGTGCTGTTTCTGCAGCTGTTAACAAGAGTTGGTTTTGGCCCACTGTGTCTTGGTCTATATAGGAGGAAGCAGCCTCTCTCTCTTTTCTCCCTTCTCATAAAAAGAAGGCAAAGGCTACCAGATGGCATGTGTTACTGAGCTTTTCCTTCTAGCACAGAATTTATTTCCAAGATGTGGAATTGTGAGGATTCCTTCAGTCATCCCCCTAGAGTCACAGGTTTGGTATCTCGCCAATGGCATGTAATACACTTCCTGGCATGCTCTAGGAGAAGCAAAATTAGTTCAGAACCTCACTTTTAGAGTTGAGGCTTTTTTTTTCTACTGTGTTATTTGAACATGCTTGGAAAAGGATCAATGTTTAAGATTTAGTAACCATTTCACTTCTGAGTTAGCCACAGTCTCCCACCCTGGTTGTAGATTGATAATTGTCAAAATATGTACACACTCGGGGTCTCGTTGCTTAATGCCATGTGCAAATAGCACTCGTGCTTTGTTCTGTTTCCTTGGTGTGGACTAAAACTGGGGAACTGGAAGCGATATTAAGAAAAATCTTTTGTCAATGTAGCTTTCCTTACAAAAAAGTATTACCAGTAAACCTTTATTTTTCAGGAGTTGGGGTTTCCAGGTGTAGTTTCAGGGTTGCTTTTGTAGGCAAAAGAGAAAGAAAACAAATTAGAAAATTGAGGTAATTATTGTAAGCCTTTTCCCTTAATAAGGTTTTCAAGTGAACTTAGTCATATGAAAAAAATCCTCATGAAATAGTTGTTACAAGCCAGTGATTAATGCATACAAATTGATATTTCTCTGGTGCACCTTAAACAAGTTGAGTGTCAGAAAGTTTATCTCAAGGGTCTTCAGCAAAAACGTTGTTTAGCCATTGAGACATGACAATGAAATTCTTTTGCGGCATTTGCTTCTAAAAGGCTTTTTTCTTTTTTGTTTTTAAACAAAAATTCTTGGGTTTATTACATGGGTATGAGCACTTGCTTAGTATTATGAGGAAGACTTTCTGGGTTGTTTGAGGGTTTTTTGCTGTATTTCCCATACGTTCCCTTGCCATTTTATGGCTGTGCTGCACTGTTATCTCAAGAACAATACACATCACACCGAATGCATGTAGTTGAGTGCATGTTTATATGAAAAAGAAGGTTGTTTCTGTCTTGCTATAATCCATGTTTGTACAATTCTTTCAATGTCTTTAATTGTTTTGAACTCTAAAATGAAATGACTTCTAGATAAAATGAGCTTTCAGCTCTCTCCTTTTGTGACAGATTCCAGAGCATCTCTACCTCAAGGCACGTTTGGTCACCATTTTGCCTTTGTGACCCTTCCTAACCTGTACCACTCAGCAGGCTAGCACTAATGTCAGTACTGTTTACTTGGGCAAGACTGATAGCATCCAGGTGGAGTTTCCAGTCCTCTTTTTTCTTTTTTTTTTTTTTCCCCTTTTCTTTATGCAGCCATGGAATGCATACCCTAACCGAAAAGTCAAGCAGCGGACTATTTTGCAGAGCTGCCAGGTCTTTACTTTACAAACTAGTTAACGTTGTCATTTTCCTTTGTGTAAACAGAGCACAAAACCTCAAGTCAGTGGGAAATGACATGGTTTAACTGACCTCAGTGACCACTGAGGTACACTAAGGATATGGCTTGCAGATCTGAATTTTTCCCTTCATTTGGCTTCTTCCAAATACAGTTTCTTTACACTTTGCCATGAGCTCGTAGTCCTCACTTCTTACAAAAAAGCTGCCACCCGCACATCTTTATTTCATTGATCTAATCACATGTATGCTGGTTTGGTGATATGAGCTTACTCAAATGCCCTTTCCCTGTTTTTCTTTCATTATTTACAGATTTCACCTAGATGAACAAGGTTGTGCAAATTAGTATAAATCAGTCCACTTACAACTTCTGACGTTTATGATTTAAGCACTGAATTACTGTCCTTGACAGCTGAAAGCTGCACAGTTTCTCTCCCTTCTGAATTTAAGACTGGAAAGTAATTCTTAGCAATTAATAATAGATCATTAGAAATACTCTGAAAGTATCCACAATTGAGCTCTAAAAGCGATGTGACTGCTGAGGATCCTACAGAGCACTGCCGCAGTGCCTGTCAGAGAGAGAATATTTAGCAGCGAGCGCTTGCCTGACGCTGCTACATCAGCTCCTCCAGCAGCATAAAAGCAGGATAGGACAAGTCCCCCAGTCATGTCTTTGGGGACAGCCTTTGCAAAGAGCTTAAATACCATTAGCGTGGCAAACTGTGCTGGATACTTCTCACAGTTGAGTGCAGGAAGTCCAGTATAACCCCAGTGCTCAGCTGAGGTTACATTACTTTAATGCACAGAGAGCAGGAGCCTGCCACTGAAATGTGGAATGAGTCTCTATCCTTTGGCTCCAGTTGTAGAGCTTGTGCTCTTACCTCACTGCCAGATAACAGCTAATGTGATAGCTGTTTTCCAAACCTTGAACTGGAGCTCAGTGCCCATATCTGTGTAGGTTCCTCGAGCAAATGAACAGATGAGACTCACTGAGTTTTAGGGAGAGGGAGCTGAGTGCGTTATTTACCCATTCAAAAGAGATGGATTTTGTCAGCAGGTGGAAATCTCTAGAGTGGAGGTTTTTAAAATATATTTTGCTTCCTCCTATTGGTCTTGAAAGTGGCAGTTTCCATTTTCCTGCTCGTAGGAGTGGTGTGAAGCACCCCATCGTTCTGTGCTCATCTAGTTAGTGCTGCAGCGTCTTTGTAACTCTGCCACTGAAGATTTGTGCACTGATGACCTAATGCTGAGGTGACAAAACACAATCCTCAGAAATAACAATTTCCCTTAAGTTTAAAACTGGAGAACAGCAAAATGTCAGTGACTTTGTTTCCAATTAGAATTACAGAACTCTTTTAAACATAGACGAGTCCTGCATTGTCTGTTATGTATTGGTTTGGTGTTCTGTCTGTTTAGAAGCTGAAGTTCCCTGCAATAAGGTGAAAACCTATTTATTGTGCCTATTTTTTTGTGCAAGTGAGTCACAGTTGGTTTTGTTATATTTATGATATTTATGTTGATTTAAATATTGAGCAAGAACTCAGTTTTGAAAAGATTCATAGATAGTATTTGTTAGAAAATACTTATCCAAGAAAATAGTTAAGAGCTTTAAAAGTCTCAAATTAGAATTAATCTATCACAGAATATCAGAGTGTTCTGATATTGTTTCCTGTTTATTTGTGCAGGCAGTCACTGCTCTTATCACTGATAACATATTGGGATCTAATTTTAAATACATTTTAAAGGGAATTTAAACTAAGAAATCCGTAGTTTTATGATATTACCTTGATTTGGTAGTGTTGGAGATGAGAGAAGGAAGGAAGGGAAGATGATACTTAATGAAGCTAATCTTCTAGGCCCCAACATTCCTTGGTATCAGACTGTGCAGAGCTGTGCAGAATATCTGCGTTAGGCTCCTGCTTTGAAACACCCGCAGAAGGAGCCTCTCCCTCTGCACTGAAGACAGAGGAAGCCTGCAGAGAATAGTCTTTTGGAATATCCTCTACTGACACTTCCTAATTATCAGAGAAGCCAGAAAACTGATGTGCTAAAAATCAGTTTACTCAAATTTCTCTCTCTTGAAGGCATGGTTTGCAAAACTTGACAAGAGATTAACTAATGGAAGAATGGCACTAGACTGGTTCTGAAACAGCCTTTTAGCCATGCAGCCCAACATACTCTTCCCCTGCAAATAGTGCAAACCCCTTTGCCCGGGGATGAGAGAGGGCTGGAATCACTTGCCTGGAGTTGCACGATTGTCTGGCATAAGGTTGGGAAGACTGTCCAGGTCTCTCAAGTCCAAAGTCAGCATTTAGCCCATTAGGCAGAATTCCCTAGAAAACTGTATAATAAAAGTGTATAAGTCCAAAGGTATTTGAGCTTAAACTTGCATCATAAGCTCTTGCTTTGTTATATAAAGAACCATTCAAAAACTTTTGTTGCTGAATGCTACTGAGTGAATGACCTTTTTACATGTAAGATTGATTCAGACAATGTTTCTGCAAAAGTTAGGTGGCTACTTTCAATGCTAAAATGGACACTGTCTCCAAAGATAAGAAATGTCTGGCTTCATTGCTACCTCAGGAATTAAAAAAAAAAAAAATAAAAATTACACCAATAAAAAGGTCTTGCATCATGCCTAAGGTCATTAGCATCTGGCTTTGGGAAGCTGCCAAAGGGAATGAATTTCAAAGGCTGAGACTATTAGTTGAGAGCCTGCCAGTCCCAGGAGATCTTACCTCAGTCTTAGAGCAAGAGCTTCCTGGCAGATCTTAATAGCTGTGACAGTACTTTCAGTGCGAGGATATCACTTATGATTGAGTCTAGAACTGCACAGGACTTTGAAGAAACTTTTCTAGCACAATGACTGGCTCCAGGAAGTCCCCTGAACCCAGCGCACGGCCTGTGTGCAGGTGTTGCCTGCTCACATAGGTTCTCTCTGCTCCGGGGGAAAACAGATGCTTTTCTGCACCTGCTCTACTTTCAGCCCAGCTAAGAAGAATGCACTGCATTAATCTTGTGTAGAGGTGACCAAGGCAAGGTGAATCTGCATGGTCTCTTCCCCAGCCATAAACAGGCAGCTCTCTAGACGAGCGCTGTTGTATATAAACCCGCAAGCCAAGAATAGTCAGAGCATCCTCCAAATACTTCTCAGCCAAAACCCCCAGTCTCTTCTAGCTGATCTGAAATGAGTCACGGTCAGATTGTTTCATAAAGTCCCCAGTCTTTGTCAGGCACTGAGAAATGGATCTGTGGTTGAATGTTATCTGCCTGTTAATGTGATGCTGCAGATCAAAACAGGTGCCCATGCCTCCCAGCAGCCTTTACAGACACCGCAGTGAGGACAGAAGAATGCAGACTTTTCTGGGGTACAAACAGCTGCCCAGGGGTGTGCTTTGGAGTACATCCATTAATTTTAAAAGGAGAGTGTGTGTGTGTGTGTTTTAACACATAAAACCAAAAAGAACTTTGGCTGAGAGGCATGCAGGAAGTGAACTTCCAAAAAACCACTAATAAATAAATAAAGCAAACCTGCAAGTCAAATACATCACTGGTGTAATTCTTCAGTGCTTTGTGTCCCTTTTCCAGTGTACTTTTGTAATCAGTGTCAGTTGCTGTCTCCAGACATTAAAAAGCTGGTGTCCTTGCCTTATTACTGATGGAAGTGTGAAATGTAGTGATTACAGCAGATAGAGGCCCGTGGTTTCTTTCACAGATGGTAAAATAAGCGAGCATAAGCACAAAGGTATTTAATGGTTCACCAAAACCTGCCTTGCTTCACTTTCAAGTTCACCCTCCTGTTGTTCTCACCTGTTCTTAATAGATCATTGGTAATCCAGGTGTAATTGAAAGAAGTGCCTAAAATCACTTGCATGGCTATGTAAGTGGACAAAGAAACACATGACATTTGTTTCAATAGTGTATTGGTATTGCTGTACATAAAGAGATGAAATATATCTTCTACAAATAAAAACCATCATTGTTCCACAGAGATAAAATGTTGGCATTTAAAACTTAATCTATGGCTCATCACTCTTCTCCATGAGATCATTGCACAGCAGAATGAATTTCACAAAACATAGTACAGATAATTTTAAAACTGGGTGGATTACTGCCTTGCTTTAACCTCAGTAATGATGACTGGAAAATGTTCCACCATGTAGAAGTGAAAGTTGATAGGTCTCAGTTCAGTTCCCATATGGATTCAGTTTAGTTCTCACATGGGAAGGTGTACACATTGCTGAGAATGGCATCTTTTTTTCTTTTTTTTTTCTGTTGAATGAGATCATATTCAGCAGGATCAGGGAAAGCAAGGATTTGAGTGAGCTGTGAAAAGAGAACATCTTTCTAGAGTTGGTCTCTCCAGAGCTAGATTTGGGTGGTAGGTGGCACAGGGTGGGTACGTGCCTGGTCGCTGCCTGCAGGCCCCTCGAATGTCTGTATGATGCCTTTCCTCAACAGCTAAAATAAGACATAAATTTAAATATCTGCTTGCACTATCGTGGGGCCTGTAGATTTTGTTGTCTGAGGAGCCAGAGAATTTTTTGCAAGAAGAAAACCTTTCTCTCATATGGTTGAGGTTTGTTCATTTGGTTTTAATTGCAGGTTCAGTGACATCCTTTGTGCAGTTTCATCTGTAGGGTGAAAATTTAAACAGAAGTCACCTAAGTATTTTAAGAACATTAACAATCTTATTATGCTTTAAGAACATTAGCGATCTTATTATGCTTAATTTTAACTTTAGTGAAGCTATCTGAAATAAAATTTTTGACACAGATTAAGCAGTTTGACCCAAAATAATATTATGAAGAGCTGCTCAAATATTTTTTTTTTCCAAATTGTACGTGAAAAAATAACATGTCAGTCTTTTACTGTTAACATTAAGTGAAACTCAAGTTCATTGTTTATTAAAATGCAATTATTATAAATGAGGGAAAAGAAATCATACATGCTTATAGCTAAGTGAAAGGGAGATCAGTGCAAATGTCACCCCTGCTACACAGCCCTGACTGCTCAGCACATGGTGCTGCAATTGGTAATTGGGTGGATTTTTGCCTAAAGCATCACAGCGGGATGCTGGACCTGATATCCCCTCTGCATTCCCGAGGTGTGTGCCTGAGTGGTACTTGTGCTTCCTGATAAAGAACTGCATGATTCAGAGAGGAGCAAATGCTCTTTAATATGGATGTCTGCCTTTTCCCAAGGTTACTGTTGTTTTATCTGCTCTTTTGTCAGCCATAGCTGGGTGTTCAGAGCCTGATGTAGATGGTAAGAGGTAGTTGGTAGTTTCCAGCCCTGGATGCAGTTGCTGGTCACCTGAGCTTGGCAAACTGCAGGTCTTTGATAAACACTCATTTCAAACTGCACTGATTTACTAGAGAGTTAATAAAGTAGGTATCTGCTGTACCCCTGATCACAACCGTTCTTTACTTATGCTCATTGTGGCAGTTTTTCTAATTCTGACTGGCTAGGTGTGATCCAACACCGTAATTGGTAAGTAAAATAAGCAGCGTGTTCCACTGCTAATGGCTGGGCTGCGCTGAGCAGTTCCTAATTAGCCTAAAGAAGCACCAAACACTGATATTGTCACAAACTGGCTCCCAACAGCTTATTTACATCACAAAATCTGTATATAACAGTAGCTTGCATCCCTCCTCCCCTGTAAACACGTGTTTTGCGTTCTATGAGGCTGATGCTTCACAATGAATGTCATCCAGACAATGTGGTTTGGAGTATGGAGAAAGCATGTTGATAAACAGAATGCACAATTTCTATGCCTAGAAATGAGTTTTTAGAGCTTTCTAAAGAAGCCAATTTTTTAAAATACATGTATTGCAAAGGCTCTGCTATTTCTCTTTGCTGGCCAGTATAATATGATGGTTCTACACAAAGACATCTTTTTCTAAGTCTATAGAGGAAGAGTTTGTAAAGACAGGGATTGTACCTATGCTCTGCTATTTTTATAAACAGCAATTGTCACTCGCTTGCTAAAATGGAGGTCAGGAGAAAGTGCTGTTCTTGAGAGGAGGATGAAGCCACTGAACTGACTGAATGACAGGCTGGCTCTGTCACAGATTTATTATATAACTTTGGGTGAATCACAAATTTACCAGTTTGTAAAACGGAGATAATGCTAAGCTTACAGTGAGGGTTGTGATGTCTTATTGGTGGTTTTTTTAATAAAATGTGTTGAAATTACTCGAAAAGAGTGGCCTCAGAGGGATACAGAATTTATTACAGGTCTGGTATAAATTGCATTTCCTAGGATTAAACTGATTTATACCAATGAGGATTTGAATTATATTCAGAGTACAAAAAGGAATTTCCTTTAAAGGTCCTTCTTTACTACAGATAAAATTAAAGATCACACTAATTATTTCATTTCTACCTAAAATTGCAACAGTTTTTTAATAAAGATAGTGCTGACAACACTCTGGCCTCATTTTAGCATGAGGGATTTCATAAGAAGAAAGCACTAAATCCTTATATTGAGGTTAGTGCTTCTTCCCTGTTCAGGTTTTTGTCTAATCAATGTAGAGGTTTAGGCTCCTTTACTAGAGAGTCACAGAGCCTGGATGCCAGCTGCACCTCCTGCTTGGAGAGGAGACAGTTCAAAAAGACTATTCTCTTAATAATCTGTTGGGCAAACTGCATATGGCAGAGCCATATCTTGGTGAAGAGTTTAATGCAGAAAAATTTATGACAAGCCAGGGGCTTTGGAACAAGGCATGTGGCCGGACTAATAAAAGTGTCTCCAGTTACTGCCAGAGGGCTTGATCCTGCTTCTCCTGCAGCAAGCGACACAAGTCACATTGGCCGAGCAAGGCAGGATGAAGTAAGTCCTTTAGCTTGTGGAGACCCTCAGCAGGAGGGGACACCTGTCCAAGCCATTGAAAAAGGCATCAAAAGTAATCCTGAACTCCCATTAACCCCATGCTGCTCCAATACAGTCTGTTGAGGTACAGTTGCCTTTACATCCTATAGGGCAATGACCATTCAGCTCTTCTCTATAGGAGCCTCAGGCTCCTTCTTGCCACCACTGCATGGTTTATTTTAACCTTAGGACAACATAAAAGAGAAAAGAAGGTTTGTGAACAGTCACACAAACCATGTGTGTGTTTAGTATACCTGAAGGCTCGTTACTTCCTTGTGGTAATCCTGCCAGGCCTCCTTCTTCAATCACTTCTGTGTCCGTCTGGCAGGCAGCTTCCTGCAGATATTATACCCCAAACCACTGCTCCATAAGAGACTTCTGTTTTACACCTGCCATCCTTCTTTTAATTGTATGATTTCGCACCTTGTTCTAGGCCTGGCGCTCCTCCAAGCAATTCCCAAGCGTCCACTAAAAAGTGGTTGGTCTTGAAGCACTTTCCTTCTTCTCCACTTTTCATGCTATGCATATTCCCCTATTATTTTAAACCAGGGTATTAATGGAGGGAAAGCCCTGGTAAGCAGTCCAGTGCTTCAGAGTTATTCACAGGGTAGCTCTGGTCTCACCTTAAAATAGGCTCGTGCTTGTTCCAAGTGCATTTCAAGCAGCATGGATGCTAAAATTTAAAGGAGTCAGTGGCCAACACTCAGAACAACTTGTGTGTTTCTCGAATTGCTTCTACCTGTTGCAACATTCAAACATTACCACAAGTTCTTTAGTTCCCAAAGTGTCTAGCTATCTAAATAAGCATGCCAGCCACTTTACCCAAGTCTAGTGTCCAGATCACCCACATAGATACAGCTTGGACTGACAAGGAGTTTAGTTCCAGTCTGAACACATTTAATAATTTCCAGTATAAGAGTCAGTTATTAATGGTGCCTAAAAAATACCAGGTAGCAGAGAGATTCTGTTCTTTCTGTATAAGCAGTCTCCTGTCAGAAAGCTCCGTGAGCCAGGGATTGGCAGGAGGAGGGAAGGGGCTGGAAGGCCTGGGTGTAAGTGGAGAAGGGCTCTGTGCTGGAAGGCTGCTCTGTATCCTGGGTTCAGAGGAAGGCAAAGTGGTGAGAGGATGAGAGGAGGGGAACTGCGGAGGCTGCCTGGGCAATGGGGCAAGGCAGCATCGGAAAATAAATGAGAGCTCACGGCAGATGCCGATTCCTCAGCCAGCTATTCTTGGCAATGAATAAAAAGGTTAAAGCAAGGAAGAGTTATATTTATTTATATATGTGTATGTATGTATGTATTTCATTTTTAAAAGGTTGCCTTTATTTCCAGGTTTTCAATTATTTCAAAGGTTGCCTGTATTGGAGGTGCCACAATAACTCAAAGCTTCACAGAGACAAATCTATATTTCTATTGCTTATATCACAAATCTATAGCTTATATCACAGGAATGCCCAGAGGCCTCTTGTAGGGACAAAGCACCATTGTGTCAGATGTTACGGAAACATCGTGTGTATCTTTGATTCGTAGTGGGTTTTGACTCCCTCTTAATAGTGTAATATTTTTTTCCCTATCCGTTAATTTCAGTTCTCTGAAAGGGGCTTTTACACAGCATTTGTAGGTTCTGGCAAAAATTTCTACAGATTGCTACAGTCACCTCTGCATACCATTTCTATACACCACCATTGGCAAATACCAACAGCAGGCAATAAAACTAGAAGTAAGTGATTCTGAGAATGTATCACAGTGGCAGATTCAAGCATTAACTGAAAAAGGAGTAGGAAAATCAGACTTTCCTTTTTTTGTTAAGTAATCTTCTTAGAATTGAAATGTCCCTTTACTAGCAAAGTATTTAGACATTCAGTGACCAAAAATGAGGTAGAGAGTAAGGTAATGAAAACATTGAAGGATCATTTGGAAAAAATCAGTGTAACATTTTCAGTGAACTATTGTTAGTTTTAGTTTTTTCCCAAGAATTCTAAGATCTGTCTTAGCTGCTGATAAACTGCTTTTTTGGATAAGATAATATAACATAACAGGTACTAGATTAACTTTACAGCTTAAACTTGTCCTGTTGAACAGACAAATGGTGGGATAGTTGCTTGCACCATTTAGCAGAACGCTCTGCAAATAATCTTTGGAAGTCACTGAGATTATTCATGTGTTTTAAACAAGTGATTCTGTAGAGTTCTGGCTTTGCCCAGTAATGATAATTTTATTCATCATGTGAATGCAGCACCTTTGAATTTGTTCAGCGTAATAAAATAGCAGCCACTATGCACAGATCTTGGAAGACATTTGGACTATGGCTGCATAAAGAGATGGTTTGTGTTGGTTAGACTGACATTAGCCAGAATTCCAACATTTTTGTTAACACCACTCACATCACCAAGCTATATCCAAAGCTACCACCAACCAGCCGGGCAGCTTTCACTGCAAGTTTTTCACATATTATTCTTCTGCACTCCTCTTCTAAAGTCTTATCTCCCTTGTCCATAGCCAAAAGCTACTCACTTGGAACAAAGTTCAATCAAGACCCAAACATAATGAAGAAGGAGAAATCACAAAAGATGGAGTTAATGGCTGCAGCTACCGCTGTGGATCCTTTTGCCACAGGCTCTGAAAGTCTGGAAAATTAATCAAAGTTCAATCAAGGATGTATGATATTGCGGCTGCTGCAGGAGCAGTGTCTGGTGTCACCTGGGAGCTGTCCATTAAAAACATCTCACCGCAACCCATCCTGCTATCGATGTGCTATCCCGGGTGAAGGGGGTAGCCAGATGCTACTCCAGGACATTGCTATACCTTCTGCTTTCACTCCTGGGTAAACTTCAAAAGTTCAACATGTATTTTAGACATAAAAAGAACAGGCACATGTCTGGAGTAAGTTAATAAAAGAGGCAGTTTTAAAGGAGTAAGTGGAGGATGGGAGACCCTTTCAGGAAGTTGTTTTGGAATGTCATTGTAAAATGGGAACTAAAATTTCTTCCCCCCGATCAATGAAAAGGGAATGTAGATGGGAAAAGGTAACTGAGAATAAAAGTTTTGGCTAAAGTTTAAAGTTGTAAGAAAAGTCTTCAACAGAGTGGGAAAGCTGCTAAATTTGCCTCCATAAGATGCATTGGTTATCTTAGTAGTAACAGTACGTTAGGCATGGTTGTTAAACTCAACCATTTGGTCAGAAATTTGTAGTTCATGAGCTTGGAAAAAAATCTTCCACAAAGAAAAGCAGTAATTTTTTTGCAGTAATTCTTCAGCTAAAAATTTATTTAAAAATATAGAATGTTTGGGGTTTATTTCATTGCCTGGAAAAAAGTGTCCTGTAACCTGTGTAATGTTTATGATTAAAACTTGACAACACTTGTAGGCAGAGAAAATTCATCTTTCATGTTATCAGTCTGCCACTGAGACACATCCTCATCATCTCTCTAATACTGTAACACTCCCATGGAACAAAGCATAATTGCCACCATGGGTATTACTGCTGTGTTACTCATCAGTTATTATAGGCCATAGTTTAAATGGTTGAAAACCACTACCTGGTATCAAAGAACAAGGAGAGGAAAAAAAAAAGGGAAAAAAACCCACAACCAAAAGGAAGGAAAATGCTGGAGGCTGTGAAATACAAAGGTCCATACTGTAGGTGAAGTGACTCTTGTACTGGTAGGACTCGGTCATCTTTGCAAAAACCCCAACAGCGTTACTGTTTTGGGTATCATCCTGGGGACTCTCCTTTTCTTTAACCATATGAATATCGGTGGCTACCAGTTTTATAGGAGGCATTTTATTCTGACTTTGACACACCTCTGGCCCGATGTCACACCCTTTGGCCCGAGGGCACAAACGTGGTTCCTGACTGTTCCTCTTATGACAACACCAAGTCTCTGGAATTCTGTCTCAGCCCTTTCAATCAGATAGCGTAAACACGTCTGTCTCCCTGTTGTATTTCTACCTGGTTCATCAGTATATCTCAACTGAAATTACTGATAATCTTTTGATAAACCATTAGTGTTAGGAAGGGGGTTAAGTTTTTTGTTAATTACTAAATCTCAGTGACAGACAAAAACTGCCTGTTAAAACTTGTGTTGTAATTTGAGGATTAAAAGCTGCACCTCCGAGAAACATCAGTATCAAAACTGATTTGCTCTAAGAGACAACGTTGTTAGGAGCTGCAGTTTAACAAAGTAGATTCCTTAATAATAGAGTTAGCAATTAAATGTTTTAAACTTCTCACAGGACTTGCAAGATGAGAGGGCTGGGGGTAGAATTGTGCAGGAAGGGAAATGTGTAGCCAGTACTCCTCCCACCTTAATCCCTGACAGCGGAAGACTTCAACTCCTGTTATTGTTTGGTTATTAGATAGTATTTGAAAATTGCATTTCACTTGATAACACCCTTCTATTACAGCCCCAATGTTAGCAGGTTCATATTCTCTGCTAACACTTTGAGGGAAGCCCACCCCAAACTAGACCGACCATGCGAAGAAAGGTGGGCAGAGCTGCCACGGCACTTGGGTGCCTCGTCCTTGCTGCAGCGTTCCCATCCCAGCCTTTAGAGCCATACCTCTGGTTGGGTGGGATCACATACACATGGCAGCCACATAGGACAAACTGATGCAGTCTTTTGCCATCCGTTTAGATGGAAGCTGTGTACTTTATTATAGTTTAAAAAAATGTTAGAAGAGTACAAAACCGAGCCATTGGGTAAGCCAGTTTTCTCTCTCACTGGAGGAGGGAGCAAAAATGTCCTTTGGTGTAGGTCTAAAACTGTTCTGATTCAAGCCACTTTAAATGTGCTTACTTTGGATAGCAATGTGTTGCGATTCATGTTTTTGTAACAGTCTTGATATTCACTGCGTATATATACAAAATGTTTCTATTTCTGTGTTTTTAAATAAATATGTTTCTAGGGGTTAGATGGCTTCAAACTTGGTGCTTTTTTGGCCTATTTGCAAGCTTTAGTTACAAATACAGATTTGGATTGTGAAGCCCTCTTCTTTAAGTTTGGATTTGGTGGATGTTGGTCTGCTTTATAAACATTTTAAAGATGATAATGTCACTATGTAAGCTCTTTATAATTTCTTTTCTTGTACTCCTTGGTTGTACTATTGAAATCCAAGTATAGCAAGCTACTAAGCCAGAAGGTGAAAGGTAATGTATTTAGTTTAACTTTATAAACTGGCAAAAAGACAGAGAACAAATAATAGGAACAGCCGGTGAGTTTGCAAATGGCTAATAGTTTAGCTGGATGCTCCAGGCTCCACATTCGGTCAGTGTTTATTAAAAAGCTGGGAAGGGTGGAGAGAGTACAGAAGGAATGCTGCTTGCAGAGAAGATAGGTGTTCTGGACTCATTAAGACTGAATTTGTAAGGTTCTTGGAAATGATCTAATAAACCTACCTGAAAGGCAGATAAAATTGTTGAAAAATGCATAATAGAGCATGCTGGAAAGACATAATTTGCAGTTTTCGTAAATGCCATCAGGTGCTGGAATGAATTTTAAGTATTCAAGAGAAAGGGCCAGTTATCACAAAACTGGGTGAACTCACCAGTATGGCATCTGCAAACAATGGGTTAACTCTACTGCTAGAGAACATGAGAGAGAAAATGCTGTATTATCTTTTTGTCATCAATTATATGCTTAAAGTTGTGTCTCTTTTGCTCAGTGCAAAATGACATTAAAGGGAGCAAGATGCTAGAAAGCAAAAGAGTGAAATAGAATAATATATAAAGTATGTTAATTCTATCAAAAAGTCAAGTGGGGCAGTGTATCCCTTCTGGTGATCCTAAGACATCTCCAAAAGATTTAAGCAAAAAAAAAAATAAATTGGAGAATGAAAATACACGATTATAGAAATCATTGGAAGCAGGGAAAGGCTTTGGTAGTAGGATTGTCAACAGGACCACCTCAATTAGCAAAGAGATTAATAAGATATGACATGAACAAATGTGGCGATTAGCACAGAGAAGTCAAACCAAGTCCTTTGGTTTATTCTGTTTCACATTTTAAAGCAACATGTTTTAGAACCAGCTTTTTATATTAAAAATCTTTTTTGGTGCAATGCCTAATTAAGCTGTGTTGTATAAATTCACACTGAGAAATTGGCCTTGAAAAAGGACCTACCTTAAAAAGATTAGATGGCAAACATTTATAGAATCAAATTTTTCAAAGACAAATACATTGTGGAATAAAACAATAATTAAGAAACGTCAAAAAGAAGATTACTATTCAGGGAAGTCTTTTCATCATTGTTAACTGCAGGGTTTCTTGTTTCTAGTGACAGTTCCAGTGGAGAGGCAGCGTTTCATGGGGATGGATCAGTGGCACAATCTGGTCTGGGTGATGTCCTGAGTCTGCCATATGCACTACTTTAAATATTAGCATTTTATAATGGACAGTGCTCACTTAGCTTCACTGCTATTTTGAACTACGGAAGAAAAGTAGTGCAGTGAATAGTTAGAGGAAAATTAGTGCTGAAATAAAGTGCAAGCGCATATAGTATTAAATAAACTTCTTATTTTCATTGCATTCTTTTTGTCTAGTTGCACTAAAGGGGATGTAAATAGCAAGACAGCAATCAACATTTGAACTCTAGTTAAACTGTTAGTGGAAAACAGCTTTGGACACCTTATAGCTCGGTAGTATCTGCTTGGACCAACTTACAAAATGATCCTACCTGAAATACTGAACAAGTGATTTGGGTTTCTCTGTTGCTTAGATGAGAACTGGAGTGCTCGACCTGACCTCCCACAGATCTTAAGAAGTATTTTATGCTTTTAGAAGGCCTATCTGTAGTTTGGTAAGTGATCAAAGCCTATGCTGCAGCACACTACGTTTAAAACAATTTTCATCTTCATGTGCAAAAGTTTGTTGAATTTTAAAAACCATTGGGCTTGCAACTTGTTTGAAACCCACAACCGTGTGTGTCTTGCTGGCAGGACTTGTTTTCAAGGTCTATTTCTTCTTTCCCCTCCTACCTCCCCAAAAATTTTGTGTCCCTTCAGTCCTGGACAGCAATTCCTGCTCCTGTTGGCTTCTATCCCTGAAAGGTGACCCAGTGCCCATCTGTATGATCATGGGGCTGACCATTGCTTCACATGTCTTTGGAGAGGTGAAATGTTTAATCCACACACCTCTCCAAGGCGATAAGTGAGCAAAGCATTAAATTAGTGCTAAGAGCTTTGCCAGCACTGATTTAAGTAAGAGGGACATGGTGTGTTATGTGTTTGGAATCCAGGCCAAGCAGGCAGGACACGGAGGTTAATGCTGTTTTGCAGCTCGCTCTGGTAGGAGTGTGAAGCCGGCAGCGTGTGGCTGGGGAAGTTACGTGCCCATTTGCCTAGAAAATGCAGCAGCAATGACCAAACCTACTCTTAATGTTCAGTTGGTGCTTGTTTAGGTTCTTGATATTTTTTTAGAATCTTTTTTTTTTTTTCTCTTTGGAATCAAACACCAAAATTCAGGTCATGATAGAAATTTAAAAGTTAGGAGAAATCTTTTCCTGGGGACTGCGCTGTGCTTTTGTGCTTTTTCTTTTCTGTTGTTGTTGTTATCACACTGGTTCAATTGTAATGATTCCCTAGGATTAATATCCAGTCTTTAAGCATCCTAGATAATAAAATCAGGTAAGAGCGGTGGCTTTTTGTTTATAATCAGCTCCTTGTATTGGAGCTCTTCTCAAAACAATGAATACTCTTGGTATTTGGTTAAGTAGATTTAGCACTTCACAATCTGCCCTACATCCCCTTATGTTCATGCTGCTCTGAACACACAGGCTGAGACATGGAGAGGAAGAAACAGGCCAGGGCAGGTGGGAGGAGAGAGCAGCTTCCCTTGAGCTGTGTTGTTACACCGTGATTCTAAGTATTCACACTATTACTTAATGGAGTTCAGGCCTGGGGACCTCCTTCCTTTGCCATCAGCACTGTCCCTGAGAACACACCAGTGGCAACTCAGTAGCAGAGCCCAAAATGAAGCCCAAGACCTCTGGCTCAAGCCTAGTGCCCTGTCCTGATGCCTATTTCTTTCCACAAGGAGCTGGTTTTCTATTAGATTTTACTGCTGGAAGAGGAGCTCTGGGAGCCACCCGCTGGCTTCCATTTTGGTCATTCTTCAAGATGCATCTTGGTAACTGTTCTGTACAAGCACGCTTGAACTATGAATCAGCTGAAATTACTGAAAATGCTGTTAATGTGCCAGTATTTCTTTGAAGTTGACCTGTAGGTACAAACTGCCTTGCACATGTCACATTATGCTAGAGATTGTTGGGTTTTACTAAAAGGTGCACAGATAGTAAAACGCTGAAAAATTGCTAATCAGTAATAGTGAATAGTTTAAAAAGAGCAAGGCATGACTATGTTCCCATAAAATATTCATTGAAGAAGCTCAAATAATGAAAATATTGCTTAAAATAAAAGACTGTTAGTAGATAATTAATTAAGAAAAAGAGTAAATTGGTCTTAAATTGTTTGCTATGGATAGTTAGCCCATTTAATAAGAATTATCATCTTCCAGGCAAATGGCAGATAGCTAGTAAAAGGTTTTTCCTAGGAACTGGCTAGAGGGTAAAGCAGCTCTCCACACATCTAAGTTTTAGTCACTTATCATTTTGAAGTCAGTTCAGAGCTTCTGGCAGTTTATGTAATCTTAAGCCTCTCTTCCCACTTTTGTTGCAGAATTCTCGATCGTGTAGAGCCCTTTTCAGTTACATCACTGCTTTCTTCATTAAGAAGGAAATACGATTTTTAGTAATGAGGTGTGCCTTTGGCTCTGAGTTATCATCAGGAGGTGGCAGTAGGTTTTGTCCTCATCACAGAACATATGCTTTTAAAACACTGCTGTTAGGAATCACCTCAAGTAGCATGACGTTGGACATGACTTCTCAAGTACTTTCTCCTAAAGCTTACAAGACCACTGACAATCCATGTGTAACTGTCCCTCGTGCCCGAGAGACGTACCCTGGCATGTTGTGGGGACCACAGGAGGCATTGGAGCCTCCATGTAGAGCTCTGCTGGAGAAGGACCAAGCTGCCATCAGCGGTTGACTCTTCCCACACTTCAATGGTTTTTGGCAGGAGTATCTGGCAGGCTGTAGTATGAAACTAAATTCCACCTCTTTTTCAGTGTTGTTCAAAAGCTCAGTGGGAGAAATGAGGTACAGGGTGGAGAAACCAAGGGATTTAAGGAAAGCATATGCTTCATGTCATGCTCTATGGGACCAGAGGGTCACTGGCTGGTTCCAGCTACTGCCGTGGAGTTAATATTAACTGTACTCCAGTATTTAGCAAAATGTGTATTAGGTTCTCTCCTTAAGCATTGTGCATATATCCAGCAAATAGTAAAAAGGGTTAGAAGACGACAACAAATTAACCAGCAATAATAATGTTAGCTGTCTTCTCCCTACAGCCACCTTATTTCCTGCTGCCTTTCCTATGGGATTACAGGTATTCATCCCATCAAATATTGTCCTGGTATGTTCCTACAAGGATTCCCACTGAGTTCAATGCAACTTGCTCATGTATATCTCTGGGCGTAGTATAGTGTACTCCTGGATCAGAAGAGTGCCAAGAAAGTAGAGAGGAGGAGAGAAGTGTTTTGTTTGAGGTTTTGTTTTGTTTTTTTTTAAATAGGTGAGAAATGACTATGACAAAAATCCTGCTCTAACTCCTGAATGCAACCCAACACCTGAATAACTGAAACCAGATTTTGCCCCAATTACTGGAAAGTAATTCTTTGCCTGTCTTTATGACCTGTATTTCTCTTAATAGGAAGCTTCAACTTCATAAAAAGAAATAAAATTCAGCCCTAACTCAAAAGTAAGTTGATAGGGGGAAATGTTTTAACTTTAAAAAATACACACCCCACTCGGTGAACCTTTGAGACCTGCAAATGTTTAAAAAGAAAAAAAAAAGACCCGCACAGCAGCTGCAATTTGAAAAACAACACTCTGGTGCTAAGAAATAAGTAATTTTAATCATAAGTACCTCATAGCTTATTTGCAGATAGTTGTACACTCTGAGAAGGAAAAAAAACCCCTGTAACAGGCCTTAGGTCAGCTGCATTGATTTAATGCATTACTTAGGCTGCCAGAGCAGAGGTAGAATCTCCTCGCACTGCATTAGGAGCGCCTCGAGCCTCCGTGACTCCTTTTGATCAAATCTCTGTGAAAGATGAGTGTCATGCCCTCTCCAAGCCAGCTGTGAGGGGACTGCCCTGCGACTGGAGGAGCGCGCCGGAGCACGGCACCCGGGGCAGCGAGGTGAGAGCTGGCTGCAGAGGTGAGAGGCAGACACAACTTCGTACTGTAGGTCTGGAGAACACCAAGGGGGAGGATCTTATTTCACTCCCCTGTGCACAGCCTGAGCATACATCAGACCTTGAGGTGCTCAGAGTCAGACAAGAGTAAAGAGGCGTGTGATGGTTCTGCCTTAGTACTTGTACAGGCAGGAGTGTTTCCAGTACTTCTTTGTACAACTCACTGAGGGAATGGGAAACTGTTTTATAGCTCTGGAAACATAAGCACAGTAAGAATGTCTGAGGTAAGGAAAGTTCTTTGCAGTTCTATATGAATGTGTATTTTTACTGTGCAACTTTTACTTGTGGTTATGCACTGTGGAGATAGAGAAAATCTTGCACTGGTGTTGTTTTGGGTAATGAACAATGGAGATGGGAGCTGTAGGGAGCAGTGCTCTCCATTCCTTAATTACGAAAAAATACTGTGAAAGTAGGAAACTAGTTTATGTAAAAAATCCTGGTTTTCTTTCTGCTGTGCACTGTAAACAACTGTATGACTTTTCTGTTCCACAGTAAGTAATGCAGAATTGCAGGCTGATTATAATAAGCAGAGCCATCACTTGTGTAATTGTTTTCCAATTGAAGTAGTAGCATGTAAATCATAAATACTTGACAATGTTTAATTGTACAAGTCCTCAATATACAATAATAGCAATAAAATCTGTGATTTGTGACTCAGATGTGTTCTGAGTCAAGTGCTTTAAAGATACATTATCATTATCATGACGTATAAATGCACTGGAGAGCAGATAACAATGTAATTTCACTATGAAGTTCTTTAGAAATTATTACGAAAGTGGAGTCTAGTGTATGCTCTTTTTATACAATTTATTGTTGGCTATCTAGCATCCAGAAAATAAGGCCAGTAATTCTTTTTTCAAGATCAGTCTGTTTGTATTTCGGGGGGGCGGGGAGGAGAGTGAGTGTGTGTTTGTGT
>VYZX01004102.1:89089-109003 GCA_013401335.1 Brachypteracias leptosomus
GGGGGGTGTCTGTTTTTCTAAATATATTCTGCTAATTAAGAGGTTAAGTGCATCAGAATGGAAGATGCTTATTTAATTTATTTTTATTATTTTTTTCATCACATAGAAAAATAAACATGGTTTAATTGTCAGCTCATACATAATGAGGTTTTGTTAGATGTGTTTAAGATACAGCATTTTACTTTCTGGTTTATTAATTGGCCAGATACTTCTAGTCCTCTGTGTAACAAATCCTTGGTTTAAAAATGAGGAGAGGGCAGATCGCTAACCCAGGGGAGGACTACTGATACACACAGGCTGTGGTTTATCCTTCTGTAAAATCCTATGGATAAAAAGTGACACTATTTTTTTTTCCCCTCTCTGCCCTTTTTTTTTTTTTTTTTTTTAAATGATTTTCAGTGTGAATAACCTGGGAGCCAGGCAACATTGTGATATTTTGGGGATGTGGGAGAGAGAAAATGAAATAAACTAGTTTTGGTTTAAATTAAAACAAACCATTGTCTGAAAGACATTTAGCAGTCAATTTTCACATCTGATCCGAAGTTGGAGTTTATTGTGCTCATTCAGTTGAGATTGTTGTTCAGGCAATTTCTATATAAATTTTTGTAATTCATGTAACTACTTGGCTTCTTGAACCTTGGGAGCTGATTGTTTGTCTTATCTTCTGGTGAGCTAACTCTGCGTTATGTTGCAAAACCTTGAGGCATGTTGTGTTTCTTCGTGTTCTTGCAGTCTGCAAGTGAAGTCAGCTTCATTAGTTTCATGATGGCACATCAGTGCATGGCTGGTGTTGCCGCTTCCTTCAAGCTACTCCCGGAGCATGATCTGGGCTGCCTTGGTTTGGATAAGCTTGTAAGGATTTGTCAGCCAGATGTGACAAGATTGTCAAGAGGCAAGTGAAGAAGGAGATCTGATATTAATCAGTGCATAGCTTGGAGCCAAACTTTCTCAAATGCAGTGTAGTAACATGTTCTTCTCATTTACTGCTTCTCTTTGTGGCTATAGAACTGCCACTGTCTGAGTTTGACGGTTAAAAGGGATGCCAGCTAATAGTCTTTAATTGTGAGGATACAATTCTAGGTGGGAAAAGATCATATGCTTCTATTTTTAACATCCTTTTGGAAAATACAGTTCTGTTTACTGCAGTTTGCTGAAAAATATGCAAGCATTATGTTAGACAAGAGTCTGTTTCTGTACTTTGGTTTGAAAATACTGGAATTGTGGCTCAGCTCTGAGTGCTGGAGGAGTGGGAGGTGGGAGCCCCACTCCACTTCGGGTCACGGTGCATTATTTTTAACTGCTAACAACAGTGTGTGTTGGTTTTCTTTGTTCTAGTGATTAGAACAATATACACTGAAGAATACCTTTCTAATTGCTTCGTTTACAGGAAAGGGAAAAAATATGGACTTTCAGAGAATATATATATATTCTGTTAGATCTATTTACCACTATGTGTATAAGGCTAGTAAGTTTTCCTTATAATCAGTATAATTGTGCATTTCTGTTTGAATTAAACTCTAGAGGTTTTAGTAGTTTGCAGCTTAATCTGACTTTTATTTTAACAATAGGTGAACATGTAAAAAGTAACTAAAGTTATGGAAAGTATGTTTTTGTTATACTTAATATATGGATTTTTGCTTGACTGATTTTTTAAAAGTAACTGTTCTATTTATTCTTTGAACTATCTACAGCCTATTTAGAACCCTAAAAATAATGGTATCTGCAAATATATCCAAACCTGCAGGAAAACTAAAACTTCACAGAAACAGGAAAAATTATTACAAATGTTGGACCACTTCATGGGCTTTACTATAGCCGAGATGAAATTCTGCCTACTTAGACTGCGACAGGGTTTGGCCTTTTGATACCAAATGTCTTGACTTCCAACTGCTCTGCTGTTCATGATATTGTTAAAAAATCTGTTCATACAACATTGAGCGTGTCATTCCATTTCCAGGCAAACAAGCCAGTGATTTATTTTGTTTTCAGTAATAAAGTCTTCGTTATGGTAACATTAAATACAACTCTGGTCAGAACAGAAATGTTCTCATCTTATTTCAGATTACAGTTTTTGCTACATATACATTTTTAAATCACTTTTGTATGACTTAGCATTTAGGAAAAATTTTTCATGCAGATTTGAACTCAAATGTAGGTATGGATCTTGAATTCATTATTCTACCAAAACATCCACCAAATGCAGGGAAGAAAAACTATTGGTTTGGCCCTTTGGGTCATCTCTTGCCCTTCCTCGCTTCAGTGCTGCAGGAACCCTTCCCAGTTCTATGTGCTGGGCAGCCAGCAGTTTTTGTCCTATCAGATGCTACAGTTGAAGTTTTACAGCAAGCGCCATCACCTTTCTTATTTTTGGTTTAAATTTCTTATTATTCTGTTGGTAATTGCCATCTAAAACATCTGCTTTGGGACTGAAATTTCAATATTCAGACTTAAAAAAATATTGCTGAGGGAATGAGGAAAAGTGATCATTTCTAACAGACTTCAGTCATTTTGGAATTAAGAAAAATGACTTTTTCATTCCACACTTTAAAACTCTGGTAGGATTGTTTCTTTAAACAAATAGCACAGGAAAAAAAAAAAAAAAAAGGCAAAATGCAAACTTTTGACTCCAGATTCCAAATATAGCTGATTATCAGTGAGAAATGAATGTTTTTTCATTTGAAAGTAGCTGATGTCTGAAAGACAGTTAAAAATTTCCTCACCTGTGTTCAATAAAAAGGAATACTAAGTTTTAAATTGTGAAATTACCAATGGAGCGACACTGTTGCGTAAAATGTTGCGTAACCGTAGCACCATAGATAGTATCATCTGTATATGTACAAATAGTGTTTGGGTTTAAACTTTATGAAACTGCATTAAATGAAATTGTGTAATGCTAAATATTTAAAGAGTTGTTATTTTTCTTTTATTTAATCTATATCTTTGTTTTGTAAAAGGAAAAAAATTATGCGTGCATATGTAATGGATTTGAGACTTAGGCAGCGGTGTGAGGAGCTGAAAAAGTTAGGATTGTCTTTGAAACACTAACTTGCCCGTATTGTGCACATCTAGGATTTTATAAACTAGGTAGAGAGTTAAAGACATATTTTAAAGGGTTTGCAGTTGATTTATACTAATATTCTGCGTTTCTCTGATACTTGTGCATTTGTGTTTGTAACAGTTACTTCTTGCTACCATAGGGCTTGGAGTTAAGTATTTAATTAAACTTCAGTTCTTGGACAGGTCTGTAGTTTCAGCATTTACCGTTGCGTGCATAGCATGTCAATATGGATAAAGAGTATGTGCACAATTGATTTGCCAGATTAAATAGCATCTACTGCTTGATCACAAGAAATTTTACACCCTTGCTAGCCAATGACTTGTCTTTACCCCTAAAGCCTGAGCACTTTTTCTCATCAGTATGCAGCAATCCGTTACTCATTTTTGAAATGCACTAATAAGAATAATTTTTCCTGTAAATGTAATACAAAGGGAAGTTACTTCAACATCTCGTGGTAGACACTGCTTAATACTCAGCAAAATGTTTCTGACCTAGGCAGGCTAGGGCAGGCACGCCATGGGGATTGCAGCACTCTAGGCTGTTTCAGAATCAAAGATAAATAACAACTATAAGATAACAACGATGTGACACTTTTCATCCCTCAGTTTGTACTTGCTTTCTTTCCCAAAGCCAAGGGTAGGAGGACGGCAGTGCCTGCCCGAGTGGGACCGAGCTGTCAGCCAGCACCCACCTGTTGGTGACAAGGGCGATTAATGGCAGTGTAAGCCCAGGGATCTACAAGCACGTTGCTGAACAGCAAAATTAAGTTTTACTGTCCAGAGCTTTTTGTTTAAAGAGTAGCAGCCTGAGTGTGTGTGTGCTTGCTCTCTCTCCCACACACACATACGCACATTCTTTTCTCTTTATAATTATTTTGACAGTGCCATTAACAAGAGTTGCCCTAAGGGGCCCTTTAGGGTAAGTGACATGCATGAGGAGTGATTTTCATCCCACAAGTTATGCTGTGATTAAAGCTTGGCCTTGTAGCATGCTGCCTTTCTCAGAAGCAGCTCCCTTCTGCCTCCTCGCCCAGCTGCCCTGCCCAGGACTGCCCCGAGCTCCTCTCCGTTACCTGCCAAAGCTGCCGCTCAGCCCAGAGTGGCTGTAGGGTTCTGAGCCTGTATTTAGTTTAGTCTCTTATCTCAGATCCTTGCTCTCAGGGCTGTTCTCAGTTAGAAAACCTTTTTAATAAAGTGGTGACGTGTTGACTCATGGTTCCATAATTCAGTAGCCAGTTAAAACTGTCTTTTAAATCCACGAGCATGGTTGATTTGATGGGGTGGTGCCATCGTGTGAAGGCATTACCTAGTTTCAATTTCTTCTTACTAACCTTTTCGTGCCCCCCTTCATTTTTCTGGCTGTTTTTGAGGATGTTTTAGTCAGTTATTACAAGGACAATTAGACATTTTCAGCTCAAAGTGCTCAACTGCACCCATGAGAGTGAGATTTGGTCAAATTCTAGGCCAAAACTGACTTTATTTCAGCCCCACTGAGGGAGAACGTTATGGGATAATGTAACTTGCTGCAGGATCTGGGTTGTAAATACAGTGTTTATGTGTATTCTCAGGCTGTGGCTGTTTAAAGGGAGGTCAAGTTTTGGTATCTGACCCCAAATAAACAATATGAATATATACATAAGGATCCAGATAATTAATAGGATGTATTCTGTGGTCTTATCTAGAAAATGTGTTCAACTTGTGGCCTTTGTGTTCTTTTAGGAGTAAAAATCATAACATAATTTCCCTGCGGAGCAGGAATAAGTGGGAGTTGAGTGGTATCAGCACCAGCCAAATTTTCAGCACAATAGGTGTTAAGTTCAGCTCCTAAATCTATGTTTGGCATCTGAAACAAAAGCTTTTTGTCTGGGTTTTTCAAAGGTTCTTGCACCTCCTCAGCTTGGTAGGATGTACCTGGTTGGTGTATATGAAAACCAGCTCAGTTACTGAGGAGCTGTCGTGGATTTAGGAACTGAGATGTGAGCGTAACTCTGTTAGTGGCACTGCAAAAGGCAAGTTGTGGCCCATCTCCATCTCTCCCATCTCTCTCCTTTTTGTTCTCTTAAGAAGGAAACAAGAATTTTGCTAAATTATGTTACTAATAAGCAGTTTGTCAAATGAATCATCTAGGGCTAGCATTTCAAAGGTGTCTGTTAATGGAGGAGGTCAGAGCTCTTTGGTCAGTGTTGTTTACTATGTCACGTTCGTGAAGAACTTTACTTAATTAAAAGCTCAAAATATGGAAGATAGCAGACTGTTTTCTGCATACAACAAACTGTGAGGCTTGTTTGCTTCTCCTGAAGGATGTCTGTTGTTACTTATCGTGTTTATTAAATAACTGTATTAAGGTCAGGTGTTACTTTGTAAGAACCATTTTTTGTGAGACTGTGGAAATAGCGTGTGCAGCATTCAGTTCAATGTAATTAGAAATCTTATAAGGACCTTTTCCTTGGTTTAATAATTTGGTATAATTATTTACTTTAGTCTTAAATATTTTTAAACTTTAGTATAGAAACAGCAGAACTTGTAACAACCAAATGTACTTGAGTAGGCACAAATGCTCACTCTGTTTCAAGGGCTGATGATGTGAAAGGCAGGCAGTGAACGTATCCCACCAGTGGTGTGTAACTTAGCACCACAGCTCTGACCTCAGCCAGAACCGAGCTCCTTAAACACATGACAGAAGGAAACACCACAACAGTGAGCTGAACACGTGCAAGTGGTAGCATGGCCAAGTCTTTGTGCAGAGTAACTGCGGTGGGCCTTGCCGGCAGGGCCTGCACACATTAGCTCCTTTCAGTGCATGACTGCTTGGGGAGCGTGTCCCTGTTCCCTGTGTCCTCCCAGCTCTACGTACAGGCAGCAGAGGGTTTCTATATTCTGTCCATCCTCCAGGCATCCCGTTTCCTCTTTGAAGTGAGCATGTCAGGAAGAAGAAAATGGCCCAGAGCCTTTCCTTGAAGATGCTGCGGGGGCCCTTCTGATGTTCTCTACAGGCAGATGGGATTCATAGCCTTACAAAACTTGGTATGCATTTAAACTTTCAAGGAACAATAGAGGTATAAGATGCTTAATCTAAGCTCTAACAGATGTAATGTCAACGCATAGTTTAGGCTTAATTGTTGGGCTGTGTCTTCAACAAGTACTTACATCATCTGGAGCAGCCCAACACCTTTTGTGGTTGTTCTTGGAATATACTGGAATATGTTTTAGTTACAATAAACTGCAGGGAGCTCAGTAGAGTCTCAAAATCTGAAGTCTGTGTTTAGGAAGAACATGCACAGGGCTAATGTACTATTGAGTGGACAGGGTAGGTACAAATATGTGTGGGATGGATTAAAAAAACCCCAATATTATTGTTATGATACAGACAGGCACAGCTGGGTTGTGATACAGTGAAAGTAAGGTGGACAAAATGTAAATTGAGTACTTGTTTTAAATCATGACAAAACTGACAGACGCTGTTATTTATCAGTGGAATATATCCCTAGGGGAGGTGGCAAAAGTTGCCTAACAAAAAATGGACAAAGCAAAGCTTTGCTCATTGTATGATGTGGAAGGCATGCCATTGAGAGAGATGCTCAAGATAAGGGGGGTTTAATTTGTTTCTGCTTTCAGTGGTTGTTCAAAAGATTCAAATGCAGAAGTTACCAAATGCAACTGGCTGTGAAAAAAAGGAAGACTTGTTTAAACTTTGCAACCCCAAGAAATCCAGTGGATAATAGTTTAAAAAATGAAAGAAAACAAATTGGACAGGAAGGCAACTTCATACTCATTTATAGTTACTGTTTATCTTTACTGAGAGAGGCATACGGATTTGGCCTTTGATTTAGCTGTGGACTGTACTTTTAATTTAAGAGGTGGTAAATGTATCCATCCCTTTACTTCCCTTGCAAATATTTTACAAGGTGCAAGCAAGAAAATGCTTCCTAATAACCAGATGTATGTCCCATGTTTAATTTTATTCCTATAAATCAAAAAGAGATGTTAATTTCATTAATTTCTGTGGATTATTCATAATATGTGATAAAATTATTATGTGTACTCTGGGAAGTAAAAAGGCTTTCATGTTTTAGCTGATTGGCAGACAAAAAAAGTCCTAATGCTTTACAAATTGATCTTCTTCCCCCATTATAAATCTTGCCTCTTCCTCCATAAGTGTTCTTACTGCGGAGCCACTGCACGTCTGTTGTACAGATATGGGACACATCCCAGTTCTTTCCTATAGGATATGTGCTCTAGTGAGATCTTGCAGAGTTACATATATTCAGTGGGATTACTTTTTGTGGGAAATAGAGGTGAGATGGCCATAAGGAGACATGGCTTGCTGCTAGAAGCCCTCAATAAAGAACATGAAAAGAGGTATCTGTTATATCTCATCTAATGAAACTTTCTCTTACACATTTCTTCCATGTAACTCCTATCTCTTCCTCAAACTTGCATTTTAAACTGATAGAAACTTCTAATCTGTGCTTTTGAAAGCTGTTACAGTAACAGGGCATCAGTGACACCATTTTGTCAGAGATGCTCCTCAGGGAGCAGCAAAGCTCTCGTGCTCTTCATGCCGTGGCAGCAGCTTGAACCAACAGCAGCTTCTAAAGTGAGGGGTAGCTTTGTGCAGAGAAGACGAGGGTTTTTCTTGGATGCCAGAAACAAATGAGGGTGCTGAGCTGCGCACTGTTGACGCTAAATACTACCAGGGTACTCTGGGACTTGCTCTTCCACTCTAGTGGTGCCGGCACTTGCAGCTCGCGCTGCGTGCAGGGAGCCAGACCAGCTTCCCAGCATGAGCAGAGATCTCGAACTCGGTCCTGACAGGGTCTTCAGGATTTACTGACTTTTTAATTTATTTTCCAAGCCAAAGTGCTGTCAAATGAGAGTCCACTGAACACTGAATGAGATTTGATACAGTTATATTGCCCTTCTCCTGCTGCATTTTTTCAAGCCTGCAGTTAGTATGTTGCCGGTGAGCATAGGTCCCAAAGGGCTTCAGGAGAGCATAGATCTCTCAAACTTGCTTTAGGAAGTGAATCCTGATTATATGCCCAGAATCACGATGAACTTGTCCCATTAGCCTGTGCTTTTCTTTAGCTGTGAAGGCTGCAAGTAGGTTGCAAAGAAACGTTCAGTAACTTTTGAAGTATAATCGAAGCCACATCAATATCTGGCAAAAAAAATGTCAGCAGTCATGACTTTACAGGCAACAGATGTTAAGATTTCTCTTTCAGTGATTAGTAGTTAGATGTTTTTCAGTGGCCAGTTTAATGGTTAATCTGTCTCTCATAATGAGGAATCACTTGTATCAAAAATCCAATATTCAGATTCCCACAGTCATGCTGGAAAAACCACAGAAAATTTTGGTCAAGATTTTCAAGAAAATGTTGCTGATAATGTATTTGGAAAGATCCATTTGAGAGAGAGTGACTGGAAAGCAATAAGAAGATCCTTGATGATAGCATAAGATTTTTTTAAAAACATCTGCCTTATGTTTCTGGAAAATTAAACTAAATAATAGACCTGAATGAAAGGATTGCACTTAAAAAAATTTCCACTTTAATTTCCATCTACATTTCCAATCCTTTAATTACGATTTTGAAGCTTTACATGTATGTAATGTAAAAAGCCATTCCTTTGTTCTGTAGAATGAAATTGTGTGTACATTCCACTTGTTGGGAAAATAAAGCTCATTAAAAGACTTGATATAATTACGGTACCTTAGAATAGGCGTATTAAGGATAGTAAGATTAACAGGCAAAAGACAAGCATGAAGTTTTGCTAAGTTTCTCTTCATTAAACGCTGATATAAGTTAACTTTGGAGATAATCAAAGTGCGTCTTTTACAAGTGCCTTTTTAAGTTGAACGATAAATGAAGATTTAAAATTGTGACTCACCACTGATTATTATAAAAGTTAATTTTGCCATATTATATAATTTCTGTGACTATGTTAACCCAAATGTTGCTAGAAAAGTTTTAGGAGACACAGACACTGACAAGCACAAATGAAGGGCTGTGCTACCAACCTGAAAATCACACTTGGTTCTTCTCGGGGATTCTTGCCTGTTATTTTTTAAGTCAGCAACAGATCCCTGCTTTGAGGGCATATGCTACCAGTATGCAAGCTAACTGCATCGAAGACTGGTGTCCAGAAGCAGTAATGTATTGCCTAGAAAGGGGATCCATACCCTGTTTGGAATAGAAGGGGAACTCTGCACCCTTTCTAAGAGCTGCTTTCATATATGTAAATCAAAATGTCGTCCTTTTACTTTTCTGGTTTTATCGTGTGCTGTCTCCTACACATATACATGAAGACAAAATAAATACATGTACCATATAGAAGAAAAACCTTTCACAAAGATATGAAATGCAAAATTTTGTGCGTGCTATCTTTCTTGTCTAAGTACACAAATTAAGAAGAAAAAAATAGTTTTAAAGGTCAGTGGTTTGTGGAACATGTCCAAAGGAAAAGGAATGAAAAAATTTTGAAATCTCAATTAACTTATTATCATGACAGCTTTTTTCATTGTGCATATTTCTGCTGCTTCTTGCAGAAAAAGGATGTGCTCTTTTGTAATTTTGTCTGGAGGGACTGCAAAAGATGCATTCATGGAATGCACTGTAGCTTACCAAATCCAGTCGCCTTGCCTCTGGAAGGGGTTCAGTCCGTGCAGGTCACAGAATATTATGTATGTACAGGGGTGGAAGACTTGAACGGCGTTATTGTTTGGTATCTTGTGATAGAAATTAATCAGCAGCCAACTGCACCTTTTTCCTAACCTTTCCATAAGAAATGTATGGCTTTTTATTGTTATATGAAAGTATTTTAGCATCTAAGTGAAAGTACATCCTCTATTAAAGTGAAGTAATTCACGCTGCGTACGTTATTGATGTGTGTTTTATGACTTTATGGGGAGCACAGAGCTTTTCTCAAGAATTCAGTATTTTGCAATGGCTCCTTTAAAAGATTAAAGGCAAAGCGATTCAGAGATTTCAATAGCCCTGTTGCCACTTGTTCCAATCCTTCAAATAAAGATGAATCTTAGCATCAAGTCACTGCCATTTGGAGATGTGCATGTAACTCCTGGATAAGCCAGCTACTCAGCCCAGGTCCAGCCATGTAAAGCACTAGGCATCCAGATGTCCTGCACGTGCTTGCTTCTACTAGACTGTTGTATGTAGTGTCCTCTTCTGCCCTGAGTCAGACAAATTATTCAAGCCAAAAGAAATGCCCATTGCAAACCCCAGTGAAATTACCTGCCTCTAATGGCCTTTTCATTTTCAACATTTCCTTTGTCCATCTTTCTTAGCCCAGTTGTCCAAAAAGTTGCTTCTTCGTATGTTTTCCAAAAGTGCCAGTGTGGGGATGCCTGCATTGAAAAGGTGTTACCTTTTTCTTCAAGCCTTGTCTTGCTTTTCTATGGATATTAATAAGTAGTGGAAGTCCCCATTTTGCATAAGACCCTAGGAACAGGAGTAGGAGCCAGCAGCAGGCATAACTTTGCCTTATTTCATATTTGCCTCTTTGTACTTTAAATTGTAAACCATTTTGTTTTCAAAACAGAAAAATGCAAATGTGTTACAACTGCATAATTAACTTTTTTTTTTGTATTCCAGTGCAGAATTTCTGCACATAAATTCCTTCACTTTTCCCTCCGTTAATAAATATTCCATTTATGAAGGAACTGTTCTCTGTATCAGATCTAAGCAATACAGAATCCTACAAATGCTTTGCTCTGTAGCAATCCCTATGGAGCTTTATCTAGGACCTCAAAATTGTCTCTCTGCCTTCTGCAGCAGAAGGGCACATACAAGAGAAAACATTCCAGGAAGCAAGCTTGTATTACCCTGTTGATTAGGAATATCTGAATAGTAATTTGATTTGCATTATAGATGACCTTTGTGAGAGTGAAGTGATGCACAAATTGAACTGTGCAACTGGTTGCTATCTGTGTGCTCTATTTTGCCTATTATCTCTCAAGCATTTCTGTTACAAAATGCAACTGCTACAGTCCTTGGGGTGTTGGAGGACTTCTTGGTGAGCCTTGTTACTGAGAAGCATTGGGGAACTCTGTGTCTTTGACAGGTTAAATGTATTCTATGAGGATACTGCTGTGTGTAAGGGGTGGCATCTGTGCAGAGCTATCACACTGCACATTAGAACCTCCTGTATTGCAGTATGGAGTTAAGCAAAACTTCAAGAATGGGACTTTAATCTATATATCTTTATTTTCAAGCCTTCCAGAGAAAAACCATCTCGTATGAAGATCATAGCTTAGGTGAATGCACAGGAACACTTTATTATTGTTACAAAGGTGCTTCAGCCTAAATAAATCTACAGAAGTGTTGCTATCTATGTCATTAAATATTTTGCTCTAGTGTTCTAGATGGTGACTGATTCTCTTTAAAGCAGAGGTAGTCTTGCATAACTCAGGTTTTGCCTAGATTTTGTGGGTGTATGGTCTGGGGGTCAGGGAGATGTTGGACAAAGGTTGAGCTTGATGATTCTAGAGATCTTTTCCAGCCTAAATGATCCTATGATTCTACTGCGTATGTATAACCTACACACTCTGGATGGTGTTTATATATTACCTGTCATCCTTTCCATTGGTTTCCAGGCTATCCGATGCACTCTCGTGAACTGTAGTTGTCAGTGTTTCAAACCTGGGAAAATAAATCAGCGACAATGTGACCAATGCCGGCATGGATGGGTAGCACATGGTAATATTTGTTCCTAGAATCTATATCAAACCTTCTAAGATACTCCTCACTATGCTTTATGCATGCTTTTTGTGTCACCCCTCGCCCTCTCCTCCCCCCAGTATTAGTTACATTCAATTTTATTTATCTCTTGTGACTCAAGTTTATTTACATCTTGTGATTTTCTTTTCAGCCCTGAGCAAGTTAAGGATTCCCAACCTTTACCCATCAAGCCAGGTAGAAATAGTTCAATCCAATGTTGTCTTTGATATCAGTAGCCTCATGCTGTACGGGACTCAAGCCATTCCTGTGCGCCTTAAAATTCTGCTGGATCGGCTTTTCAGTGTTCTGAAGCAGGAAGAGGTGATACAGATTCTCCATGCTCTGGACTGGACACTACAGGATTATATACGTGGATATGTACTACAGGTATTTAGATGGACTTTTTCAATATAAAGATGATAGCTAAGTAGTATTTCATAATGTTTTCTAGCTTGATCCTCTCAGTGGTTCACAATGTGTTAACAGTGTGACAGCTCTGAAAGGCAGTGCTAGACTTGTACAAGGTTAGCACCAGAAAAGAAAGGGTGGATTTTTCATCATTGCTCTCTTCTTAGTCAGACTTAACTGAAATCTTCCTGCTTTGCTCAAATCCATCAACAAAGGTAAGCCAAGATAAAAAGTTACTGGGAATGCATCAAAGTAAAGGCTTCAGAATTTGCTCTAGAATTATTTAAACAGTGAGTTTACTTTTATACAGCAGAATAATACATTGACAAATAAACCTGCCATCATTTTAAACACCAGGGACAATATTCATCCCTGGTGCAGTGCTACTGACCTTACTGGAGCTACATCAAGGATGAATTTGGCCCTATGTGCTTACACTGATGTTAGTCCTTGCTACTGTGGAAGTTACCTTTTATGTAAAGTAACATTATGATCTTACATTATGACACGAATCAATATTTAATGGTCTTGATAATCTTGCTTTTTAGTGTTAGGATTAAAAATATGGAATCAATTACCTTGAACCTCTACCACATGAAAAATTTATAATGTTACGTTCTTCATCATCTTAGAAACTCTTACATGCACTGTGAAAAATCTCAGTAGGCCATCAAATACATGTTCTGTGATAAAATATTTATTGTAGTTATTGGGAAAAGTTAGGCATAGCTAGAGTTTGAAAGAACTCCAACACTCTAGTGTAATTACAGCTGTGCTCTGTGAACACTGGCAATAGATCAATACAGGTTCATTTGTTCTCTGATCTTAGTTCCTTGGAAGATTATTAAACTTGCAATGAAAGAATACTTGACTTAAATGAGGAGCTAAATCTTGGTCTGATAGCTCCATCTCTGCTGTCTGCACTTACAGGGTACTAACTGTTGTTCAAATGGCATGTCTTAATTTTTGTGGAAAAAAATAGTTTATTGGAAAGCATTACAGTTCAGAACGAAATAATATCTCCAGTGTGGTAAATTTTGGAAGAAAGTGTCACATAATTGTCATTAATCTCTCATGAGGTAGAATGATTTTATCATTTTGCTAGAGAGAAATTTTTAGTCCCTGAAAAAATGAGAGCTTCAGGGGAAGGGGTTTTTTTGTTTGCCTTAACTAATGACTGACTCTTTTCAATATTTTTGGCTTTAGGATGCTTCAGGAAAGGTGCTGGATCACTGGAGCATAATGACCACTGAAGAAGAACTGGCCACTTTGCAGCAGTTTCTTCGTTTTGGAGAAACCAAGTCCATTGTAGAGTTAATGGCAATTCAAGAGAAAGAAGGGCAATCAATCATAATACCACCACCAACTGCCAATTTGGATATTAGAGCATTCATTGAGAGCTGCAATCAACACAGTCCTAATTTTTCTGCTTCCTTGGACAAAATGAGTCCTACCAACATTCATCCCTTTGAGAATATTGTGAATAGTATGGCTTTCATGCTGCCGTTCCAGTTTTTCAGTCCAGTGCCTCCACCTTTGATAGGTTCACCGCCAGAAAGACATTTGATTGAGCAAGGTCAAGACCATTGCAATGAAACCAAACAAGATGTTCAGATACCATTTTCTGAAAGCAGTTTCTTAACTTCTAGTTCTGCACCATTTCAGGTTGAAAATGAGAGGAGCATAAATGATCCAGATGTCACCACTAAAACAGAAGATGATGCCCTTTTAAGTGATTCCAGTTCACATAATACGGCAGCAAAGCTTGAAATGACAGCACTATCTCCAGAAAACAAAATGAAATCTGTGGAAAAAAATGGCGCTGGGCCAAGGAAAGGGCGTGTTTTCTGCACTGCATGTGAAAAGACATTTTATGACAAAGGTACTTTGAAAATACATTACAATGCTGTTCATCTGAAGATAAAGCACAAGTGCACGATCGAGGGCTGCAATATGGTCTTTAGCTCCTTGCGCAGTCGGAACCGTCACAGTGCGAATCCGAACCCCCGACTCCACATGCCAATGAACAGAAACAACAGGGATAAAGATCTGAGAAATGGCTTGACCATTGCTGGACCTGGGGATAGTAAAAGGACAGAATTTACAATTTTAACTCCAGATAGCAGAACTATTACCAGCTATGCCAGCTCTTGTACAGATTCAAAGGGTCAGGCTGGATTTCCCAGTATTGGGCAGAATGGTGTCCTCTTTCCAAACCTGAAGACAGTGCAGCCCGTTCTTCCTTTTTATCGTAGTCCAGTCACACCAGCTGAGCTTGCTAATACTCCGGGTACTCTTCCTTCTCTGCCTCTTGTTTCTTCCTCAATACCAGAGCAGCTTGTTTCAAATGAATTGCCATTTGACATGCTACCCAAGAAGAAATCTCGTAAATCAAGTATGCCTATTAAGATAGAGAAAGAAGCTGTTGAGACACCTAATGAAAGTAGTGATGTTGCCAGTTCTGAAGATGACACGCGTCTGCAAGTGGTAAGCGATGGAGAGCTTGAGACCTGTGAGCATAAGATAGAGAAGCGGGTGACCGACAGGGTGGAAAAGCACCCCCATTCAGGTAATTCATGGAAATCTCTCTCTGGGGTAGAGGGCCCAAAGTATTTTGAATCTGTCTTTGCGCCAAATAACAAATACATCAAGGATATCTCTGAGAATGAATTGCATCACTGTGAGAAAGAGGTTAAACCAGAAGAAAACCAACCATTAAAAATAGTTTCCCATGAGATTATATATGAAGATCCAAAACACCACCACAATGATGTTATAAAACCAATGACTGAACCCCCCCTGTATATTAAAGAGCAGTCAAAGCGCAGGATTCCTAAAAATGACTGCCCTGAATTGCAACACCACTTGCTGACCGGGGGCTTTTTCAGCACTTTGTCAAACAGGGGTGCTGCCATTCCTTGTTTTGAAGACTCTAAAGATATGGATCATGTCAGTCAACATGCACTAGGGATTCAGAAGGAAGAAAGCCGCTTTCATTGTGACATCTGTAAGAAGACTTTTAAAAACCCTTACAGTGTAAAAATGCATTTTAAAAATGTACATCTCAAAGAAATGCATATTTGCACAGTTGAGGGCTGTAATGCTGCTTTCCCTTCTCGTAGAAGTCGAGACAGGTAAGAAAATGATAAACAAAATTGTATTTATTTTACCATCACAATGGAGCCTAATTTGAAATTAAAATGAGTGTTTGAGGAATGAAGCCTGCAAAGATTTTCTGTGTATCCTCGTATAACAGGTACGATAACTTATCAGAACATTCATGAAATGAAAATCCATTGAAAGAAACGTTTCCTTTCCAATAGACTACAAGGTATTAAATAAAGCCATGAAAATTTCATAACTGATAAAGACTGCAGTAGTTGAAAGAATACTTTAGAACATAAAGGGAAAGCCACAAGGGTATGAATTCAGCAATTTTCCAGTAGATGCATGTGTGGACTTATATGTTTTATATGTACTTTCATGTGTATTTTAATGTATACAGTGGGATTTATTTAATGAAAAAGAATGAGATCAATTCAGGAAGTCTTCACTTGCCCTTGTCCTTGCTTTACTCGAGGATTTTGAACAGACTGGTGGGGAAAAAGCCCATAAGAGAAGCAGATTGCTCTGGGTCAGTACAAAGTGAACGTTACGCAGTGCTAGTTGAACTAACGCTATCTGGTGTGTATCCACATTGGCAGTGCTTTTATGTGAGGTTACATACTAATTCCTTAGCTGCATCATGATCTCAATTCAGTTTACTGTTAGCTGCAGTATTGTTTTGCTGTAAATCATTTTATTTCAGCCTATTATTCGTATAGGCTGAGAAACAAGAACTGAAGCTTTATTGTTGACCATAAGTTACGTATCTGAATTGATAAGCGATAGATAACAAATCTGTTAAAGTGTGACTAGATGTCGTAAGTTTTCTAACTCTCCTGTAACAGTGTTCCAGCAGCTTTTGGCTGCAGAGAGCATGCCTGGATAGTAGTGACACAAGGTTTAGATTGTCTGTAATCTGCTAGGAGTACTGGAGCCAGCTGATGCAGTCCAGAGAGAGGATGAGCCAGTCTCTGTGGACTGGCCGCTGCATCTGAGATGCACAGATTCATCTGCTGCTGGCAGGGCTTCATACCCTGATCTGCTGCCTGCATCTTCCCAGATGTGAATTCCTCTCCACTGTAATTGTGATATGGGCCACAGGAAAGAAGGCCAGCAGTAAGATTTGCATTCACATACCACAAATTCCTTCCCACACCAATATATGCAGTTCAGTTTTAACGTAGATGCTTTTGGAAGACTGTTTATTAAAAAAAAAAACCTCACAAGAAAGTTCACAAGCTTTGTGCAAAACAGTAGTTATTTGGGACAATTTTGCAGAAGTTTCTAGACTTTAACATAGAATGCTGTGACTGCAAGTGCAAAATATTTCTATGCCCTTTTGAACAGTTCATGGTTTGGATTAAACCATGATAGCAAGGGGGAAGATGAATGTTTTCCCTTTCTTGCAATAAACTGAATCTTCTGGCCAGAGCCTGGAAGTTCCCAGTGAGCTGATTGATAGTATTCAATGAGGATCAGTGATTTTGTATGTTTTGGTGGTTTTCAACTGAATCCAGAGGTGATCATTTGAAAACTGCAAGTTGCATAAAATACAATATTCCTTTCTTCAAGGAGAATTCCTGTCAAGGAAAAGCTCTGTACTCACGTATATAGCTTCATCTTGGCACATGGTTACAGTACTTGAGATCTTCAATAATTTTTGCAGGCTGAGATGTCACTCCTTTCCTGCTTTACCCATTGGGAAAGAATCTTGTTTCTTCCCCCACTCAGTCCATTCTCTGATCTTAGCTCAGTACACAGGTTTTTAGTCTGTCCCCTAACTCTTTCAGGCCCAGCACTAGATCTAGTGGAGCAGACAGCTATCCACAATGCAGGAGAGAATCTGAAACATTGATTTCTGTCAAGTTATTTCTGATATATGCAGTGCAAGCAAGTTCAGATACTCAGTCACATGTGTAAATCATCCGTGTGCACTCCCGGTGTGGCAGTTGGTCAAATTAGAAGTATACAGTTCATGCATGCTATTAAATATTGATTTTTTTCTCTTTGTTAATGATCATTATGAAACATCTGTTAAGTGAGGCGAAACACTTTCTTGCTAAGCTTGTCTTTGTTCTTCTAGACATAGTTCAAACCTAAATCTTCATCATAAGCTTCTGACTAAAGATACACTGGAATTCAACAACCATTTCAATGCAACATACCTCTTGAAAGACATGGCTAAGGAGTTTTGTCAAGATGTCTCTTTAAAACAACATGTTGGACATACTTCTGTAATCTTCCAAGGAATGAACAGAACAGGCAGCTTGGTTTTTCCAATGAGCAAAATTAGTGAACCCTGTTCTGAGAGTTATGGATACAATCCGTTGAATGATGGAGCTGTTCTGGATCTAAGCACTACTTCCAGCATTAAATCTGAAAGCAGTGCTCATTCTTCTTGGGATTCTGACGGAGGAAGTGAAATATGCACCATGCCCTTGGATGATAGTGATGAAAGCTGTGAAGGACCCAGCCTAATGCCCAATGATGAACTCTACCAAGACTGTACTTTAATTGAGAAAGCTAATCAAAACTTTACAAATTTGCCTTCCAGTTTGCCAATAACTTGTCATATATGTCAAAAAACCTATAGTAATAAAGGAACTTTCAGGGCTCATTACAAAACTGTGCATCTCCGCCAGCTCCACAAATGTAAAGTCCCAGGTTGCAACACAATGTTTTCATCTGTTCGCAGTCGGAACAGGCACAGTCAAAACCCTAATCTGCACAAAAGTCTGGCTGGGTCACCAACTAGCCTACAGTAAGATCATGCTGATCTGCATTTATTTCTGCTAAGATTTAATCATTTCAATTAAGGAATGTGTTTTTATTTAAACTCACTTGACTTCTAGCCCACTCAACAACCATGGTCAAATTCTTTTCTCCTGTGCGTGCTCTCCAGCAGTTTTGTTTAGCAAAGCTTGGTGCTGTAGTCTTTGTGTGATTGTTTGGTTTGATGTGAAATAGCTAAAGCTTCTGTAAGGAGAAGAAAGCATCTTAGAAATGGGGGAAATATGGAGACATTAACTAAAGTATTTCTGATACCTGTGAAGTATTACTTGCCAGCAACAGGAGTTTGAAATGAGAACCATCATGGCTTGTGTTTACATGTTAAATGAATTGTTGTGTTGTGTAAGAAATGAGTAACAATTGGGGTGAGTTTCCTGTGGTTGGGTTGAGAGTTTTGGGGCTACTATTTTGCTTCTGAGACCATAGTCTGAAGCTGACTTGCAGTATTAGTTGAATGTGGTATTTGCAGCTTACTATGTCACAAAATCCAAAAGATAAATTACAAATTTAAGGAAGAGTTTGCATACAGTCCAAATCTTCTGAAAATCCTGCAGTCCTTACTCTTTAAGTTGGCATTTCACTCGAATAAAGATTGCAGTATTTTGGCTTTCTTAGAATTTAATACCATTTGCTTTTCAAAAGGAGGGGCTACCTAACTTGGCAGCGTTGCCTGACTAAATCTGAGATGTTCTGATAAATTGTAGTGATAGAAAGAATTAATAGGTTAAGTTAAAATTTCTAAACCACAGCAAATGCATCCGTAAAATAGGGGGAAAGTAAACCCTTTAATTTAAAATGCACTTTTTGAGTTTCACTTTGAGGAAGAGAAATTTTTTTTGTTAAAAATAGAGAAAAAAAGGGTGGGGAGTGGGGAACAGAGAGATGGAGATAAAATGGGTGCAGTAGGTATCTTTCATGATTCAACAGTTACTGTTTTTCTTACTGTTGGGGAAAAAAACCCCATGTTGATCTTTGTAACAGTAGAAGAATGCTTATTCTCATTCACTTTTGTTTATGATAACATTGTTCATTATCTGTTAAAATGTTTAATATCCTTGTACTTGTCCCTGTAATTAACAGTATTCAGCATTATGTTCTATGCACTTAAGACTGGTCTTGCATTGTATTTAAAAAACACTTTAATATTTAATTTGTAGTCACATCACACAAATACTGTGTGTGCACTTGTGGTGCATCTTCTTTGACTGAATCATTTCCAAAAAGAAAAAGAAATAAGAGAGCAAGTCTGGCAGTACCTTCTTTTCCTTTAATTCACCAGTTGAAATCTGTTGATCAATTCCAGTATGCAAGCATGACGCTGACAGCACAATCTGTACATACCTACCAAAGCGCTTACAGTATTTGTGGTTTCTAGAACTAGTCTAGTTTTCCAGTATAACTGGATCTTAGTCTTTATTCATTTTTGTGACTGAATAAAAATAGACTGAATTTCTGGATTTCCTATGTATGTAGAAAGAATAGTACAATGCTATTGCCATATGTCTTGATGTTTAACTTATTCTAAAAAATACTATGTTATTGTAACCATTTCATATTGTATAAAAGAAACAAAAGTGGACTGAATATTTCACTAATTCTTTTGAAAACTGGTTTGTGTGAGAGTATGGGTTATGCAAGGAAAANTATTCTTAATTTGAAAAAAAAATAATTATGAAAACAGATTCCATATGTAAAGAGCACTGTTTTGATAATGGTACTCCCTTATTCCACAATAAGGAAGTGTCATTATTTTAACGAGCCATTAGAAATAATGTAATAAATGTTGCCAGATATTTTATTGATTTTTTTTTTTTTTTTT
>VYZX01004102.1:114524-135867 GCA_013401335.1 Brachypteracias leptosomus
AGAGAAGTTGCTTCTAACTCCTGAGTGTAGTACTAAAAGATTTTGTCAAACTTGTGCTTGCCGAAGTCTCACTAGTTTGAAGTGTAAGGAGTATCAGCATCCTGCTACAATTTTTTTTAAACTTCTTTTTCTTTTCAATGAATTAAGGCCAATCCAAACATATCTTAAGTGTAAGCTGATTCTTTGCTTCAGTCTATGGTCACTAATCTTCTTGTTCTCTAGTTTCTGCTCATTCAGTGTAGGGGTTTCCATAAGGTGTCCTTTTCTTACTGTTAGTTCCCGTCTCTACCACTCTTTTGAAGCGTACAAGTTTCAGTGGAGGCAATCATTGAAGACTGTACATTTAGCAGGTACTTGCAAGTCCAAGCTTTCCTGTTGACTCTTTAAGATTTTGAGTCAGACTGAGTTTCTTCAAGATGTGTTAACACATTTTCTACTCATTCTGTCTGCACATCATCTACCCCAGACTAGCATTTCTCAAGTCCAGAAGCCCAGCCTACTCTTCTCATTGAAACCTAAAAACAAACCCAGCTATCAGTGAGGTGACTGTCAAGGATAAACTGAACCATCCTGGGTTTTTTTGCACTTCCTCTTTGTGTATCCATTCAAATTCAGAAACAGCTAGTCCTAACATTTGGTCAGTCACAATAATAAACTACCAGAGCTTCCTAATATTTTTTTTAAAAGAGGATCCTGGAATTGCAACTAACACTATTGTTAAGGTCTGTACTGAGCAATTTACTAAGAGCAGACAAAAAGATTTCAATCTGAGTTCTCATTTTAATTCCAAAATTATTATTTTTAATTATAGTCATTATACAAGTCCTTTTCTAGAAAACTATTTATCTTATCTGAATCTGCTGATTTATAAGAATGACAGATATATATGCACTCTATGCATAGGTAATTTATGCACACATATATCAATACATAATATAACTGCATATGCATAGGGCTGCATATTCATGTTAAACCTAATTCCACTCTCATTTATGGTAATAAGTTGGGAGCAATTTCAATGAATTCAGTGGAACAGGGCATGTAATACTGGAGTCAAGTCTCAACAAGGATCTTAAGTTACCTGTGAGTGCATAGGCTCATGTTGGCTGCTTACCCTGCTTTGTAATTGCTAGCTTACTGAAGCAGGTTAAAATATAATACTTTGAAAGAGCAAATCAGTTTTACTCATCTCTATGCCCCCACATCCACTATAAATGACTGGTTTGCAGCTATATTTCTACATGACCAATGTAACAACTGTACTATGAAAAGTGTTCTCTTTGCTGGTAAGATAGCACGGGAGAGATTCTGTGTAGATGTACAATACTAACTCCAAATGAGCTCTGCCAGTTTAGGCAAGTTCGAAATCTGGACATTCAGACAGTCTCCAGCCAAAAACTCTCAAAGAGAACAAAATGTGTGAGTGTGTGGTGTATAGAGATGTGGGAGAACCAGGAGCAGCCAGAGTGACTTCAGAGAGGACGCTAAGAAAGCAACATAACTTACTAGAGAGAAGACACATTATTGCTGCTCTGGGGAGCAGACATCTGCACCTCTGTGTGGGATGATATAAACCTTACGTTGGATTCCTGAGCATAGAGGCCATGTGCAAGTGAGCTATATGCTGGCTTCTCAGGCTGTGAGCAGCTTGAATAGACCGTGCTCCAAATGAACAACTTGCCTAATACTATTGTGTACAGTAACACAGGGCTTTGATAATAATATTTACAAAAATGAGGGATAATCTCTCTTCAGAAAGTCACTATGCAGAGCTTCCAGCCTTCACTGATGCCCTTTAGACTGCAAGCCCCTCTGCTTTTCTAAGCGTGTGCAGGAAAAACTCATTTGAGTGCAATCATCTACTTTGCTGGCTTTCCCAGCACTCTGTTTCCCCCTTTCTGCTTCAGCAAAAATCCGCTTCTTTACCCTCTGCATACAAAAGTCGAGTAACCACTGTGCCCATCCTTACCCTTCAGCTATTTCTTCATCTCCTTCCTTTCCAAGGGAAGGAGGGCGGGAGGTGGGACCTGGGTTTCTCTCTCTGTTGTGGAGTTTAACAAAAATCTCCAGGCTCCTTTTGCTTTTTCTCAGCTATATCTTGCACAAACAAGAATGAATAAGAGCAGTAGCTGGGAATGAAACTGGGGGGCTGTAATTTGGAGAGCATCCACAGCATGGTTCCAAAGGGTGAAAGTGCATAGAGCACATAGTTACTAATGCAGGTGACATTTGTGTACTTCTGTGTGCTATCATCATTCACAAAGAGAGAATCTTTCATGAGTTCCTACTAGAATATCATTTGTGGCAGAAAGGGAGGAGACCTTTCTTTGTTGAAGAAAACAGTAGGAACTGAATGGGGGAGAACCCATTTTATAAGCTATGTAGGCATGAACGGCTCCTGGCAGTGAGCAGGTGATGATACTGTGGGAGATGAAGCAGGAATGGAGAAAGATCTGCATGTTGAAGATGAAAGGAAAAATTTCTGTATTCTCTGATTCGCTTTCTCTGTTCCTACACTTTCCTCTGTTGCACTTGAGAAGACTGTTCTCCCCCTTTTTCCTGTATTCTGTCATGATAGAAGAAAAAACTCTTGTAAGGGGACAGTTGGAAAGCACCTCTATCTTTGTAACACTGTGGTGAAGAGATGGGTTTCCCCTCACCATGTAGTTGAGTTGTAGGGAAAAAAAATCAGTGTCTTCTCTCACATTGAGCTGCCAACACCATTACACACCTTTTGCTCTCTTGCTAGTGCCTTTGATCAGATGTATGTGCTCTGAGGATGCATTCTTCATGCAGAGGATGGGAAGGGCTATCTACAGGCAACTGAGCCGGTTTGGGGCTCGGGAGACCTGCATGAAAACTCCAGCCATAATTCTAACTTCGTGATTAATTTTAAATTACTCTGTTTTCAGAGCTAAAGAGCAATAGCCACTGTTTGATGTCAACTCCCATCCTCTTTCTGTTACCCTTCTGTGTGACTGGAAGAAATCAATTTGTTGTTAAACTGGTATTTATTTAGTTTTACATGTCAGGTTATTATTGCAGGGAATGGGTGATTTTTTTCTTTTATTTTTTTTTCTTCTGAGTCTGTCCTGTGAGGACATGTTCAGCATGGGTATATACTGCTGCACTCTTCTGGATGGAATTAGAACTGGCCAGACCAGCCTTTTTGCTAACACTGTGAGGTGATTCTGGTTCCCCACCACATGGTAGATGCCTGTATAAAATCTACATAGGCATCCTTTAGAAAAATAAAACTTTTCTTTCCTCTTTTCAAGAGGTTCAGAGCAAATATCCCAGGCAATGCCTAACGACATCAATTCCGTACAACACAGTGTATTTTGTCTTATGAGGCTTGTTGGTCATTGTAACAGAGAAAGATCACAAAGTGTGCAGCACAAACCAACTGTTCCTGCTTCAAACTTAGAGATAATAAATACACATGATCATGTTAAGTAATGGAAATATATCAAGTGTTGCACATCTGGTTTCAGGGATGCATATAACCCAGACAAAAACAATAGTCAAACAGGGAAAGTAGAATAATTTCCAGGTCAGTAATAATAACTGTTCACACAGCACTCGGGGGAAATCAAGCATGCCTATTTGCATTCAGATACGTCCTGCACACTCTAGAAGTCTGCATACCCTTCCATAAAAGCATGCCAAAGTGTCTTTGAAAAGTTGTGTTTTTCATCACGTTAATTACATGTTGGATTTGGGTAGAAGACCACCATCATGACATTACATCAACAACTTTTGCACTAATATAAATACCACAAAGAATCCCACAAACTAAAGTGAACACACTCCATCCCAGAAATCTCTGCAGAACCTGGGTTAGCAGAGCAGACCAGAAATATCACCCTACCTGCCATCCTGCTCCTGAAATTTCTGATACCTCATGAAGCAGTGATGCTTTTCTACAAAGGGAGAAGATATCTTTCTCATTTCCAATTTCTCCCTTTGCATTTATAGTTTCTATCTTTATATTAAATCACAGCTCTTTCTAAGATTTATTTCTCCTGTGCTTTAACATGGATGTAAGTGGAAAACTAATACAGTGCCTTTGAAAATCCCCAAATTGCACAAATTCTGTGAATAGCAAATAGTGCACCCCTCTCCTAACTTAACATCAAAGGAGAGACTCAGGGCATTTCAAATTGAGATAAAAATATTTAATTCTGTGTACAGAAAATACTTTCAAGTGAAACACGCATTGGAAAGAGAAAGCTCCCTCCCCAGTGTTTTGACCTTGCAGCCTCTCTAAAGTCCCAGGACTGAGACTGAGTCACAAGGAGAATTTGAATGCTTTATTTGTTATTCTTCTAAAATAAGTATATGCTGCCATGTTAGTGGAAGAAGATTACTATATTGAAGAAATAGCTAAGAACAGTTCAGTATTCAAGACAGTTGTATGCTTTATAGAAGCTATGTCTAAGCTGGAGGATAGCCCAAGTGTCTGGATTTGGGTGCAAGATGCTGCGCCCATCCTCGTGCAAGAGTCAACTCACAGCTTTCTTGTGTCTTGAAGACTAGTTCCCTAAGGCAAGGGGGGTGCAGCCAGGGTTGTTTTCATGCCAAACTGCACAGCTTAGAATGTGGCAGACTAGTATAGTTGGGTTGGGGGTGCTTTAAGGTTTGTTCTGCGTAACGCAATGATTGACGTTTTCATCCCCCTTTTCCAATGTAGGTTCCTTGCACCATGTGCTGCACTCAACTTAGCAGCTACGTGGCTTCTTTGCATCAATGCAAAACTTCAGAAATATTATTTGATTAAATGAAGGGAATAAACACATGAATTTTTAATCTCAGTCCTGAGAATTCTTATCTAAAGATAAGTGGGAATTAGAAATGTAAGAAAAAGGACCCAAGCATAGAGAAATTAATCACCATTAGATTATCTTACGTGACTGCGATATAAAGAAAGATTATTTACATGATCAAATCATGGCCTTCCCACATATTTCCTCAGACCTTTTGCCCTAAAAAGGTGACTCTCATTTTTGAAGTGCTAGCTTTGAGTAGCAGTACACAGCTGAAGTATATTACTTTTTATTTTTAAAAATGAATATTGTCTGTGCAACTTTATCATGCATGAAATTAACAGCGGCTGTTGGAATTATATTATCTAATCTGTTGAAAGCCTTGAATTCACACCTGCAGATAACTGAATTAATAGCACTCAGTTTTGTAAAACAGCTAAATAATGGCAGTATTATGCTGAATATCTGACAGGTGGAATACATATGAATTCTCTTATTCTGCAAGTGTTGAAATATTGCTGAGATATTAATGTTTGTGATTTCAAAAACAGTAAAGAATTGTAATCTCATGACTTGTCCTTTCTCCACATTGTTCAGCAATGTTTTCTGTTGTTTTCTTGTGCTGTGTTAAAAGCTGCACCACATTCCAAACTTAAAAGTGAGGATCCTTCTTTAATGATGGGATTATTCATCACCCTCTGCTGGGTTCATGGTCCATTCTTGCCCTATTTTCATTTCTTGAAGGCCTTAAGTTTTGGAGCAACATGAAAGGAAGGACCTACCTCTTGTTTACGGACCTAAACAAGGACAGAAAGTTCCTCAGTCTCTCTGCTTCTTTCACATGAAGTGAATATAAAAGCCGCTTCTGGATACAAAACAGGGCCAACACATTGTCTCTCTTCTTTATTGCTCATCCTTTCTTTACTTTATGCTTTTTTTTCTGCATCCTGGTCTCTTAAATGGATCAAAATCCATTTAATAGTTGAGCTCAAGACAAACCTTATTCTGTGATATTCTGATGAGCTTTAAATCAAATAATTCACATTGAGCTTCTTTACAGGCAAAACGTGATAAATGTGCCTTTGAACATGTAGGCTAAGTTCATTTTCCTTGCTATTAATTTGATTTCTTCCTCATGTAAGCTTTTTGAATGGTCTTGGTCTGAGGATCTTGGCTTGTATAAACTTTTTGGGATAACATAGAATGTTTATGGAAAACAGTAAGCAGTAAGGAGGAGGGATATGGTCAGTTGTACTCACTGCTCCAACAACAGTGATACTTGTTAAAGTTTACTTGATAGCTGTAAAACTTCAGAGGCATTAATGAAACAGTCTGTGTTATTCTGGGGATAAAGGAGACTATTCCTGTCCTTGGCTTTAGAGAAAAAGGATAGTCTCCTCAGATGCAGTCTCTGATATTGCTATGACTTTTAGGTAATTTTCAGAGTTTCTTAACATTCATAAATTAATCTTTGTGGTATTCCCAGGCAATCCTGCCTCCTATTGTAGCTTCTTCCAGGGTCTTTCAGTTACAAGATTATCTGAAAAAGTAGAAAGAGGAGGGAGTTTTATCTACAATGTCATCCAGACTTGCAGCAGCTATGTGGGAGGAAAGCCTCTAACTGCAAAGTGTTGGAACTGGAATTGAACACTGATATTCAGAGGTTAAGCAGGTCTGCCTCTCATCTCCCCGTTATTATAACCACAATACATTTTTTCAGCTAAATGCAAGGTAGCAGGACAGATTGGATTATGGTGAGTTCCTCAGAAAGCCAACATACCATCTTAAATCAGAGACAAAACAAGGATCAGCTTTAGCTGGAATGCAGGTATTTGCTGGGAAGGAGTGAAATATGAATCAAATTCTACCCAGTCTTTGCAAATCAAAGAACTACTGAGTTGCAAGTGAGTTTTTTCAAAGGACTACAAGAATATTTCCTAGAGTACCAAGGGACTTCAGTCTCATGGTGAATTATAAGCAGAATACAGGTGCAGGCATTGATTTGACTAAAACATTCAGTTTGAGAGTAGTGGAACTTTCTGCTGTTTGATTAAAATTCCTTGTGCTAAACCACAGGCAGTTCCTCTTTCTCTCTTTGTCCCAAAGGGCTCGCTGTAGCAGGGGACACTGAGCAAGAGAAGATGTTGTCAGTCCATTTGTTCAATACCTTCTGTAACCTGTGCATGGATAGGAGGCATTGAGTTGGAGCTGAACAAAGAATTATGGTGCTGTTGGAATCGGGTTTGCAATCACATCCATATAATGCCACCTTAACTCCAGTATGATTACTTTGGTGTAGGCTGGAGTAAACTGTGCTTCTGTGCTAAGGTAAGTTGTAGGTCTTGTGCTGTGCTGCAAAGAGCATAATACCTGTTCTCATTTTACAATTGTTTGTGGTGTTTTAAAGCTGAATTTGTTTTCAGTATTGTTCTCCATGCTATACACACAGCTCCCAGTACAGTCTCAATGCCTCAACTTGTAATACTTTGTGGAACTAAGTGAGTGAGAGCATGTGTGTATGTGTGTATGTATGTGTGTATGTACAGTTACCATCTAATAATGCTAGATTTTATGACATGAGTAAGAGTTACTAAGAAATTGGCCTGTGATTCTTCAGACATTCCCCACAGAAACTACTGCTGGGAGTCACCCCACTGAGTTTGGTAGCATCAGACCTTGCATATGCTCCAGTGGTGTTTGTCCAGTGGTCTTCTCTTTACAGAAGCTGGTGGTGGTGACACGGATGTGGTGAGCTGGTCACTGGCCTTGTTTCAGTTTGAAATATGGAACTGTGAGTGTTGGAAAGCTGGAGGTGAACGGAATGAGCACCTGTCACATCACAGTTGAAAGACTATGGCCAGGATATGTTTATTGAGAAGCCTTCAGGGTGAACATCCACGAGGAATATTTTGTTGCTGAGGGTGTGCAGTTGTGCTATAAGCTGGGGAAATGGCGGCGATTCTGCTGCAAGACTCTGGCATCACCCTGTTCTCTGCCAGAGCAAAACGCACACACCAGCAGACAGCTTGGCACAGAGGAGGGCAAAGTTCTATCCTGAGGTGAGGGAAGGGAGCTTGCCCCACCCTGATGATATTGCTTGAGCTTCAAAAGAACCTCTGTTTGAGACTTCTTAAAGTTTCTTGGTAAATTGAGATGCTGCACAGAGCAATTAGAGACCAGTCCTAAGGGTAGAAATGTTTAATCCTCATTTTAGTACGTTGCACTTTACAAGTGCATCCCACTCAGTGAAGCAGATTAGTAAATAAAATTAAAGACAGGGAAATGTAGGCATAAAAAATAAATCATTTTCTCATAAGCAGAGAGTACACTTGTAATAGAGCCAGATGAGAAGCAAAGAGATTGTAGGCTGAAAGCTAAATGTCTCTTGGAGCAGTTCCCTTTGATCGGAGTTAGATCTTAACTTAAGGATCACAGTACACTCTGAGAAGAAAGGAGAAGTTTCTTCTCTTTGCTTGAAATGGACTTGTCTGGTTTGCATCCAGAAAAAGCGTGATACTTACAGTTTAATAATTCTCTGATGTATTTAACAATAAGGGGCTCTTAATTCTTAAATTCTTTGAAACATGATGGGTTTGGTAGATAGGCTACATGTGCTGTGCACACCTCAACACAGTTATTTAAAATATCTTACACAGGGAAACCTTTCTTGAGAATCTCTGTGTGTAATAGATGGGCATCACTGCCCTGGGAAATAGATGATGATTTCTCAGGCACTCAGATTTGTGAAGTCTTGGTTTTGTTTCTTACTCCTGTGAAGGGACAAAGCCTAACAATGATTTTTGAACCCTGCCATGCGTAAGCACTCCAGACAGATTTTAATTATTAGTAGGCAGAGACCTCTGCTGGAAATTGTTCAGTACTTCAGGGAAATACAGATTTCTATTAACAGTTATAACAAAGCTTGGAAAACCTTCCTGGTGAGAAAGGTTGGAGGCCTGGGGAGGACTACATTAATGGCAGCACAGATGACCAGAAGTACAACAGAAAGCAAGAGCATTCAGAAAGTCTGCTTTGGAGGACACTTTAAAAGCATTTCTATGTTATAAATTATCACAGAAATGCATATTAAAAAATGTGTATGTGAATTTTGAAATTGTAGAGGTTTTGGCGAGCCCTTTTCTCATAGTATTATCTGGTTTTACTTTTACACCAAACCAGCCCTGCAGTATCCTTTTAAATAGTGTAGGAGTCCCCAGCTGGGCCTCCCTGACTTCTAGGGCAAAACTCACCAAACTGTAGAAATAAGCTTTCCTCTAAATAGCAAAAGTCACTTGTCAAGAGTGCGTGTATGTTACAATATAGAACTGAGTTGTGTGATTTGTGTAGATTTTACAGATTAGAAGTGAAACCAGTTTTGTCACCATATTGACACCTTCTCCTAGATGAAGAATTCAGACCAACCAAAAACCCATCATTGGGACAAATCAGCTTTAAAGGTGGAATAAATTAACATTTTAAAAGCAAACCCATCCCCAGCAGATCTGTTAGCCAAGAAAGGGAAGGCTCCACTGAATCCAGTAGAGATTCAGCTGTTGACATTGCACAGGCATATTCCAGCGTGTGGTAACACAACATAAAGAGGTAACATTTTCAGTCTTTTCAAGTAAGAATCTTTAGTTTGCCTCTGCAGGATTTTTCTTATGGAGGTGTCTCTACTGCAACATTCATTCTACTCAGTCATTTATCCTTGGAGTTTTCTGTAGGACATCTGAGTGATTCAGTCAGTATATGGATAGACAGTAACAATAAAGCTCCAGGCCTTAGGAGCATCACAAGATAACCCAGATCCCCGTCGACTGCAGTAATAACTGTACATGTTCTGACTTGGCTTCTGCTCGTTACTGTAGCAGCTTCTCCAGATGCTACTGCCCATCCAGTGGAAGACTGGAGCTGAGCATGCTGCATGGCAGGGCAGCAGCCTTTGACATGTCTAGCAGTGAACTACATGCCATGAATTTGAAGACAAGCATTAGGTGCTCCAAGCCCTAGTTTTTAAGCGTTTGAAACACAAGCTTCAAATAAAAGGGCTTGCAGGGGCACTTCACTAAGAAAAACAAGAGAATGGAGCATTTGTCTTTAATCCAAACCAGAGCAGTTACTGACAGAAGAACACTGAGAGGATCAAAGCCATCGCCAAAAAAAACCCATGGTAGTTAAAAGAGAGGGTGCAGCAGCATCCTCATTCCTACAGATACTTCCCTCTCTGCAGAACACTGAGAGAGACTGCACATAAACATTTTTATTATCATGTCACATGATGGTGCTGCACTGGCGGAGATGGATTTCCTGACAATGTTTGTGTAGAAAGGCAAACATATGGCAGAGTGATCTACTGTGAGACGGCTGTTTGGACCTCCACCCAGCCCTTCAGGGATTCTCAGGATCAGTAAGAACCAGTAGGTTGGTTATAGTGTGTGTGTATGTGTATGAGAATGTGTGTGAGAGAGAGGATGAGTTCATACTCAATTAAATAAAGGAAAGTGTATATAACGTTCCTGATGTCTGAAGGTTTACATCAGCTCTGTGTGTGTGTACTTAACTGGATACAATTTTATGTGTTATATACGTAGACAGTCGAAGTAACATTTAGTATAAATTTAGATCTTCCAGTTTTTCATTAGCAGTCTGTAACTGTGCAGAACTACAAAGTATTTATAAGACTGAAATTCTGTCTGGAGAATTCAAATGCAGAATCTTTCTGGCCGTGCAAGTCGGCAGCCAGAGCTGATGGGAGCTTTGGACTCGGCAGGCTGGCCTGAGTGTGCTTCCTTTCATTGCCTTGTGCAGCAGGGGACTGGGCACGCCAGGTACACACTGGCCAAATTATTCCTTGTACTGGCGTCAGCAAAGATGCACCAAGAGCATTTGGCCTATTGACCTTTGTTACAATTACAATTACTGTAAACTACATATTTGCTGAGAAATTAATTCCTCACTTTAATTTGTATGCCTGTTGTCACTTTATTAACTCTGGGAAATGAACACAAAATGGAACCATGTTTTGCCTGATCATTTAAAGCCCCACTGCTGAAACAAACAGATGAACAAATTGTACAAAGTCTAAGTAACGGGCAGTGCTAGATGTAAAACAGCTTATGGATTTCAGTGGCAGAATAGCCTGCTGTTACTGGCTTGTATTACTGTCCTGAATCTCAATTGTTCATATCCCTTCTTAACAATGTTAATTTTATGTTACGTGGATGTTCCTGATATCCAGGTAAATAGTTTATATTGGTTTGAATCCTTCTATATTGTATGCTGAAGTCTACATGCTGAGTTCCCTAAGCTGCCATTGTAAAGTAAAAACTATCCTGGAAGGCTGGTAATGGGCAGAGAAGGACACTGCAGGGGAAAGCAAACCACAGCTCGTTTCCATTCATGCCATTGCTGCCTGAAACTTGTCTTTTGCACAAATGTATGGAAAAGTGGATCTTTTCCTGTTGGCAGGTTCCAAAATGACCCGTAGGTCTAGAGCTAGACCTCAGATTAAGCTCTGCTTAAGCTGAAGTTTGCAGGGCAGCAAAATTTAACTAAAAGTCTGTGGTACCTAACCAAACATACCAATTCTTACCTTTCTGCTACTCCCCCACTAGCCATGCTCCAGAAATTCACTGTTGGTCACTGGAAGACAAAATGCAGCTGTAAGCGTTCAAATTATTTCTCCTCTTTGGGAACCTTGAGCCACATGGCAACAAAGACTGACTTTTACCTTCATAGGCCAGCATCTGCCTAGTATGGTGAGCTGTCAGACCCTGTGAAGTTGCAGAGAGAAGATGGAACAAGTAGTTAATACAGGCATTACATGAACGGACAGAAGATTTGGATATCGCTTTTGGTCCCAGAGTCCCTGGTCATCTCTAGACAGGCAATATGCCCTTTGAAAGTTTCAGTGGGAAGTTTGCCTGAGCAAGACAGAAGCATCATGTCCAGTGGGAGTAACAGTCTATAAATACCTGTCCATTACGAGACTATCATTGCCAATTCTGTTTGGCTGCTTCATCTCATAATATTCTCTTTGACTTTCTTAATACTAACCAGCCTAAATATTTTATGCTTGTCTTCCAGCAATATATGAAGCTCCTTGCTGCTACTCAGTGAAGATAGGTATCATTCTTCTGTTTATTCTGAAACATTGTAGTTCTCTGAACTACAGTGGGAAGGTTTGAATTAGTATTTATGTTTGATAAGATAACATCCACTTACGCATAAGTGACAGCTAAAGAAGAAAAGAAACAAGTGGCCAGAAACAAGCCATTTCCTTACCAAGCCACTGTGTTCTAATTAAGTAGTAATGTTGCCACTTCTCTAGAAGTATGTACATTTCCTGGCTTATAATAATGTCTCTGCAAGTACACATTTGTTATGATGTGTACTATTTTCTAATATTTATATTGTCTTTTTATCTTACTGAGATTTGATATTTTAGCAACTCAGTTTCTCGGGGATAGGAATCAGGAGCAACTTCACTGTATCCAAAGTAGATAAAGTGGCATAAAACAGTAGCAGAAACAGACCCTTTGACTTCTAAGAAACCTAGTGCATATTGGCTGTTTACTAGCAAGTGCAGAAGCCTTGATTTATTATTATTCTATTTATTATTTATAAACATATAACTTTCCAAACTCAGAATAAGAAAACCATGCCTTCTTTGAAGAGGGCAATGTTGAGGAAACCAAAGTCAGATACATTATACAACAAAGAGATCACTGAAACACTGGGCCAGGTCGTGTTAATTACAAGTTACAAGCTTAATTGTTATTAAGCACGCTAACTTCCTTTCCTCCTCCACATCCTACTCGTGACCTTTTCCTCTCATCCTATATACCACTTTAATTCGAGGCTCTTTATATTCCTCTGCTAACCCTCACTCATTAGAGATGTGATAGACCTAATCAGCTGTCCTGAGCATCTGTGAGGGATGGAGTTTTGGGGAAGGAATTCAAAAGGAATGAGGCTGTGATTCTTGAGAAGCAGGATATGAAGGACATGTCAGAGCAGGGAATATAGGCTGGAGATCTCTGAGAGACAAATAGGTGAGAGGATATTAGGTTTGGCATGGTTAATAGGGAGACAATCGACATATGGCTGCCACATGACAAGATGTAAGTAGGAAGGGGCAGTCTTGCAGACCATCACAAGAAACATGATCTGGAGGTAGTGGGTATGTGGAACGTGTGAAGAAATGTGCTTTTAAGAAGTTCTCATGGGAGCCAGCTGGAACCAGTTCTTGCATTGCACAGGATGGTGTGTTGATCTTTGAGAGTATTACTGGATTCAGCAGCTTCAGTCCCTCCCTTCCAGCTTCCCTTCACTCCCTGGAGAGGAAGGGAGCGGCTGCCCAGAGAGCTGGGTCCTTCTTTGTTGGGAATGAGGCAGGGAGAGAAAATAAACTTGCCCCATTTTCTGCCTGGCTAGTGATGACTGACTTCCCCTGCAACCCGTCAGGTGCAGTATCATCCATATCCACTTCCCCAAGCATTTCCTCATGCCCATTTTCAGCCTGGAACCTATCACAGTCCTCATCCTCGGCATCACCACCACCATCAGCCACACAGCCTGAGGACTCTCCTCAGTGGCTGCAACCCCAGTAATATCTCAGTCCTTACCCTCAAGTCCCTTTGAGCACTAGTATCATCCAGGAGTCAGAGGAATGGGGCAGCAGAACTGGGCAGGATGAGGGTGGGAAGGTAAGAAAAAATGTGCAGTTTTTTGCTGGAATAGAGTTCATTTTCTTCACAGCAGCTCCTATGGTGCTGAGTTTTGGATTTGTGACCAAAACAGTGTTAATAACACAGGGATGTTTTTGTTATTGCTGAACAGTGCTTATGCAGCATCAAAGTCTTTTCTGTTTCCCACTCCACCCCACCAGTAACTAGGCTGGAAATGCACAAGAACCTGGAAGTGGCCAGAGCCAGGACAACTGACCCCAACTGACCAAAGGGATATCCCATACCATATGGTGTCATGCTCAGCAATAAAAGCTGATGGAAGAAGGAGGAAAGGGGAGCATTAGGAGTTATGGCACATGTTTTCCCAAGTAACCACTATGGTGATGGAACCCTGCTCTCCTGGAGATAGTCGAACATCTGCCTGCCAATGGGAAACAGTGAATGAACTCCTTGGTTTGGTTTGCTTTGCTTGTGCGTGCAGCTTTTGCTTTCCCCATTAAACCATCCTTATCTCATAGAATTATAAAATCATAGAATAGTTTTGGGTGGAAGAGATTTTTAAAATCAACCAACTCAATGCACAAGTTTTCACTTTTACCCTTTCGATTCTCTTCCCCATCCCACTGCAGGGGGGAGTATGCAAGTGGCTGTGTGGGACTCAGTTGCCTGCTGGGGCTGACCCACAGCAAAGCAGCAGGATGCTCAGCCCCGTGAAGGCACTGTGTAAAACATGGGGATGACAGGAAGAAGCAGCTTTCAAGTGACTCCTCAGCAAAGCAAAGTGATTATAAAAAGCTGCCGTACCCTCAAAGGCACTGCTTCACATGGACTGGGGAAAGAGGGTGTGTGGATGGGAGAGGGCAAGAAAGATGTATAATGATCGTATCTGCAGAAAAGTGCCTTCACAGAGAAGAAAAATGATTATGGAAAAAGAAAGATAGTAAGATTTGGATGTGGTCTAGGTAAAAGAGGTGGAGGGAGATGAGGATAAGATCCATTTTGTGAGTTTGGTGATGTTGGCGATGGGAATAGAGGATGATCTCAAGAAAGCTTCAGAGGTGACATTATGGGAAAAACACTGAGAATTTTTCTATTGATTTCAATAGAGTTGGGATGACATTCCAGTCGCTTAGTTGGGATTCTGTTAAACTTCTGTTTATCCAGGTTATCCAGGAAGATACTTCTGACCAAATTATTAATGAATTAATTGTTTTTCCTGTGATAAAACCTATGCATTACAACAGATGAGATTCAAGGCTTGGGTTCTAGAGTTGTGAATTCTAGAGCAATAGGTACACTCCAACATCAAACTGCTGCTCCTGGGAAGGATTTTATGGTACAAAACAGCCATTATCTCAAGAAGTTGCATGCTAGACACATTCTTTCTTTCTGTTCCCCAGCTTCTGGCACTGTCAGTCAGGTGACACAAAGGTAAAGTTACAAAGCTTCTTGAATAAATATGTTCTATTGTCCATATCGAGATGTAATTATTCATTAGGTCACATTCCAAAAGGCGCTTTGATGAATGTTCCAGAGGGCATGTGAGAGAAATCCTTTTCTCCAGTATTTATGAGGGGAAACTATGATGGGGTAAGTGTCATGAATCTGGCACTAAATGTATTGTTTCTGTCAACTCTCAACATATTTCTCACCCACTAAATCTCTGAGGCTTTAGATGACACATATAAAATATTTCTCCAGAGGAGAAATGTCTGTTGCAGGTTTTCTTTCCTATGTATTATGGCTTTATAGCTTTAGAGATGGAGTTTCTCACCTGGCCATTTGAAGAGGCATTTTATAGAGTAGTATATCAAATGTAGATGAAAAATCTCTACCACATACTTAAAATTATGGTAACAGCAAAGTAGGCTGTGCAACTTCTGTCCAACAAGATAATCTTTATATCGCATTTAATGTTTATCGCATATTAATGGAAGCACTAGATTTTGATGAGAGTTTCTCAACAAATGGCTGCTAAAGCATCTCATATGCCACAAGAGAAAATTCAAAGAACAGTGAAGTTGCAAAGTCAGGTAGTCAAATGTGGGGAAATACTTGGGCTCAGATTGCTGGTTCAACTTTAATTCTGCTGTCTTGGGAGATTTGTGATAAAATCTTTAATAATCTCTTTCTGGGTTCGTTTGGTTGTTTTTCTCCCTCCATAGATAATCTCAGGCTGGTTACCACTTAGGGAGGCTAGTAGTTCATAGAGTGCAATACCTTTGAATGTGGTGACATGATTTCCATGAGCTGATGTGTTCGCTGGCAGCACAGTAACAGCTCATTGGTCTTTGTATGAAGAAGTTACCAGCAGCGAATGAGATGTACTAGGCCACAGAATTTTGTTAGATAATGTGTGGGTTTTCTTAATGTATTATAAAATACTCGGAATACTGCTGCTTTTACCTCTATCTCCTAATCCCTTTCTGCTTTTCTCACATCCTTCCCAGGCTTTAACTCCCATTCCAGCTTTTCCCTGCTCTCTCTCTGCATGCAGACCTGGTCACTCCACTCTGATAAACTGTCTGGGTACTCGTAGGGAGATAGCTATTTAAGGTCTTGCACCTGGGAATACATAACCCAGGAGTGCAGCTCAGACTGGGATCCACCTGGCTTGAGAGCAGCCCTATGGAGAGAGACCTGGAGGTCTTGGTGGACAGCGGGCTCACCATGAGTGAACAGTGGCTGCAGCAACGCAGAGAGCCAGCAGGATGCTGGGTTATATCAAAAGGGGCATCACCAACAGAGATAAAGAAGTTATTGTCCCACTTTGCACTGGTCAGGTCACACCTTGAGTACTGTGTTCAGTTTTGGTCCCCCCTATACAAAAAAGATGCAGACAGGCTGGAAAGGGTCCAGAGAAGCACCACGAGGATGATCAGTGGACTGGAAGACCTGCCCTATGAAGAAAGGCTGAGAAAACGGGGATTGTTAAGCCTTGAGAAAAGAAGGCTTAGGGGAGACCTTATCATCATGTACCAGTACATAAAGAGTGGCTCTCAAGACAAAGGAGACTCCCTTTTTACAAGGAGACACATGGAAAAAACAAGGGGGAATGGTTGCAAGTTGCTCTTGGAGAGGTTCGGATTGGAGTCCAGAAGAAAATACTTTACGATGAGAACAATTAAACATTGGAATAGTCTCCCAAGAGAAGTAGTGGATTCCCTCACATTAGACAGTTTAAGACTCACTGGACAGGGTGCTGAGTCATCTCATTTAAACTGTATTTTTCTATCTTGAAAGGTTGGACTAGATGATCCTTGAGGTCCCTTCCAACCTGGCATTCTATGATTTCTTCTTGAGCTTTGCTTCTACAGTCATTCCAGTCATGAGCTGAATCACATTCACTTTAGCCTAGAGCATGTTTAGTCCAGACAGAACATCTGAGACTTCTTTGAGAAGCATTCATACATTCTCAACAGGGGTTGATAGGCAAGACTCCTGCAACTTGGCTACATTTATATGGTACCTGGTAATTTGGTAATTTTACAGTTATTTCTTCTATGTCATTGTCAGAAGAGTTTTGATTTTTAGCTACACAATCTTCATGGAAAATTTCAATTCTAAGGGCTAAATTATGAAAAATATACCAGCAACTGAAAACAAAGGTTTGAATTGGGAATTGTCAAGTAGCATTGACTGGAGGCATCTTTTGTCTGCTGTAGTCTTAGCTCAAACACCTGTAATGAACAAGAAATGGCAGCAATCCATACTTGCTAACAACATTTCCATCCCATACAAACTTTTCCAGCTGAAAGTGGAAAGCTCCCAACCAGGGAGGAAGTTAATTTTAACTGAAGTGCTCCGATCTTTTCTGCCTCTGGGATACACATTCAAACCTCTGCAACATGTAAAGCAATGACCTTAAAGATTGTCTAATTTAATGAGATTAGGAGATTGCTCCAGTATATAACATAAGAAGATTCATGAAACTGAGTATAGATAACTTGCTTCAGCTATGATACACACCCCTCTCCCTTCTAAGCTCATTACAGTGAAGGCTTGAGATCCCCTGGTGAGCTTCTTATCTCTAGTAATTAAGAATATCCTAATGTGCATGCTAAGTGCTTTTCTGTGCATGTTGGGATGGACATATAACATCATGACCTCTTTCTACCTGACATGAAGTAGCTCTGTGATTTCAGACAGTGTTCTCAGACATCTCTTGCACAGGGGAATGGCTCGGTTGTGATTCAGAACAATTTTCTATTAAAATATTTAACAGACAAGCACTAGCTTACCATGGACATAACCAAAATACTAATCATCGTAATAATCACTGACACATTTTTGCATACAGGAAAAGGAAATGCAGAAGGAAATAAAATTATATCAGCTATAGATAAATAAGTAAAAAGAAATAACTTTATTCCAGTATCTTACAGTAAAGTTGATTATACAAGTGGCCATGCTGCAGAAGGGATTTTGAGCAAGGAAATAAACTGTGTGGCTTCTTCAGACACAACATAGGCATCTCCTCACAAAATGGCAAGTTGCATGAATAGGGTCCACGTACAAGACAGGTTGCATTCAAATGTCTGATACATTTGCGCAAGACTATGATCATGGAATATTTCATGGAAAACTTACGCATGTTTAAAAATTTATTCATTACTTTGGAGGGTGCTTTTGAAAACAGGCTTTTTATGCCCACATGCTCTTTTCTTAAAGGTCGATCCACACTTTGGAATCAATGGAATTCTTTTTCTATGAAAATTTTCAACCAGGAATGTAGCTATTTTTCTCCTCACATAAACAGGGTGGGAAATGACCGGGACTGGCTTAGAGCTTCTCAACAGCTTAAGAAACTGTTTCCTGGGAATTACTGGGAAAGGAAAATCCAGTAGTGCAGTAGTGGCTTCAAAACAGTTACCTCAGCCACCATCTGTCCTGGATGACTTGTGGTTTTGCTACTGACCACAGTCTTGGCCCTGCCACCTCCCTGCATGGTCCTGCTGGGCCTTTACTCCTCCTGCTCGTACTTGTATATACTGCTCTGCTCTGGGAATATAACACCCATCTGGCAGGATGAGAAATGGGAGGCAACTTGGTCTTACTGTTTTGGGGAGCTTAGGGTGAAGGAGAGAGCCATCCCTGCTGCAGGTCTCCCTTGGTCAGTAAGGACATGGTGGTGTTGCCTCTGTGATTTGCTGATCTTTGTCTGTGCCCAAAGCAGGCTCAGTTGCTCAGACTTCTGTAGACTTCAGACCTGGCCTATATACATGTGGTGTGTATATTAGCAAGGCTCCCCACCTCTCCATTCACAGTTATGATCTGAAACTGCTCTTGAAGTGTTTGGAAGAAACTCTCTTCACTCCTCTTTCCTACTGTTTAGAAGGGTATGATGAACTCCCCTTTGTAATAGAAGAGAAAGGAACAGAATTTCTTTTTGGAAGAAACTGTCTTCACTCCTCTTTCCCACTGTTTAGAAGGGGCTGATGAACTCCCCTTTGTAATAGAAGAGAAAGGAACAGAATACAGGTGACATAGCAGGAGATCTCAGGCTTTATATGCTGTGATGAGTGGCTGACGGGGTAATCCACACTAAGAAACTCCTGTGCTGTTTGTGCTGAGGTGGTTTTCTGTGCTGTTAATGTGTGGAACATTTGATTTGTTTTTTCATTTATCAGCAGGGAAATTTACTTTTTCTTCCTCATCCTTCCCCAGCATCTTAACCATGCTTTGATGGAGAAACTGTCTGCAAAGCATGTTAAAGAGTTTTCAGCTGGCCAAACCTGAGCAGAGCTCTTACTTTGGCAACTCATTTATCCTTGGCAGCCTGTACACAAGAGAAGAGAGCTGCATCCTTGCACGTCCAAGGGATGAGTTTTCTTTGGAGCTCCAGTATGTAATTATCTTCACTGCAGACTAGAAACATTCTTCATTCACTGCAATCACTGCAGACACCAGTGCTGGGACAAAAGGAAGTAAAAAGGTGGGCATTTCAATGGGGTGCTTCAGTTCAGTATGGAGTCTCCTTGAATTTTGCTATTCTGACAGCAGCAATACATTGTTGCATGGGTGTGTATATAATGTGTACAGTTTCATTCTGGAGGAATTTGGCATACATCCTGCTCCTTTCTTATTTAAGGTCACAGAATAAGTTACTAGAAAGAGCTATTCATATCTGAGATGAAAAGCAAACAATGTATTTAAAAAAACAAAACCAAACAGTTCCACCTCTCTAGTAAGTATTCTGGAGATAAAGCTGATAATAGAGGTACGGGAGGTAAGAAACAGCACACAGGATTATTCTGGGCAGACTCTGAACAGAGTCCACCGCTTCTGTACTCAGAGATTTTATATTACATTTTTCTGAAGGGAACTTAAACTGCACTGAGGTGTCAATTTAAAGGGATGCAAAATCCTATCTGATGTGAAAGTGAAAGTGAGCTGTTTGGCCACATGTCTATACTGAAGGTGGCTGCGTTGGCAACCCTGTCACTGATCTCAGTACATTAGGAACAGATAACAGCATTGAGCACGGCACAGGCTAACCATCTAAAGGTTTATCCAACTTCTTGGATTTTTGTGGGTTTCCATTGTTAGTCTGCTGCTGCTACCTGAGGTAATGACTTTACAGCAGTGCTTCCCCCAGCAGAGAAGTGCTTATCCTATTTTATGGCCCAGAGTGACAAACTTTATTGACTCATATACTACCAACAGCAGCATTTGCGTACCAGAACCACGTCTGGGGACGCCATAAACAGTGAGAAGTTTTCTTGGTCCCGTTCCAGCCCAGGAACAGGTGCCAGAAGAAGCGTTTCTTCCCTTTTCTCTGCCTTTACCAGCCCTTACAGACTGGTAATGCTCTCTATGGTCTCCCCGAAATGTGACCGTACAGTCTCCAGCCCCCTATTTCCTTCTTCATCTGCAGGAACTGCCTGTGGCCAGGTGCTTTCCTTGGGACTCAGAGAAGCATCCAGGCAGAGCTGCCTCCCTAAACCCAAGGAGATAGTTACCATCTTGCATGTGGGAATGGTTGAGGAACCCACTGCTACAGTCTCAGCCAAACATGCAGAAAAATCATACCTAAACTTTTCTGCTTGTGGCTCATCTTGCAGGTGTCTTCCTAGTTTTGCTCCTCTAGATCATGCTTTGGTATAATGTCAATAATCATTTATTTCTTAACATTTAAAATTAACTCGTAACATTATGGTAACACCAGTAATATCTGGGGTTTGGATTTGCGAGTTCCCAATGTTTTCCTTCCACAGAGGTGCACATTTGTAAAAACTGGCATTTTCTGGCAAGAGACAGGTCCCAAACACCCTCTGAGAGGAAGCCCTTGTTGTGAATTTAAGCAGGTCCAGGTCTTTGTGGCTGTGGGTTTTTTTAATTTTAGGTCAAGAAGGAAAGTGGAGGGATTGGCAGTGGGGAAGAGGCTGGGTACAGAAACTGGGAAAACACAGTGCCTAGGAGCCAGGCCTGTGCCCAGGGGCCTGCCTGGGGCCCGGCGTTGGGCTGCATGGCGAGGGCCGGGGTGAGGCCGGGGGTCCGCAGGGCCCGCCTGTTGGCAGGGTGTGCACCAGCGGCCCTGGGGTCGGGCAGCCCGAGGAGCCCATCTGTGCTGGGGCCTGGGTCTCCACGATCAGGGGGGACAGGGCAGTCTTAGGGCCAAGGGCTGGGAGCCTCTGGCCAGGGAAACGCGGGTGCTCTGCTGCAGAAATCATCCGGGCTCAGCCGGCTTCTCGTCGCCCAGCCTCCATGTCGGGCGCGCATAAAGAACCATGTCATGCTTCAGCTGGGAAGGAAGGGCCGGGAGCCGCTCTCTACTCTCCTATTTTCATAGAAACCGATCTGTGTACCTAGAAAATAACAGGAAAGGAAGGCGCGGGGGGAGGCGCGGGCAGGAGGGTGGGGGGGAATAAGAAGATCCTGTTTTCG
>VYZX01004102.1:136135-193082 GCA_013401335.1 Brachypteracias leptosomus
AGCGGCCGGGCCGCGGCCAGCCTCCGCCAGAGGCCCCGGCCCCGGGCCCGCCGGACGGGGGGCCGCGGTGCGCGCCCACCCCGTTATTATTGTGCATCTTTTCTTTGATCTGCAGATTTCTCCCCGGCCCCCCGGGAGGAGGAGGAGGAGGAGGAGAGGGGAGTGAGGGGGGCGAGCGAGCGAGCGCGGGCTGTACCTGGGTTGTTATCGCGGGGAGGAGGCTTGGGGAGCCGGCAGGCCTGCCCGCATGACAACGATGCTGTTTATTATACGCCCTCCCTCGCCCCAGCCCCCCGGCTCCGCCGTGGGGCAGAGGGGCCCCCACCTCCCCCCGCGGCCGCCGCCTGGGGCAGGGCAGGGCAGGGCAGGGCAGCCACCTCCCCCAGGCCCAGCGCGGCCCAGGGCCCGGGCAGGAGATGAGGCTTCGGGCCGGGCCTGAGGACCGGTGTGTGGCAGGGGCACGGCCTGGGGCAGGGCCGCGTTTGGGCGGGGGGACACACACACATGTGGAGAGGGGGCGAGGCCCGGAGGTGTGCCGGGGGAAGGGACCGAGGCCCGGGGTCAGGCTGCGGTTGTGCGGTTCTGACGGGTGCCGGTGGGAGCGGGGGGCTCGGCTTGGTGCGGAGAGGTTGGGTGAGGTGAAGCAGGGCCTGGCTCTGAGGTGCGGCAGGGTCCATGCAGGGGGTTGGCATCCCTGCAGCTCGGCGGGCACCCCTCCGGACAGGGGCTTCTTGGGTGTCGGGCCTCCCGCTTTATTTTGTCTTTTGCTGTGTTGACTTTCTTTCATAGCCCTTTTGTCATTTTTTGTTTTATGCTGCCATGACATAACTGAAGTAGAAAGGCATCGTGGGCATTTGACAGTCAGAGAAGCCCCTCATTGTACTTAAACATCCATTTTTGGTGCTGCTACATAACGAAGAGCAAGCTTTCTGCAAGGGTCTGGTCCTGGCACACTTGCATGGCCTGTCCCTTCCCTCCTGGCCACTGTTGTGTAAACTCACTGTGTAACTGTTGTGTGAACTCATTGTCAAGCATCAGCCAGTGAGAGTCTGTATTAACTTGTCTTCTCCAACCTTACCGGGACAGGTAGTGCTTCATGCCATCATTTTCTAGCCAAGGAAAGTTGCTGGTCTTTATAGACTGTAAGGAACATGAAGATAATGAAGTGTTGTATGCAACATGTAGGAAAATAGAGATGGGCAGAATAAAGATGAACTGACATTTAGTGTTACCCTTGACAAGAGAGCCCTGGAAAAGAATGGGTTTAAGTGGCAGAAAGGTGTCCTGAGTATCACCGAGGAAGCAGGAGAAGTGGTGTTGAGCAGCAGACACTGTACAGGGGAGGGACGCCAACACCAAAGGCTGGTGAAGAAAGAATAGTGAGAGTGCTAAGTACCTAGAAGCATGGAAATAAGGTGGTGTGTTCAGTTATTTTGGCAGAGCGGGCTAAAATTAGCATGCAAAAGGTTGAACTTGACCCTGGGTTGCAGTTTTGTTATTCTATCATTATACAGGTTGGTGGATATACTACCTAAAAAATGGCAATTTATGTCAGCAGAACAGCATGAGCCACTGAAAATTAACTTCTTTCCTACCTCTGTCATGGTTTAATTTACTGTGAAAATTTTAATGTGAACAGTTGAGACCATTACCACGTTGAAGCATGTTAATCTCTTTCCTTTTTGAGCCTTTGTAAAACTCTCATTTGTTTACCCAGAAGCAGAACAGGGCCTTTTGTTTTAATGGCATTTTCTTTCCTTTAAAAAAATCATTATATGCTATGCAGCTGGTCGTGGCCTTTGACTGGGTGTCTAAATAGGTATCTGTATGGCAATAATATCCAACAGAGTACATCTTCACTAGCAAAAAATAGGTGTGCTGTTAACATAACTTACTTCCTTTGTGCAAACTAACAGGATGTAGAGTTCAAGTGAAGACAAAGCAGTTTCCAGTTTTACATGACTTAGCAAGCGGAGGTAGAAATTGTAGAGAGCCCAGAGTCTACCATTGGGTCGGAAGAGAGCCAGTCAGGCTAGGGGAGCATTAGTGCTGGGTTTATTTCACCTGAGTGTCAAGAGGCACAGAATGTGCTCCTGTAACACGTGATGCAGTTACATACAACTTCATGTTAGGTCAGGCTGATGTCTGCCTGAACCTAACATACTGCTTATGAGAAATACTGGTCATACCATCTTTACTAGGACATTTCTTTATCTTTGCTGTCAAATTTTGCCTTATGCACACTTCCTTAGGAAAAGTAAAAACCTAATGAGGACACAAGTCTCTGTTTTGTTTCCCAGAAAACATTACTATATACAAATAAGAAGAAAAGAAGTATTTGAGTTGAGAATACAGCTCAGGTACTCTGATTAATGGAATGCCTTTTATCCAGAGGATTCGCTTGTTTCCAGGTCCTTGAGTGTTTGCTACCTACTTCTTTATTCATCCTGCAATTAGCATGTTTGATCTTTGTATTCTTGGGTGAAAACTTAAATATTTCATGCTAATATACTAGCTTAATAACACGAGTAACTATATTTAAATGGTGGTGTTACTGCATTTTGCATCTCAGACCTTTGGCATGAATTTCCTGTCTAAGGACAAACTTCTTAAACTGTGTTTAATAAACCTGAGAAGTGCTAAAGCGGGACAGAGGGACTCTGCCTACCCTTTAATGAGACACACGCACATAACTGACCTGGCTCAGAATCAGCTGTATATTTCTGTGTGCATGGGTAGTGTCATACAGCAAATGTAGCTGGGATCCCAGAAGCAGTCTGGCTGCGGTGGCACAGATCTGCACCTAGCCCATTACTCTTGTCTCTCATTAGGTGTAATGTTTGTGGGCTCAGCCAGCTCCATGTGGCACATCACCACGGGCATATCCAGCGTAGGCAGCAGTCTCTAGTCCTAGGCCATTAGCTTTCCACCCCCTCTCTTTGGAGGTGTGTTGATCTAGTCAGCAGCAAGAGCAAGACCGACAAGCCTGACTTTCATCAGTGTGAGTGAAGAGAGAGAAACCGTGAAGAAAGAGGCCAGATAGTGATAATATGCCCAGGGACCATTGAAAAATTTTGTCTAGTAATTGATGGTGCATGATAGCAGTCAAGCTGCATTTAAAGTTCCTTTATAGATTGATCTACAATTAATTTGAAAAGGACCAAACTTGCCACACTTAGCCAAAGCTGTAATGGCCAGTAAATCTTATCTTTACATACCCTGTTACAATTAAATTGGTGAATAAACCCACTGTCTTCAAAAGGTGTTTTTTGAAACTTGGTGTCTGTAAGATGTCACTTAGGTCTTACTACCTGGAAGAGCTGCTTTATGTTTTGTTGTTACTTTTTCTTGGGCAAAGCCAAAATTTCCTTTAGCTTAACTGAAGGTCAGTGAATAGGTTTAGGGTTTATGCTCCAAGAATTTTACTGAAGCTTAATAATAACAGTAGATAAAATACTGGCAGCAGTTTGGTTTAACAGGGTTTTTATGTTAGCCTGGGATATCAGTTGTCTTCAGAAGCTCGTCAGAAAGGCAGAATAAATACCGATTAGCCAGGTCATCAGTTGCTGTAATCCAACAAATAAGCAATTGTCTATCCAGGATGGATGCAAAAATAGAGGTGTTATGCTGTTGTGCTTAAAATATAGGAAATACAGGATAAAAAAAAAAAAAAGAGGATTCCATTCATTCTGCATTTCATGAGTGGTCTTTGCCTTTGAAGCACTGACTCCTTCTGTGTCTTAGTTCTCTGTAAAAGACAGTTAACAACAGTTTTCCCTTTAAAAAGATGTTGTGGAGACAAAATCACTAACATTTATGAGTTGCTTGGCTACTGCTATGATAGGAGCTGTATTAGCACACAGACAGAAAAATCTCTTTCTTCAGATATCCTTGTTTATCTAGGATAGATGTCCTGGTTTATTGAGAAATTGTCCCTTGAATAGTCACTCAGATGAGATAAAAGGGAAAAACTAGTGGTAGATTCAGGAAGATCAATAAAGGTGTTTGTTTTATGGGTGACCCTGAAGAAACAATAAGCACTTAGTTGCTGAAATTAGCTGCTGATTTAAAAATAGGAGGGGAGCTGTTAATGCTACTGTAGAGAGAGGAGGGAAAAAGTCTGGAATGACCTCAATAAAATAAGACTGTACCCAGGTAAATAACTGATGCCATTACTGGAGAGAAATCTAGGATCATACAGCTGGGGAGACGAGAACTGTATTGGGGTAAACACAAGTAGTTTGTGTAGGGGTGGTAAAGTTGATTTAGGACAGTACAGAAGAGATCCAAAGAGGTAAGTCAATGTATTTTAGTGTAAAACACATGGATGTTTAGAACTGTTTAGAACTTTTTGTGTTGGGAGGAGAAGGCAGCCTTTAAAGTGCCGCTGTCACACTAACTGTTATGAAGGTGTATTTAACATCTTGTGGAGGTGACTTTCCTGTTCTCTGGACTCCTATTTGTCTTGTCCATTTCCTTTATTGCTACTCTGAATTAACACCTACTTGAACTCCAAATTTGCTAGTTAGCTGACAATCTTCGTATGTGAATATCACTATTAAAAAGCATCTGCAAATAGCAGTGGCAAAATGGTATTTGGGGCACTCTAATGTATTAAAGTTGCAAATGGGTATGAATTTTCAGTATATTGCTTAGAGTAATACAGAGTAAATGCTGTCGTTTGAATGGGAACTAGTGTCTGTGGCATCATAAATGTAATGATTACATGATAGTTTTTAGCTGAGTGCCATTTTTTAGTATTGTTGACTATGTCCCCCATCCAGCAAAGCATGAAAGTAAGGTACGTTAAAGTATGAACTACAGTAATCCGAGGGAAGGGCTTAAAGGTAATCTTATGGTTAAAGACTTCGTTAGAGTAGAGCCTACAACGGTAAGGCTAATAACACCACAGTATTATAATGTAATATAGCATTAGAGATTATTAAAAGAAATTACTACTACAGAGTGATGGAATTCCAAAAGACTTCAGTATCAATTTAAAAAAAAAAATATTCTGGACATCCCTACACAGGCATTTTAGTCAATAAGCCTCTCTCTTCAAGTTCAGTGAAGTAAGGATGGATATAGTGGGTTGATTGTGGTGAAGCTCTCAGTGTAGGACCAAGGCCTGTGTTCTGACATAGGTTGGTAGAATGCAAGATACTTAACCAGGAACAACTTTGGTCAGTTGTAATTGCAAGTATGACAGCTTGGAAATATCAAACTCTCAAACACATCATAGAAGAAAGATTCTACATTTTAAGTGTTTGATATTTAAAACAGGCCATTTATTTTCTTACTAGTATAAGGAAAGGTAGGTTTTCACATGTTTATCTTTTTTGGCAGAGAATGACAGACAAAAATCAGATTAGATCCAGAAAACTTCAAAGGGTCCATCAGAAATAGACAACAGATCTTTCTCTGTTTTTCTGCCAAAACCCAGTCTGCAGTCTTTTGAGCTTTTCTCCTTGGCCATTTGGGACATGTCCAGTCCTTCACCATGTGCTTTTCTCCTTTTTCACCTTTTGGTTGCTCTGGTTCATAACCTCACTTTTGCCGTTTTACTAAGTATGAGTCTCCTGTGACTTCTCCTTTACCAACTCAGCTGCTTCTGTCTCTCTCCCTCTTTAATTATGTACCTCACCCATACATCACTCCTTGGAGATCTGCAAGCAATTTTTCATGGCAGGTCTCTGTTCCTTTCTGAGATGAGACATGATTTGCTGATCACTGCAAAGATCTGTCTTTAACCTAAGAACTAATGGTGAAGTTCTGGCTTTTTCAGCACTCCCATGATTTCTGTGGTACATCTGAAAAGAGCACGTTTAAGTCAGTGAGTCCTTTATGGAATTGTTTTTTACTTTCTAAACCTGCACCAGGTTGACACATGTTGCTTAGACAGCATTTAAACTTTTATTTGCAGATATGTGGCCATAGTTAGAGTAGGTGTGAGTGCCTTTTCAGTGACTTCATCAGCTCATTGAGTACTGTTTTCTTCATTTCCTAAAACAAAAATAGCAAGGAGTGAAGTTGAATTCTCTAGTGTTTGGAAGGTGAGGAACTTCAGCAGCTGATGATCCTTCTCCGTGCTCCTGCATTCTGCTTTAAGTGTGACTTAAAAATAGATTTCATCTGAGGATTGTAGTGTAAAATGGAGTAATTTTTATACATAAAGTTGAACCATAGTTTACAGTAAAACCTTTCCAATTGCTCTTGTTTAGCAAATGAATCATTTTGGGGCCAAGATGTTCTATGTTTGTTGTTAGCACAGCAGGGATATTTGGGAAAACTTCTTTAAAATTCAGTTCTTTAAATCTCTCTGGTTTGTTGTTTGTTTTTTTTCTTTAATAATTTAAATAACTAGCCCCAAATGTGCAAGTGATCTTTTTGTGTGAATGACAATAGATGAATACATTTTCTCCTGCAGTGCCATGATTTGAGTCCACATGAAGCTAACCCAGAATGAAGACGGTTGTCTTGGAAGTTTTGAGGCAATAAGTAATTAAAGTTCTTCATACCCATACTGTACAGACTTTCTGTTAGACTTTTTTCCTTGTCATTTTGAAGCCATTGAATAATGTTAATCAACTAATCTCATGGAAATCATTAGATACGTGTTTTGTCTGAAGAAAGGGTGTCCCGCTCAGTGAAATCTGTAGCTTGTCAAGTCAATCAGTATGTTCTTACTGCAGAAAGGTGTGAGAAATGTTAGTTTCTATTATGTTATTTGACAGAGCTCTTCTTTTCATTATTGTGTAAAGAACATTTTAGGACCTCAGCAAAATGAACACCAAGTTTTCAGTCTTAACTCTTCATTTCCTGATCTCCCCATAGTAATAATGCATTAATGAGTCTTCCTGCATTTAGGGTAATAAAAATCTTGTGAGCAAGTGATTGCTGACAGTAAGTATATACAATTGTCATTTGAGGACGAATGAAAGGATTTCCTGATAATTCTGGGAAAGTGATGACAATGTAGAGAGCTTGGACATTTTAACTGTTTGAAGTGGTGTGGGCTGAGCAGTAAAGACCTTTCCACTCTGTGCTTGAGAGGCGTAACGGAGAACGAGTCTGCCTGAGGCCTGGCGGTGATACTGTAATTCCAGTGATAAATATAGCAACAAACACTGGGAAGTAGCCTGTGTGGAGCAGGCAGGAAGAGGTGGTGGGGCCAGCTTTTTAAGGTGTTAGGAAGGAGCTGAACATCAGTACTTTGCTGTATCTTTAGGTACCTTGATACTTTTCAAGTCCGCCTCTGCCTCATCTGTGTCGTGGTACACATACCCTGGGTATGTGTGTGTGTATAGACACAGCTCTTCTGGGCACAGGTATACACACTGCCATAGAAAAGAGGGGTGCTTAAAACATCGGTGTAGCTCATTGCTGTGGTAGCACATCACTTGACTCTGGACTCCAAAAGAGGCAGCATCAACAGAGAAGGGTCCAGTAGTTTGGCTGAAGCACAATAGGAGCAACTAGAATGAGCAGTTATTTGAAAGATTCCAAGAAATATCTGGCAAACAAGTGAGTGTCATGAGATAAAGCTTCTAAAACTTAAAGAAGGAAACAGATTCTTGCTTCCTTCTCTTGGGAAGGTCTCTGCATTACTGGCTTTGCAGATCTGAGATTGTTTCATTCATTTGTGTAATGGCCAGTTCTAAACCTGATACAGAAATTGGAAATAAACTGCAGATTTGTTTCCAGTTTTCCTTTCTTCTACTCAGACTATTTGACATAGCAGTCTTGATAATACTTACTTTTACCTGAAGGCTATAAGAGACCTGGCTTTTGAGTTGCTTTTGTTTATTCATATTATTTTTTGTTCTAGAAAACAAAAGGAAGGTAAGAAATTTAAGTAAATACTAGAGCATCTTAATAAAACAATGAACTTCCCATGTTATAGTGTATCCCTATCGCCCCGTTCCGAAGTTCCCCATCCTTCACATGGTCTCAGGTCAACCCAAATATTATCCTTGGCATCATTGCTGCTCCAAAAAGACACATAATGTTCTTGAATTTCAGAAGGATTTAATCTCTGTCTCCTGGCCTTTTTTTAAAGCCCTGCTGAAATCTGAAAATGCCTTAAGAGTCAACACAACGTACTGTGCTCTGGTAACACAAAGCCCAGCATTAGAAGGCACAGGTGTCAGTAGTCTTTGGTCTCTGCCTTAGAAAAGTGCGTGTAAATCTCTTGCCATTTTCCCTTAGCAGACTGGAGGGATAATTAGCATACATCTGTATCCCCAAAAATGCAAACTGCAAACAACTGTTTATTTTGCCTTGCAGCAACGTGCAAAAAAACCTAGAGAGAGGCTGTTTGCCAGCTCTGGTTTGGCTGCTTGAATAGAAGACATCATGTAACAAATGGAAAAACAGTGCAAGGAATATCATACACCAAAGAATTTAAGACCATCAGTTAACAAAGCATCCTACACACAGCAGAGTGAGTAGGACTGAGGAGGAAGGAAAAAAATCCAGACTGTAGGGACCTTACAGGTATCACTGTGGTGTCACTGATACCAACTAGGAAACAGTGTCAGCCTTTAAAGTCCTTGGGCTTGGAAAGCACCTACCTATGAAGCCACTTGCAGCACAGAAAGTAAAACCACGCTGAGGCAGTCAGTAAAAGAAACTTAAAGCCTGGGAGAGCTCGAGACACAGTTGCACAATAACACAAACCATTTCTGGGCATGAATCCCACATCAGACTGGATTACTAAATGTACTATATATAAGTAGATATTGAAACTTAATAGTAACATAGGGAGTGACCTTACAGAGATACGTACCATCAGTCTGGAGAGGCGGTCCAGGTGGGAGAAGCAGGAAAGTAGAGATGGAGGAGCAAATGCTATGGGTGCAAAGACCAATTCTGAGTTGCTGTCCTTCCCTTGGAATATTGATATGTTTTGCATAGAAAGTCATTGGATACAAGCAACTCTTTTTTGCTAGTTTTTCTTTGGTTCTACAAATCTTATATTTTACGTTGTTCAAGCCTCCATGAAAGGGGTTACTGTGAGCCCCATCTTTTAATTCCTGGAGGACAGAGTACCTTCCTCGGCTGGAATCTCCTCCACATGAAGAAAACAAGAATCCAGGTCTCTATTCCTGGCTGTTATCCTCCATCTATCCTTTGAGAAAACTTTAGATGTAGGGCACTTAGGGTTCACCTTTTCTATGGCACATGTCAGTATTTTCCTGTTGCAGCAGCTCTGGGGTGAGGGAGAAGGAAAGAAGGCACTGGTGGAGTGGCATTTAGGCCAGCGTGTGCCATGTGTGGCCATCCTGACAAAGCAGCATAAAGTGATGCCAGAAAGCAGAGCACTGTGCCTCAGAAGGAGGTTGGTGTCCTTCATCCTCTCAAGTTTTGCCTTTCTTTTTCCTACTGCTTGTGCAGCGACCACCGAGCACAACGGCTGAGGGGGCTCCAGAGCCAGCAGGCATGGAGGGGTGTGATTTGCACCCCACAGCAGAAGTGAGGCAGTCCATGCATGGCCTGCCCTCCTTCCTTGGGATATAATTTATTGTTCATCACTGTATGTAAATCAGTCCCTCTGCGCCCATTGATTGCTTTTGGTATGTAAGTTGACGTAAATATCTGTATATTTTTCTTTAGCTTCCTCCAGCCTGCTGCCAGCCTGCATGGTGATGTCCTGCACAGGGCCCAAAGAATTTTCCTGGGTGCAGCCGCACCACGTGGGGGTTTTCTGCAGCTCTCTGGCAGGATGTGTGTTTGCATATGGGGATTTCTGCATATTGCCTTGACCTTTGCAGCACATTGGTTGTTCACATGTAACTTGTGGTCCACTCTTGGCTTCCTGGAGTATTGCTGCTTCCAGCTTTCTCTCTCTTATGTTGCCAATCCCTTTTCCCAGATGTGTTAGCTTTTTCCTTTTGCAAACTAAATTTTGATTTACTTTCAGCTCGTATTTCTCACAGATCCAGGACTCTGTGAGTCAGTTGTCATACTAGTTTTACCATCACTGGGTGTAGTGAAGTGACTGCGTGTTTATACATAGATACATACAAGCATAAGAGGCTATCTTTGTCTTAATAGTTGCAAAGGTTCCCAGCTTGCTGTCCCAAATGCCTCTTCTAGAACATGGAAGAGGGTGTTAAGTGTGGCAGATCCTGGCAAGGAATACACCTAAGCAAGGCATCTCCTGCCAGACACTGTGCCCTACTGTAGTGGCATCTTTTGTCATCTTAAACTAATTAGTTGCTAGTTGGTTTTCAGCCCAGATGTCACTGTTTCCATCTGAGCCAGCGTAAATTTGTATTTCTATAAGGATTTCTTCAGACACTATTATCTGCAATCCAATTAGGTAGCGTTCATTCAGGATTAACCACATGTGGAAGTGTTTGCAGAACTGAGGTTCCTGTGTTCTTAGCAGCATGCTATTACCACTGTTCCATTATCCTCCAGCAGGCACGGGCTTGGGCATTTCATTTATTGTAGGAGTGGCCCTGCACAGATCCACACAGGGCTGGAGGCTTGCTGTCCTGGTTATTATGGAATAGCATAAGGAAGATGACACCTATCCCATTAGTTTGCTCTCTAAAGACCATGTCCCAAAGGCAGCAAATGAGTTCAATTGCATAAAGATTCCTTGATTTCAATAAAACTGCTTACACATGTGCTGCTGTGCCTGTAGAAATATAAAGTAGGACCACAGCCTGAGGGAGAAGGCAGACGTTCATCTTAAAGAAGAAAAAAATAAAAGATGACATTCCTTACTGCAGTGCCTCTCCAAATACCAGGGCTTTTGAAAGATATTAGTGGTGCAGCAAACTCAACCGATAATTCTTTTCGTATGGTGTCTGGATCAGGTGATTCGCATATGTTCACATTTTCAGGTACCCCTTTTGCTGCTTTTTATCAGAGCTCTTTTTCAAAATCTTCCTTTTGTGCGAACTTTATTTTTCTTTGTCACAGTCAGTATTTGTATCACAGCTTTTAGAAGGAGGTAGCATAAAGTCATTATGCCTTGTGGTTAGAATTTTAATGCCTATAAAGATGTATCACTGTTAAATATTTTGTTTTCTTTGCATTTATTTGAGAGACTGCTTTGGAGCTTTTTATTGTTAAGGGAGTGGGTCAGTTTTCTGAGCAGGTTTTTTGAATTGGTACTTCTGGTAAAATGACGAGAATTTCTTGTTAAAAGATAAAAACAGATTAGAGAAGACTCATTTGTCAGACAAGGCTCTTCAGCATTAAAATGCTGTGACTGTTTTCTCCTTATCTTTTGGAAGATGTTTTATGCCATCTCCTGCCTTACAAATGAATGGGTTCACCTGCATATATAATTGCCATGTTATTGTGCTGGATGGGATCTGATCATACAAAGACAATGGCTTTGTTTATGCTGCCAAACTATGCCCAGCTGTGCTGCAGGATCAAGCCTCTAGCTGTTAAGTTTCTAGAAGCCCATAATAATAAAGATTTTAGTGGCAATATGTTAAGAAGAAACACCAGCTTCTTTAGCAGATGTGGGAGCAAGGAGAACAATTTTTTAATGAGAAGCTTATACTTTTTCTGAAACATTTGCTGCTAGGTGAAGGAGCTGGTTTACTTGTTTGTCAGATATCACCAGTGCAGTTGGCCTGATAAAATAACAGGGGTGTCGTGGTTGTCTCCAAGGCAGATTTACTGGGAAGGACACCATCATGGGCACTGCAGGTGAGACTGCATTGGGGATCTTCACAGTGAAAAGCAGCGTGAGCTAAAGCTCTTCGGTTGTGAAGCATGGTTTGGACACGTCATGTGTTGTCACCACTGCATTAAAAAGTAAAGGGAAGTGACACTTAGAATTAAAATTTTGAATACTGACTGAGAGGCTTTTGCTTGCATTTTGCTGATTTGCATGAGGTGTATATAAACACTGTCTGGATCCCAGGATAAACGTGTATGTGCGGTGTTCCCTAATGTCCCTCCTAGTTCCAGATATGTGCCTCACTAACCAAGTTTGCTTTTATGTGTAGTTGCCTTTTCCCAGTTATTTGCACGATATGAGTCAGAATAATACACTGTTTCTTTACAGTTGCTTTTTAAAACAAAATGGTAACCTGATTTAAAGCATGTTTTTTTACTGAGTTGCCAAGGGAGAGTGCTAAGCTCCCATGCTTAGTATGGATGCCATTCCTGACTCAGAGGTAAAGAGTGTTTAAAAAATTTAGTATTAATATATGCGGGAAAAGAGCTCTTACAGTTCTACACGTGTAATTTGTCCCTTGACAGTCTGTATCCTTTTAAAATCATCATTCCTTTAAAATGAATCTTCTGATTACCCCTCCAAGTCCAGTATGGAAATGAGAGAAGGCGATGGCGAGAAGCCCTTGGTCTTGTTTAGAGAAAATCAGGGACTTTTGGAAGAAAGCAGATTGTGGAGTAAACTTAGTGACTTCTGTACCATAACTGCAGCTGAGTCACTAGGTTTTGTAAATAACCCGTGTTCATGGAAACACCATATTACAGAGAGGTTATTTGAAAGTAACACAAAATACTTAAACATACTTAATGCATATGCTCAAGTTAACTTATTGGATAGAAAGGATGTAATTAAGTAACTTAATCCTACAAGTATATAAACATATAGGCAACTTCAAGCCCATGATTAATCCATGTAAATTAAAAGAGAGTAAGAGTACTCAGATGCTTAAAACTCATATTTAGTGCTTGTGATGTAAAATACATTTTTTAGAATAATGGGCATGCCACCCTAGCAAGTCTGGTCACTGCCATACTGATATATTCATCTTGTCTCTGGTATTAATGCCACTTATATCTCTAAAAATAAATCTTTTTGTCTTTCATGTTTTAATTATTTTGAGTAATTTTTTTCTAACATAGTTTAGTCATGAGGATTTAAGTTTGTAGATCAGCATGCACATAATGGAGTGCTTTATATCTTTTTGTATAAAGAGTTTCATTCCAGTAAGTTGCTGCTTGAGATTTATTTTATTTTTGGGGGGAAGATGTTCATTTTGATAAATGAGGCTGTTAATCTTTTAGGGACTATCTAAGTAAATTTCAGCAACATTACATTTTTGGTCAAAACTAAATGAAAACTCATTCTGAGGTTTTGGAAGCAGAAAAGCAGGCAGGTGGGGAGGAGTATGACTTGGCTTGGAAAATCTCGTTCCTGAGTCTCTTTAGGCAGACAGATTAAAATTCCTAAGAGTTTAACCTAGACTGAGGGACTTTGCAAAGAAAGTATTTGACACTGTAATGACAGCTCCTGGAAATCTGAGCAGAGATTGAAAGCAAACCCAGTAAAAATACCAAGTTGTGTCCAAGTGCTGCACAGAGACCACTGTGACTCCACGAATCTCTTTTCATTCTGTGGTTTTAGTGACCCAGTCGACACAGGCAAAAATTCCACCTTAGCAAAATAGTCTGCTGGTTTAATTGGTTGTTTTGTACCATAGGTGGTGGCTAAGGCTGTGGAAACAATTATTTACAGGCAGTTGTTAGGTTTACAGTGACCCCAGGCTTTCTACAGACGCTGAGCTCTTCTGCAGGTACGAGTTTGCAGTTTGTCAGCAGACAGGAAAACCTGCCTTTGAAAAATTACTGCAAATCACTCTATTTCATTGGCTTTGCAACTTGATTTCAGTGCTTCTCATTCCCCCAGATTGTGTACTTTGTTGTTGTTGCATGTGTTATTTGCATCACAACAAAATAATTGGCCTGTGTACAGGTGCTGCTTGGTGATTATACTTATCCCATGGCCCCAAAACCCAGACTGAGGCCTCTCCCCTGCTGAAGAGTCCCAGTCCCCATCTTCACTTGAGCACCCTGAGTGCCATGATTTGGTGCTCTGAGTGTGCCCGTGCTTCTGCAGTCCTCAGCACCAGGGGATGGTGTCTATTCAGGAGGGACCTCCACCATACTCAGTACCTGCAGAAGACACCTGTTATGTGGCTTCTGCCCTGTACACACAGCTCAGCTGGAGCAGGCTGCCTGTGCCTGCAAAAAACTGGGTAGGTGAACTGGTTTATGATACTGGGAAACAGGGGTTTATGTTGCAAAGTACTTGCTTAAATCCTGCAAATAGATACTCTGGTGTGAACATACACACTCGGGTAATTAAGACCGTGAGGCTTTATGGTCTGTGGGTCCACAGAGAGCAACATAATAAAGACAAATACATGCTTAGCTGTGTCTCCATTCCCTCTGGAGGACTGGTCAGGACACTCATGTAGTCCCATCTCTATTGCTGCACCCAAACCTCAGAAGGTTGCAAGACACTAAAAATGTTCTGTACTTTTAAGTGGCAAAGATTTTGTGTTCTTTCCCCATGTAACAGTAAGTGCAGGCACTTGTTCAGTGACAAGGAGTGTTTCAGTCCCCTGATATTACACTCTTTAGCTGCCACTGATGGTAACAAAGCAGGTCACAGAGGAGATAAGCAGGAAGGTTTTCTGTATCCAAAGACCCAGATAATAGTTGCAACCTCCAGAGTGTCAAGCTTGAATCCTTCCTAGCAGGAGCCCGCAGGCTGCAGCAAGTGAAGCAGATTGTTCTCTTCTTTGCCTCTAGTATGTTTGTGTCCACCCTGACACCAACTGGAGGCTCAAATTCTGGGACCTGCAGTCTCCATCCATCACGTTTCCTTACCCAAACCAATTTTAGCCACAAGCTGTAGTGTCAACAGGGTTTTGTGTATTTTGTGGGAAGCTGGACCAAATATTGCACAGGGACACTTGGTATTCTTCAGCCTGGAAATACTGTGCCAATCCTTTTTTTTTTTTTAACTGACTGTTTGGGAAAGTAAATTACATTGGAAAGGAAATAGTAAATTAAGCCAGCCAAGTCTAGGAGACTGCAATCTTCCAGATATTTGCTTACCTTTAGGCTTTAAGTGTGCCAATATGAGTATAAGGACTAACGACACTTCTTTTAATAAAAGCTTGAACAGTGGAAAATGGAGCTTTAGATATGTGGAACAGATGAGCCTCGAGTATCAAATTTGGTTGTGTGTATTTGACCAAATGTCGATGCTCTAGGCAGGCTGCTTCTGGTTGAAAAGGTTTTGATCAAGTTGACTTGCCAGAAGATCCTATCTCATGAATATAACATTTTTCCTTAAACAAAATCAATGAAATAGTAAAATTCTAGTGTAAACACTGGCAGACCAAAAAAATATTTCTCAGTCTAATGAGTCCTTATATCATTCATGTACTCTTCCTAGCAGATATGGTAATGGAAGGTGGCAGGGTTTATCTGAGCACTTTGGGGAGGAAGATTATGTGACTTTTCATGTCCCTTTGGCTTGTGAGAAGAGAGTGGCAGGAGAGAAATACAGTGTTTGTGAATGTGCAGTCCCTAGTTGTTGGTATCTTGACTGGTTAATTAGTTTTTATTTGCTGTATGTCTTCCAAATACATTTTTGTATGTACACTTCTTGCACACTTTTATATTTCAAGACAAAAATATTTGTGGTAAGATGATAAAGTAGGATAACCAGATTTTGTCATCAGAAAGTGTTTTCATTTGGTATTAGTGGGCTTACTATGGTTTGCTTCTATGGATGTACCTTGTAAACAGTATCTTAGAAATAATTCAGACAAAAGAGAATCAAGCTTCACTATGCTTAAAGGGAAGAAAAGTAAACACAAAATGCCTCAGAGCTGGCAATATTTGTTGAAAATTAACAACCTCTCCCCACCCACCCACAAATAAAAAGTAATTTTGTGAGCTGTGAAACTTAAGAAGTTTATTTTTCTCTGGCTTGCTTTTATGTGGATTCCCTGTTGTCTGATGTTTTGGTTGAGCCTGCATTGCAAGCTGTCTTTCAGCATATGGACTATTTGTCTGTCCATCTTCTGATGGATAGCCTGTTTATCACATAACATGGGGAAACTTAATATCTCTTTGGCCTTTCTCCTTTTGTCTGGTTTGGCAAAATTGTCTGATGTGTTCCTGAGTTACTGCAGGTAAGAGTTGAACTGCAAATAGTGTGATCACATCCTTTCCTTTCCTTAGGAAATAGACTGGGGAAAAAATCCAAGTTGTAGCACCATTGCTTCACTCAGTGGCAGGGAAGCACTTCATTTGGAGAGATGGAGCATTTTTGCAGCAGTCTAACTTTGGGATGTGCTCACTGAGAGGATTGCAGTTTGGTAACCTGAAATCCTCCTCTGACAGAGCTGAGAGTATTTGTTATGGGTAATACCTGCATTTTAGCAGTGGATCTTGGGTGCTTTGTAAGGAGAACAGTACCATAGACCCCATTTGTAAAAGTGAGTCTGAAGGAGATGCAGTGATGTAGCCAAGGTCATCCCAGAGGCCAGTGGCAGAGATAGGACTGGCCCTTGTATCCCCTGAGTCTTCTCCTCTGACAGTCTTCTGTCCACCAGCCACGAAAGCACAGAGGACTTGAATCACATGAATAGATCTGTTATCTACAAAGTCATGCATATAGATACCAGTCACGCAGAACTAAGCTGTGGCCCCATTTTCATATTGAAGATTAAAGCAGCTCTGCAGAAAGTGTATTTCAACTTTCTGTCTTAAAAATATGCTGCTAATTAGGGATGTAAAGGGGCTGAACTCAGCTGCAAGACGGCTGATCTTTCCTAGTGAGACATTGCCTGCCAGCATTGTTTGGACTCCAACTAACCCTTCATTGTCTTCTATCTCGTTGAGGTCCTGAGCATGCACAGAAAAAAGGAGGATTGATGTCTTTATATTGTCATTTCTGGCTGTCTGCAGGATACCCTTCAGCCATTTTCAGCAGTGCTCAAAAGTATGCTCTGCTGGTTTTAATCTTGTTTTGCTTTTTGTTTTTGCTGGTGGCACTCTTCCATGCCCAGAAACTTTTTTAATTTTTACTTTTGTAGCTGTGCAATTCCACCTTATTAAGCCGGATTCTGCTTCTAGTCTCACCCTTCACAGGGTTATCTTTTTTAATGGGTGAAAAAGTGCATATGCCAGCATTCCACACTAGTTCTAGTATGTGATATACATCAGGGAAGGAATTGTGCTCTGCTTCAAATACCATATAGTCTTGATAAATGAGAGAAAAATTCAGCAATCTCCAATCAGCTTTAGTTGGATTGCTGTTCAATTTAAGTACTAGAGAATCTGAGTCACAGTTTTTAGCTTGAAGGAGGTTGGATTTTTTTTTTTTTAACATTTTAGGATCCTCTGGGAAAAAAAATATTAATATTTTACATTTTACAGAACAGTATTTTAAATAATGGTTTAGAAAAGATACTGCCATACTGCTGACTCCCAGTAGCATTAGCTATTAAAAAGCATATTAAATCCATCTGAATAAAACCATTGTAGAAAAGCAAAATATCCTATTTTAATAATGGGTTTTGAAGAGTATTGCTTTTATCCATCTAGAGTCCTGCTAATAAGCTAACTGCAAAAGATCAAACTACTTGCATGTGTTGGGCAATAATAAGCAACTTGAACCACTTTCCAGCAAAAATACTATATGCCTTTGCTCCACTGCTGTGCAGTGACTCCAGGGATTTCAGTGGGAGATACTGATCTCTGCAATGCCTCTGTGTGCTTTTGCCAATCAAAGGCATTTACAGTGTGTCAAAACAATCAGAGATTACTGCTCTGCAGTTTTAATTCCCTCTTTTTGCAAAATAAAAGGACTTGTTCTTGTGGTTTCAGTGCCCGTGTAAGCATCTCTGCATGTTGAAGTGAAGCTTTCTTGTCTGTACATGTGGACCTGATAGGTATTTTTGCATAATACCTTTTTCTTTGCAGCATAAAATTCTGTTGGAACGTAATGGAACAGGGTCTGGTCCGAAAGCCACCCTGACAGCCTGGAATTCCTGCTTCTGAGCAGCAGCTTACCCGCAGCACAGAGATTTTGTGATAACCATACAACATGACACCTGCTGTCCCTCCAAGTGGAAGCAGATGCATCTGGGATGCCCTTCCGCCCTGATGGGCAGAGCTGCCCCTTTCCTGACTGCTGCAGTAACACAAACCTGCACAGAAAGCTGCTTCGCTCGGGCAGGCGGGGAGACAAAGCTCTTCGCTTCCTCTGCGTCTGCGAGAGACACGTTTCCCATTTTGCAGGGAATGTAGAGCTCTGCGGAGCAGAACACCCGGGAGGGGGATGCAGCTTCCTCTGGTTCTGCACCAGCCCTCCCAGGGAGCTCCTCCGCATGTCTGGAATATGCCACGTTATCCCACAGGCAGGAATGGGGATGATTTGTGCTTCTGGGAGCCACTGTTGTTCTCGGAGGGCAGCTCTGCGGCTACGGCTCTGCAGCTCCAGTCCAACCCCCCCAGCCAGCGCCTTTCTCCCCAGGGTCCCTAACCTCATGGCAGCTGGGAAGAAAGTGTTGCAGTGTGAGTACTGCCAAACCCAGCCTGGGAGAAGCAGTTGGAAATAGTACCTGGGAAATCACCAATTACTCACCACCACTGAGAGCAAAATATCTGGGCTGCATATACATCCTAGCCTGTAAACTACAATGTAAGGACACAGATTTCTTGCTTGCACATTGGTAGTCCCTAGCAACACCATTTGATAAAGCCCTGCTCTGGTTTGAGAGGTCCAGGCTGAATTTTCTGCAATGTTCCTGACCCTAGAAGCCTGGCATTTGTTTACCCAAAAAAAAAAGCACGCTTACATCTTTAAAGCTCTGCTGCTTGGTTGGCAAACAAATGCTGGGAAGTGCAGCTCTGCTGAGGTTGTGCAAAAAGAAAGCAATTGTTATTCATTAAGCAGATGACAGCAACGGGAGCAAAGGGGATAAAACTCGAAATCTGAAACCACCTGCTTTAATTTTAGCCATAATTGAAGCGGCTGCCCATGATGTTGCTGATGCACATATCAGATTTGCACGCCATGCCCTGCTCTCCTGATTTCTGTGACAGCACAGCTCCAGCCCGCTGTCTGCTCTGGTTCAGGAGGGGATGGGTGTCCTGTTTGATTGCAGGTTATAACGGGCACTTTAGAATCTATTTGTTTCCTTCCAGGAGCAAAATGCAATCGCAGTCTGGCTCTCTGATAGACAGATGCTTTAGTCATTAGTGAGGTTTCTGTGACTACAACACTGTGTCCTAGTATGGGTGCACTTATCTCTTTTGTTCCTGGTTCCAAGCAGTGATGCTTTTCTCGCTCTTGTGCTCACATGCTCGCTCTTTCTCTCTCTCTCTCTCCCCCTCCCTCCCTCCCTCCCTCTCTGTCTTTGATCTTGCTGATATGGGGAAAAATATCAGATCCGAATCTTCAGCATATTTAACGAAAACATCTTGTAGGATTGGAATAAATTGTGGCTGAGTGCAGCAGCAGGGTGCTGCAGTATGGTTGCTTGTACTGCTTGCTTTCTGCTGCTGCCAACCAGCAGCAATTGTCAAGGAGTGCTGGGGTTGTTCTGCAGCTACATAAGCATTCACAGAGGGCTAAGGTGGTTTTGCTGGGAATGGGTGGACTGTGCAAAGCTCTCCTCTCACAGTCTCTAATGCAGGGATTCATGTGACACAGGTAAAATGGGAGGAAGTCTTTCCTAATGGCAGAGAGGGTCTCATCCTTCACTGAATTCCCTGGAGTTTTTGGCACAGAGTTAAATGTCCATAAGATAGCACTGTCACTTCATATTCAACCTCATTACAGTACACAAGCTTGAGAGTTGGGGAGCTCACAGCAAAATCAGTGAAGGCAGGAAAAGTCTTGACCTCAGCTGCACAGTGAAATGTTAGAGTGGGAGCATTAACAGTCCATCCTTGAGCTGTTTAGTGCAGATTTATACTGCATGTGTTTGTACATGTATGCCAGCTCTCAAAAGCTATGAAAAGCTTTTTTATGGTTTCCTGTGATGATACATAGTCAGAGGGGATACTTGGATGAATAAAGAAATATGCCATGAAATGGGGAGCAGGTGAGCTGCGTGACAGATGTGTGTGCTGTCCTTTGTTTGATGCTGCTCCTTAGCTGACAGTATAAAGTGCTGGGAATATGACATGAGGCTTAACTCCACTTGGGATGTTGCTTAGGAGAAGATCCTCACTGCTTTGGAGCACAGCATGTTGTGTGATGTAAGATCCCTATTCCCTTCTGATCAGCGTTCCCTACTAAGCATGTCTTCATTCCTCCCTGCCTTACTGATCATTTACAGCTGTTTGCTTTATTTCATGAGAAATTCTTAAAGGACTGAGGCAGTAACTGGACTGTGCTGTTCTGTAATGCAGCCCAGAGCTGGCGCCATGTTTCAAGCGGCCAAATTAAATTCACACTCAAGTCCCAGCAGACGTTTTTTGTCTCAGTCATGGGAGTCTGCATTTTTCTGGGGTCTGGTATCTCTCTGGACATCTTCCTTGTTGTGAGAAAGAGGAAGATGGCTATGGCATCCAGACAGTTGAGGTGTATTAGCCCCATCCTTGGTGGACTGCCAGCACAGCCTTCTTTGGTCTGATGCCTAGATACTGCCATCTTTAAGGAGGCATAAAATGTGTTGCAGAGTGGGACATACTATTTCCCTGACTTGCTCTCAGTTTGTAAAGTGAGTTGCAGTGTTTTTCTCCTGCAGTCTTTTTATCACTGTCGTAGTCTGGTACCTGTATTTATACCATGAATTAGTGAGCACATAGCCACATTATGGGCACTTGCTTAAAAACTAATAGTTATTGTCAGAAGAAAATGAGTTCTAAAAAAATACCTTTGGCAGTCTTTCCTCTGTGTATTCCTGATGACGAAGAGGACAGTGAACAGCATGTCATGTCATTTCAGTTTCTTACACACAGCTGAGCTAAAAGTGAATGCACACTTCCATCTTCCACCAGTGTGTGTCTTCCTTCTATGTGCATTTAATCTATTATAGATTCTCCATTTATTTATCAATTCATTATCTTTGTTAAGTAAAAGAAGTTGGGTAATTGTTGTGCCCAGAAGACGTATGACACCTCTGACCATGTCCTGCAGACCATGTGGGCACTGCGAGCATGGTGACACATAGCCCAGTGTGCCAGAGCATCCACACCCCTGAGTTGTGCCACAGAAAGGAGACCGGGAATGGTTTGGAAATGCTCTTATATCCCCTGATTTTAGCATAGCTTCAGAGAATGCTTCACTTGGACCTAAAAATAAGTATCCATTTCTGTTGCAGAAAGGTGTCCTGCAATGTTGCAGCTCCACATGTGGCTTTGGTTTCTCTGTCCCCAATGGGTGTCCCTGCGTATAGACCAAAAGGGCTTGAATTCTTACAAAAGCTCATACTCCTCTGAGAGCTACATAGCCAGCAGATGCTTTACAGTGAAAGAGAACATCCTTTGAAAACAATCTGGTGTTTATTAATCAACAAGAATTCAGTGTTTGAGGTCCTTCGGCAGGAAAAGAGAAGGAAAGCACATGTGGGTCTGGCCGCCTGGGTGACAACATGCAGGTTCCATCCCCGTGCTCTGCTTAGGAGCAGATTTCATATAGCATTGGTATGTCAACACTTTGCTCTCGGTTCCAGAGACATTTTGGTGGGATTCAATATGCTTATGTTGAGATTAAATTGCCCAAGACCCAGGCAGCAAGCCATTCTACCTGCTCTCTGGTGTTGCCCTTTGGATATCTGGATTCATTAGGCTCCTTCTTAGCCAGAGAGTTCTCTGAACACTTGATTTTAGATGCCTATATATGCTCAGAAGTGCCAGTTCTGGGAAGGCACGCACTTAGATCTTATGTAAAGCTGTGCTGTGTTTCTGGTTTATATGGATAGGCACCTGGACTCTCCTATTTCTGGTGCAGAGGACTGAAAAATTAGATATGGACAAGACCTGTGTCATGGGCCTAACCTCCTGTCTTGCATCGGAAGATGGGGTCTAGGCATTGCTCAGCCTGAGGGGTTTGGCCCAACCCAGGTTATATCTCAGGAGAGCACTCTGACCATCCCTCCCTTAGCTACTCTGCAGCTGTATCTTGAGAAATACAAGGCCAGGGATAAAATAAGAGATGGGGTACAGAGGGGAGTGGTGACCAAAACCAGTTATTAGGGTACTGCAGGGGAAGGAGAGTCCCAGGCCCTGCTCTTTGGTGTGCATTATGCATTTTACAGTGCATCTCACTTCACCACCAGGAACACCGATGGGAGGTTGTCCGGTGTTCTGGCTCTAGAGTCTCAGAGATACCATCTGGTCCCCATTTGTTGCAGAAGTTATTTAGGTGGCTGTGTGAGACAGGATAACCCTCTGGGCTTCGGTGCCTTTGATGAGGCAGCGTCTGAAGTTAACGCTTAAATTAAGCAGACTTGATTTTATTGCCTTTGTGTATTATAATGTCCATGAAATCGTCAAAATTTTTTGTCTGCTCCATGGTCTTCTGCCATCTCCCTGTAGTGCTTCTGTCATATGCTGACTTCGTATGACCCGTCTGCCTGAAAAATCAGCAGCCGTCTTCCCTTCTCCACCTCGGCACACAGTGGGACCTCCCGGGGCTGTGGGATACCTGTACCAGCTCTTCCATGTCTTGGTAGGGATTCTTGGACAAGGGACGTCACATTTGGGAATAATCCTTTTTCCATTTCTGTCTCACAGATTGATGAACTCCCTGAAGGAGCTGTGAAGCCTCCAGCAAATAAATACCCCATCTTCTTTTTTGGGACTCATGAAACGTAAGTGAATAAATATGATCTTTGCCTTTGAAAATATCTTCTTCCACTGCAGCTAACATTGTCTCCACTGATTTTATTGGAATAAATCCTACCTGACGCCATTGAGAGCTTAGAGGTAGGTCCTACAAGCCCAACTCATTTGTATTAACACATGGAAGTGAAACCTGAAAATAGGCGGGAATGCTCCTGCGTGGATGGTGTACCATGGTCTAAGCATAAATAATAACCAGTTCCTGTGCTTCCCGTAAAGCAAAGTGTGGGCATACGTTTAGTAAAGGGTTATCTGAATTCAGATGCAGGGGCAAAACATTTTTACCTGGGTGTACATGGTGGCAGAGGTCAGGCTGCTGTAGCCAGACGTGTTTGGGTTCGTGTCCTGTGTGAGAACTCACCTGGTAGTTTGTGAAAGGAAAGGAGGCAGACCCCAGAGTCTCACACAATCATCACATAGATTTAAAATATATACATTCCTGGGAGATTTGTGCTGGGAATGCTGTAGAATAGAGCTCTAGAAGTGATAGAGGAGCTGAGCTGGCTGATCTCATAGGGAAAGAAAGGAAGCAGAACAGAAAGGGTAAGTTAGGTCTCGTAGTAAAATGCATTACAGAGTTTATGATCTGTATGTTTCTATTTTAAACTATTTATGAGGTATTTTTTAAAAAAATCACAGTTTCTATTTTGCATTAAATGCTTACATTTTAAATCTTTTCCTTCCCCACTTGCAGGGAACATGTTTTTGGCAATTTCTTAAAAAATGGAAAACTGAAAAAATGAAATTCTGATGACATTTTAAATTTTAGAGTTTTGAAGATTTATTTAAAATGTATTGTTTATTTTTGATTTTTAACATTATTCCAAAACATAATAAGCCCCATAGCTCATACATCACATTTTATTTAAAAAATCTTTAAAGGCAGTTTCTGCTTAATAAAGTTCAAAAATAGCCTCTCTTTAGTTAAAATATTTCTTCCTATTGCTGTAATGAACCAACCTGACCTTTTGATATATTGTGATCTACTAGTACTTTCACAAAATAATCTAAAAAGAATAACGCTTGAATAAACATAAGATTCTTTAAAATCAGAAACCAAAATGTTGTGGTTTTTTTTAATGGAAACATTTTCCTTGAGAAACATTTTGAGAAAAAAAACTCTGACCACCTTTATTCTGCAATGAATGAGTCCCAAACTGCTCATCTCTTCTTGTTAGCCCATGATCTGATTGCAGCATCTGAACCAGGAAAAGAGTTTGTAGTTACTACCTTAATAATTTAAAAAGTATAACTGTTAAAAATGAGCTGTAGATTGCAGCTCCTTAGTTTTATAGCAGAGCAGTGGAGACTGTTACACTCTCCCAGTGGCAGTGAACGTATTTCAAAGAAAGATGTAGACAATTTTGCAATGTTTACTGTGCATAAAAGGCTGTAGAAACACTTCCATACGTTACTGTTGAGCTAAATTAAGGTATCTCATGGTAAGTTCCCTGCAGTTTTCCTTTGTTATTTGTGTTAGAACTGTTTGTGTTTATTTTTGGCAACAAGTAGACGTCTCCTAGTATTAGCAAAAACATAGATAAAATAATTTATTCAGATCCCCTGCTCTATTGTAGCCTTTAATATTAACAAGACATCTGTTAGTTTGAAAATCACTGTTTGACTTTCAGGTAGAAATGAATTCTTGGCTTTGTAATTATATAATTGAGATATTTCTCAATGAGACAACTGAGTGTGGATACCATTCTGTCTCCTCTTTCCCCAGAGACTTGTCCTCCAATGCCTTTAGCCACCAGTTGGCTCTGTACTGGCAAACTTCTTGGCTAGTGGGATGATTTAAGTGAATGAAACTCGCACATTCATAAATGCTGGGCAGAATCAGAGCGTAAATCAGGCATTAATCTGAAATAATGTTTACAGCAAGGAAACATTGAGGTGATTAAGGTATTAGACTGAGACTGAAGAGAGAGCTGGATTTTCCTCTGTACTCTACTAGCAGTTTAAGTTTGACCTTGAGCAAAGCTCTGTGCCTCAGAAGCCCACCTGCAGAAAAGCACGACTTCCCAACCTCACGGTGATGGTATGAGAATAAATGTTAATGGTGGTGCTCCACGATCCTGAGGTAATGGAGACCACAGAGTTAAGGTTAATTGCAAAGATCATCAGGAAAGTAGGACAGTGATTACAGTGAAGGACACTGTGACTTGCTCAGCTCCAGTCACTGGTAACATAGAATCTTCCATGTGGGAATAAAGAGGGAGTTTTTTTGCCTTCCCTGTTTTCAATTTAATTTATGATTAGCCATCCCAGTGCCGTGATACAGAGCAGGGTAAACACACGGGATATAGGTACTCAACAAAAAGGAAATTGTGTTTTCTTCAGTTTTATATAAGAAGTTAGAGTTTTACTGTAAACTATGTAGAAAAAGCACTCTTCTTTTTTTCTATTTATCTTTCCCTGTAGTGTGGTGCCTATGCCTGAAATTAGTTGGCCCAGTGCAGAGCTGACTTAGGCAGCAGCAGAGCACAAAATCCCTCCTTTGCTGTGCTGTCTAAAAAAAATCTGGCCACAAACACCCTGTGTGTCTCATTGTTTCCTTGTATTACTCATCTGCCTATATTCACCCATTGTTCCTTGTCTTATATGAAATTATAAGATTTTTGGGAAATAGAGTGCTTTTATTGTGTTTGTACAGAGTCTAGCATGTGGGGGGGCTTATTCCAAGAAAGAAGCTCCCAGGCTTACTGGCAGTATAGATAATAATAAATACCACTGCTTTTCTGTCCTGTAGTACAAGGGATAAGCTTTGGCTCATGGGTTCTAGGCACTTTTTACATGCTTCAACTTTTCATATGGTATTTTTAGGCTTTTCTGGGTTTGTAACACATAGGACTGGAAATTTGGACCCTTGCTGTCGCAGGCAGTTACGTCATATAATCCCTTTCATAAACCATTCAAGAGCCAGTTCCCAGCAGTAGTTAATATAATAAATGAGACTCATTTTAGTTGTTTCTAGAGAGACCCAGCATGATTTTGCAACATCAAACATCAGGATAGTGAGCCAGTCCATTAAATCAGACTCACAGCAGTAACTCAAAGCTAGGGTGTTAAATAAATAAATAAATGAACAATCAAATAAATAAAACTGAAAAAGTGATGGAACAAGCAGAAGAATAGGGAAAACATTACTGGTGTTTTGGGGTTTTTTTTGAAGAGGAGGAATTTTAAGTCCTTTTTTGCATGTTACCTCTGTTAAAATGCAGTGCATTCCTGGGGCCCAAAGACCTTTTTCCATATAAAGAATATAAAGATAAGTTTGGGAAGTCGAACAAGCGAAAAGGATTTAATGAAGGCCTGTGGGAAATAGAAAACAACCCTGGAGTAAAGTTTACTGGATATCAGGTAAATTACTTTCATTTCTGTTCCTCTTTATCTTTCTTATTTTCTTCTTTGAAGACTTCTCAATGTAAACATTGTATGAGTGATGTGGAAGGTCCTGGGTTCGGTGCTGCTAGAAAGTTTCACAGCTTTTATAATTGTGTAGTGTAAAGGCAACTGTGGTCTTGCCCTCTGTGACAAATTGAACTTTAATTGTACTGCAGAGCCCTTTGCTTTCTGTGATATTCTGGGGTGGTGAAGTGGAAAATTCTGCAGCAGATTTAGTTGAATTAAAAATGGAAGGTTTTATTTACTCCAGGATAAACATGAATAATTTCTGACTTCTTCTTTCTGTTGTTTATTTTTATGTCAGGTTCAGTGCATTTTACACAGATCTCAAGGTCACTACACTTTTGTTTTTAACATTGGTAATGTATAACACACGGGACACCACTGCCAAAGTTGTGAGGGGTGAGAAGGTGGAGGATTGAGCTGCTGCTACAAGATAGTAGCTGCTGTACAACAGCTCTCCCTGTTGGATGTCTGCAACAAAAAGTTGATGAAGCTGGAGGGGCAGAAGGGTAGTTGGTGGGCTGTATAAAACCGAAGAACTTTTCTCATTAAAAAAATGTGGTCCTTTGAAGGCAGAAATCACCTCCAAAAGAAGGCAAACACCTATTACATTATTAGCACAAAACCTTACAAACTAGAGATACGGACCACCTGCAGACAAGCTGCTGCCCCTCTCAGTTCCTGTTTCGTATTTTCAGCCCTGCAGATGTTTTGCATACACTGGGGGATTTAAAAAAATCTAGTGAATAGTCTGTGGGAGATGGACTGTCAAAGAGCTCTCAGCCTTCTGGTCAGTGTTTGCTTTTTCCTAACACAGAGATCTTGCCCTTGGCGAGGGGGTTGTAACAGCATCTTCTCTCCTGAACAAGTCTCTCCTATTGCAGCCAAAGTCTAAAAGTTTCCATAGTTTTGCCCAAAGTAGAGCATGCCAGCTCTCTCCACTGAGCAAGCCTTAGTTCTCCAGCAAACACATTTTTGTTACCAGATCTTCTGTTTCTGTGTACACTCTTCAGAACATGCTATCCCAGAATCTGCATCTGATAACTGTTTCCAAGTGGTGACTGAGAAAATTGCCTTTGCAACCCTTTTTTTTGATAATTGCAAGAATAACCTGAGCTCTTCCTGACTCTAGTGATTAAAGTATAAACTTTCTGTTACCAGTATTTCTATCTTTAATAGAGAACAAAAATAAAGTAACAGGTTTTAGTGATATTTTTTGTTTGTATGTTATTCTTGTTATTCTTGTTATTTTAAAGGCAATTCAGCAACAGAGCTCATCAGAAACTGAAGGAGAAGGAGGAAATACAGCAGATGCCAGCAGTGAGGAGGAAGGTGATCGGGTAGAAGAGGATGGAAAAGGAAAAAGAAAGAATGAAAAAGCAGGCTCAAAACGGAAAAAATCCTACACTTCAAAGGTTATTTTCCAAGTTTTTCCATTGTTCCCCATGTGCATTTAGAATTAGGATACTGCCCACCTCATGGCAATCTGTTCTTCCTTCTTCAGCATTTTGATTCCAGTACTGTAACGATGGTGTTCAAACAGGCAAAGGGAACTGCTTTTGCTTTTGTAGGCAGCCTTGGTGAGACAGCAGTTGAAATACTCTGCCCTGTTCTAGTGCCCACACTTTGAGAAGGAGGTGGAGGGTAGGAAGGGGTTCAGAAGGTCTGCAAAGAAAATCCATGCAAAGATGGATCGATATGTTTGATAGATATTTCCCCATGAAGAAGAAGAGAAAGCCTTAGGTGTGTGTGTCCTGGGAGACATGAGTTCAGGTTTGGTTCCTGTCCAGTAGAATTCAAGCTTCCCTCTCCCATCTCCAGTACGAGTGCCCCAGGTGCCTTGCAAAAAGATACGGTAGGGTCAGATTTGCTCAGCTGCTGAGTCTAAAACACTTGAGTACAGGATACAGAATGGGAGGGAGGAAGAACTAATTCATTAAGCAGGGAGTAGGGCACTCAATTTGTAGATAAAAGACCTGCATTGTACTACCTGCCTGCCCTGTCAATACCTAGGTAACAGAAGCTACAAGTGATGTGTCTCGGGCTGCCTCATAACAGCTGGTGAACGTAATCACCTGCAGAGTGACAGCTTTGGGTTCAGATACACATCTCACTTGTCACCTGGGTGAAAGGAGGTAACATTATAGTCACTTTCTCCAGGTCTTGTGTGTGCCTCCAGATCTGTACTTTGCTTAAAAAATTGTGGAAAGTGTGGCGGAGTCACGTTCGTTCACATTCATGTTATTCTTCTCTGAAAGTGAAAACTAAATTAAATGAGAAGAAGCAAGTAAACAATCTGATCCAGGCTCAATTTGGGGGAGAGTGAGAATTTTCATGGTCCATCCACCAAACAAAATGTATTAAGTAATTTCACCCCCTTTGTGTATTTTACATTAGAAATTCAGGTCTGGTCTACCATCTTCTCTCCAGAAGACTCTGGGCAAACAGAAGATTGGAAAAATGGTGGCTTAATGCCACAATTTATCCTTTTGTACTGTAGAATTGCATAACATAAAGGGAGCAGAAAAGATGTATTGGTTCCACATGGCTTTAATGTTAATATATTAAAGCTGACAGCACTAAAAAAAGTATGGAAAGCAGCTCTGCTAATGTTATTCTCATTTTACATCTCTGTGTTTAATCAAAACTTTTGTCAAGCTGGCACCATCTGTTTCATTAACTAGCAAAACCTACAGGTGACCCAACACTAATACCCATCTCCTATTGCTGTGCCTGTGTTACAGTCAATTGTGCTGCCAACCTGTGTTGAACATAAAATTTCTCCTTTTGCTTCATTCACTCCAACTGCTTCACCTGAAAAACACTTTTCACCCCACATATCCTCCTCAATGTTCGCCTTGAACAGGGAAACACATGATCAGTGTTCTGGGTGCATTTTAAAAGTGCCTTTCTATGACTGAAGCTCCATTTTTACCTTTTAACTTTGTTGTTGATCATTTTAGAAATCCTCCAAGCAGTCACGGAAATCTCCTGGAGATGAAGATGATAAGGACTGCAAAGAGGAAGAAAATAAGAGCAGCTCTGATGCTGGGGACGCAGGCAACGACACAAGAAACACTTCTTCAGATTTGCAGAAAACTAGTGAAGGGGTAATGTACAGTTAATATCACTCACTGCCCATGCGGTTCACTAGTGGGGGGCTGTGGAGCTGGGGGTGGAAGGCCCTGGGTGGCAGGGACCTGTGTGCACCACATGCAACCCTTTGACGTTACATTCCAGTGCTCAGAATGTGTCTAGAACAGAAACATGGGACTAGTCCCTGCTCTGGAACAAATTTTGCTCTCGAGAAATGACTGAATGAGAAAAGATACTATAAGCATTGTTTTTGTTCCAACACTTGCATGGATGTCAGCTGAGAGGAACTACTGAAAACCATGAGCTGGAATGATGCAAAACTGATGTGAGAGCAAAATCAGCCTGTTTGCATAATGCATTTTGGCTCACTAAATGTAGGAGCCTGCTGATCCTTTCACACTTGTTTAAAATCTGTGCAAACCCATTGGCTTCTTCGGAGTTCATGAGGGTTCATGTGCACATGACAGACTCTGCACACTGCGGGTTTCAGGGCAGATCCTGCCTTGGGATGTGACTTTCCAAGGAGGGGATATAGTCTGCTCCAGAGCAGCTTCATACAATCTCCTTGTGTGTTTGTGTCAGTTGTGTGTTCATATCAGTGTTGTTTCGTTGTGACCACAACAGAAAGGAAGGCTGCTGAGCAGGGGAGTTAGCAGGGGAATTGGTTAATTGTCAGCCACTGCTATTTCTGAGCCTTTGGAGCAGCACAAGCCTCCCTGCTCCAGGACTTACAGCTCCAGCTCAGAACCAGTTCTTGTGCAGTTCCCATGCCAAGGCGCTGCCACGTGGCCAGCAGCCGGGCTGGGCTGCTGCAGGAGCTGCTGAGTGATATGAACCCCCAGGTGTGAGAGGAAGGCAGCCAGCACAGGCTCTCCTCTGACCTTGCCGAGGTGCCTTGGCACCCAGCTGTGTGCTCAGCCTCAGCCCTTCCTCACAAAACACAACCTCTGGGGACCTGCTGTCATCTCCCACTTAAAAACTCCTCCCAGAGCTTCCTTTCCCCTTGTCTCTCTGTGGTACAGTGTATGTGTTTTGTGGCTTTTCTCCTTATAAAGACTTTGATATGTGGCTTGTGGGGTCAGGAAGGTAATACGTCCTGAGCCTCTCCCGTTCACTCTGAACAAGCTGCTGGTTTGAGCTAGAGACTGACACCAAGGAGTCACCAAGCCTGGCTGTGCCTTCCCAGCACCTCACCCACAGAATCTGAGAGTCTGGGGCTGAGAAGCATGGCAAGTGCCTGTGTTGCCCACATTCTGGCTAGTGAACTAGCCAGACACTTTCATGTCTTCAAATAGGTATGTGAGTGAGAAAACTGGCCATAAAGTTCATCTGAGGTGGCAGGAGGTTGAGGAGGGCCTGGTTTGTTTCCCATGTTTGTAGCAGTGACAGGGGATGTGCCTATGAACTTCGGGCATGTTCTCCATGTAAGGACCAAATGCTTACTGAGGTGGGTCCGTTGCAGACTTAAGTGGCTAAGGAGTCACATAAGATGTTAGCTTTGTAGCTGACAACATTCATACAGCTCTTCCTTCTGTATGTGACATGCCTGTAACTGCTGGGAGGTAGAGTCCAGCATACTAGAACACCATGGTGCTCTTCAGTGTTTTCAGCATTGCAGATATTTTAGCCTCTGTGCTGAAATATCATCAACAATCTGTGTCCTTTCTGCCAGCACCAACTCCACAGAAATACTCATAGTCAACATTGTCATACTCATGTGAGGAGTCGTCTCTGCTCTGACTTCTGCAGCCCCAGCACTTGGGCTTGACCTCACACTTGAACGACCAGTCTTTAACTAGATGTTGGATGCTTTGAACATTATGGGGAAGGTGGAGTTTTAGTAGCATGTACTAAAGAGACATGATTTTAAGGGCAGCTTGAGATAAATACACTGCTAAGTTCAGAGAAATTCACATCCCGATCCAGATAGTTCACCTTGTGCATTTCTGCTGCAGAATCAGCATTTCAGATGTAATTCCCCCTCAGCTTTGAGATTTTGTCAGTAGTGCAATTCTCTTGTAGGACCAGGAGGGGACACTCTATTTCCTGGCATCCTCAAAGCCAGACCAAGTGTCTTTTTAGAAGGTATGTCTTCAACAGACACAAGGCACTTGGAGAAAGAGCAATCAGATTTTTTTTCAGTTGGTGTTAAATAGCCATTCACACAGCATATGTCGAGATTGACCTTCTGGGGAACAGGGCCGGCTGTCCTGCAGCAACATTCTGCCAGACAACCAGACTGGGAGTCTGCTGGAGGGCATTGAGCTCCTCCAGCCCACACACTTGGACTTCTATTGAAAGGAAGGTCTAAAAAGACCAACACATGCCTGCAGAGTTGGGATATGGTCCTCTCGTTCACATGCATGAATTCAGAAGAATGTCTAGGTCTGCTAAAAGACACCATCATAGATGAGATTATGGTCTCTTTAAAATCGTTTAGCTGGTGAGAAGAGCACTGGACCAACCCCACGCAGTCTGAAGAAGACGGGCTTCCTCCTCCCCACCCAGGCTGCACACCCACCGCTTCGCCCTCCTGCGAGGCCAGCCAGGCTCAGGACCTTTGTCTGGCCATGAGATGGCGTCAGGAGCACACCAAAATGAGCACTGGGTGCCACCTGCTCCCTCCCCCGAAGGTAGGGTGCTGGGGGCTGCGTCAGACTCACACCAGAAAAGAGTTTGTTTCAAAATAACTTGTAGAAAGGTACCGTGAAGGCAAAGAGATGAGAAAAACAAGAGTTCAGAGCCCTGATCTCGAGGGGAGCCGTGGTTCATTCCCTGGTTTTGCCACCATGACCGGCTGCTTAAAAGCTGGTTGGTAGTGGAGGCCGGGACGGGCTGTGGAAGGCAGGTGGGCAGAAGCTGCCCTGCCCATGGGCTGCATCCTGGAGAGCCTTTGGCTCCTGTGCTCTGCACCTCCCACGTCTCTGACCATGCAAGAGTTTTCTAAAGGACACAAGCAGCTTTTCTCTTACTACTACTACTAATAATGAGGTAGTTATTATGTTTTATAATGCTTTGAAGGCTGAAGACACATCTCCCCTCTTCAGATGAGAGAGAATCTTGCTGTTAATCACACTCTTACCCTCAGCATTAGGAGGATCTTCTTGAAGGGTTAACGGCTGAAGTCAAATGATTGCAGGAGCATCTTCACCTATATTTTTAATGAAATTTCTAACCTCCAGGTGGTGGAGGAAAGCTTGAAAATGTGAAGTGATGGCTTCCTAAAGACTCAAAACCCAGAGCAAATAAAAGTACTTCCAGAGCTATATTTTTTCAGCCAATTTCATACTGTTCAAGGGCTCAATTTGTGATTTTTTTTTATCCCTGGGGTTGACAAAGCTGCTTTCTTTTCTTATTTCCATCCCTTAGTTTCTCAACTGTTCTTGAGGACTACAGGCGCTCTCAACAGGGAGACATGAGCTTCCTCAGATTCCGCCACAGTTTATAAGTGCATCCTGCCACTATCTGTTCCTTAAGCTCTTTCCCTCACTGCTGTTCTTTGGCCGATTTCTTCCCCAGAAAGATGCAAAGCCTGAACCTCAGGGTTTTGTGATCTAATATTAATTGACTAATAAGATATTAGCTAAGACAGCCCATCCCAGAGTTTGCTGAAGTCAGGAGTCACCGAAACCACCCCCATGACAGTCCTCTGCTCTTAAATACTGAATTGTTTTTGCTTTCTCAGAATACCACATAAAGAGAATATTCCAGTGGCAAGGTATTCATGGCTCTGGGTTGTTTACTTTCTATGGTACAAAATTAGCCCATAAATGGGTGAATTCATGGCAGCAGATTGACATTCCACATTGAAGTCTGGGTGACGTGTGTTTGGTTCTTGGCTGGGGTACCTCCAAATCTTTATACCTGAACACCTACTTTTACTCTCTGGATACCCCTATAATGGCGTTTGGAAGCTGGCTCTAGTCCCTGCCCTACTAGAGAGTATTTGGATGTTAAGGTCAGCACTCAGGGTATGTGGCAAGTTTTTCTTTTGGTATTCATTATTTTAGTTACAGTCTGGACATCATGTTGGCAAATGCGGCATTCTCTTTGTGTACAGGTACATGTTGTTGTCCTTCAGGAGGTGAATGGCTTTACTGAGTCTTTGAAAAATAATAGGTTTGTTGGAAATGAAGTATATTTTTTTGCTTCTGGTACAGCCCAAATATTAAAGTGGGGTAAAGGACTGTGATCTTTTTACTCACACTGACAATCAGTTACTAACATGGGAATCAGTGGATCTATTTGTGGAGGCAACCGCTTGCCAGCATGAATAAGGGGATCAAAATCTGGTCCAAAATTACTGCCATCTGATACTATTGCAATTGAGAGAACATATTTAAAACAGCCTGTGTCCAGGACATTATTTTTTGTTGTGATGTTCTTGTGTGTAGCAACAATTCCAGTTACTGTTGTGAAAGACAAGTGTTAGGGCCAAACTGGCCAGAGAAACACAGGTTCGCTGTGTCCTTCTGATGTGCTTTTGAGATGTTTGGTTCCTTCACACTTCCTTCTTTGCTTCTCAGGAAGAACATTGCTTAAGCTGCATAACAGCAACATTAAAAACATAGCATTTAGGGCTGTATTCAATGTAAAAGCATTTATGTGGGCATTTATCTAGAAAATGAAAAGTGTATGTATTTCTGTTTGATTTTTTTCTTGCAATTTGAGGTAAGTTAAAATCTACCCCTCCTAAAAAAAGGTAACATTTGTAAAAATGTGTTTAACTGTTGCACAGTAAAAATTTTTATGTGAAAATCAAATAGTGGCATATGCTCTGGTGTAAAGAGTTGTGTTATCTGCTGCCTTCCTACAGCTCAGGGTAACAGCACTGGGGCAATGAGGCGTAACTCGGGAGGAACATAAATGTCTGAATGCAAGTTGAGATTGAAGTGGCTGATATAGGTGAAATATGCTCTCTGCATCTCTGTGTACATTGAATCCTGTAACTGTTTTGACCTCAGACCAACATGGAATAACAATGATCATACAGAGCAAGTAAATCATTATCCTTCTGCCCATCCAGCAAGAGCTTTTAAAGTACATGGTATCTGAGTCTGTTGCCAAACACTGTTCAGGAAGGAATTTTCAGTGCCAGAAAAAACAAGGCAGTTTGTGGATTTAGTTTTATTCCCTGCCCTCTGCACTTTCTGTCCTTCAGTTTTATTGATGACTGAAATTTCCCACTCGAACCAGTCCGACTGTGCTGTTTCTTTTGTGCACGGCAGCGTTGGCCAGCGCGGCACACGTTGTACCGCATGGAACAGCAAAGCTGGGAGACTTGTTCAAACAAAGATGATGCGAGTTGATCTGTTTCTGAAGAGCTGTGAAACCATGGAGACCACGGAGGCTGCTCAGCTCTGCCGCATCCCGGGCAGCGGCTGCCGTGGCAGCACGTGCTGCCTGCGCGGGGGAAGGAGCCGGGTCCCTGAGCAGATCTGCTGGTGTCTGGGGCACCGGGGGTGCTGGGAGATGGTGCTGGAGACTGGGAAAATCCTAAAGGATCATTTGTATACCTGGCTCTTTGTTCTTAGTATTCCCAGCCCTGCATGTAAAAATAGTGCCTACCCCATCTTCTGGCCTTAGCCCAGCAGGGAATCATTGTTCCTAAGTGCAAAGGTTTCATACTGCAAAAGGGCAGCTCTCCTTACTGGCTCTGAGAGTGGCACCGCAGGGACCGTCTGGCTCATCCCCAGCCTGCCTGTCACTGCTGGGTAGCAGCCATCACTAAGAACTTCAGCAGAAAGCACGGTTTGATTGACTTATCATTTGTAGTTGTTTTAATGGGTGTCTGCACTTCCCTCTGAAAGGAACATCAGCGAACCTCTCCAAACCCTGTCCCCAGAGCATCTCTAAGTATAATCTCATTGAGTCTTAAACAGGAGAGAGGTCAATGGAAGTGCAGTGCTCTGGGTGAGCAGCGCATTGTTACACCTTTTGGGGAGAGGCAGGGCTCAGGCAGCTCCTGCAAGCCATCAGCACATGCCCTTATCGTGTGTTGTTAGTCAGGATGTACCAGGACCTCCCACACAGAAAGTGCAGGTTTCCATTACTTACTGTTTGCAAACCCTTTGTTGTAGGAGAGAAGGACCACACAGAACAAATGCAGCCCTTAGTTCAGAGGTGCAGCAGCCAGATTCGGATCCCAGGCTGCTAAGTGGGCATTTGTATGTGCTTATCCTCTTGGATAGAGCAGCATAGTCCACTATAGCCATGGCAGAGCAGGTATGATGTGCCAGAAGGGGAGAGATTAGGCAGCAAAGTGCTAGTGCAGGGATGTTAAAATGTCTTCTTTTCATATTCTCCTCCAGATCTTGTGTAAAATGAAAATCCATAATCCCCCATGGATTTAACCTGTACCACCCCAGAACTTACTTCTTGATGTTGACTTTTTTCTTGGATGATGATCACACCAAATACAGTAGTAATTCCTTCATACTGCTTGTCGGTTGTGTTTCTTTCCATCTGCCAGGGAGTAGGTGGACAAGCATTCATGCTCTGAGTCCTTTAGAGAGGAGAAGGGATGCCTTGCCCAGGGTCAGGTAGTCCTGTAGCACTGCATGTTGCCGTGTTGCTGGACTAAAGTAGCATACCCCTGTGCCTGTAGGTGAGCTTTGCTATCACTGCTTAACACAAGGAAATCAAGACTTGGAGGCACTTGCCATGATCACATGAGGACAGTCTCATCCTGTTCCCACTAACATCAGTGGAAGCAAGAGCTGATCTTGACTCGGTCCTGAAGTGGGAGTTTCTTCCTCTTCTGTCATCACCTCACAGTGAACGCCAAGCCAAACTGTTTCCTTTTCAGAAGCAACAAACAGGCATTAGCTTTGAAAACTGTTTGTTTTTCTTCATGCTCTCAAAGCATTCATTTGTTGGAGCAAAAAGGGTGTTCTCACGGCGAGGTGTCCAGGAGCTGAGCAGCGCCTGAGCTTCCGCACGAAGCCTGCCCGCGGTTCAGGGGTAGTGGCTGTGTGTGAAGTATCTGCAGGGTTCATCAGTGTGTGATTGGAGGAAACTAAAAACCAACCCACATACATGACTGGAGCTGCTTACATGAATAAAGCCCTAAATGTTTACTTTTGAACTGTGTTCTTTAATATTTTGTATTGGTTTGTTTAGTTGATGTCATGTGAGAAGTTTTCTCTATATGAAAATTTCTGTTCAAACAGACCAGGTGGTTACTTGTACCTGTGACTTTGAAGTGTGGGAATAAGGCATTAATTAAATCAAGTTTGTTGCAGCATGCTTTTTCTTATATTAAATGTGATATTTTTTTTTCCTCTCTCTCTCTTTCAGACTTAACCAACATAATGACTGCTGAATATTAAGGGAAAACACAAGAAGGTTACATGTTTGGTTGTCTAATATTCTTGGATTTGATATGAGTCACCACATCTGTTCATTAGTATCATCAACAGCATCCCAGTTTGTATGCACATTATTCACATTCCTATCTGTTGTGTTTGCAGAAATGATGTTTTACCCTTTTTTCTAAGGGTTACTTTCTGATTTTCATATTATTTGGTTGCATGAAGTTGCCCTTTACCAGTGGCTGAGGTTTATGAAGATATCGCATACTTGAACATACTTTAGATTCCTTTTCTAGATAGAAAAGGTGTAACTCCAAATTTTATCATTCTAAATCAGCATTTTTTACAAAACAAGTGAATCTTAGAAATGAGTCCTCTCCATACAATACTACAGTATCTTCCACGTATAAGCATAATTTTAAATTTCCCTATATCCATACTTTGATTTTTGATCAGTTTACAACATAAAAGAAAAATTCTTCTTCAGTTGATATCACCGCCAAGTTCAATAATGTAATAAAATACCTTTCCTTATTAGAAGTACCTAGCTAGTTATACTCTTAATACTTCTCAAAATCATGATGTAATGTACACTATCTGACTTAGTTCCTATATGTGGAGTTAGTGAAAGTCTTTTTGTGTTTCTTTAGATTAATACAAGGATTTTTTCCAATGCCAACACAATTTGAAACCATTCATTTGGATGCTTTCCATTTTTAAGCTTACTGTGATATAGAACCCTATGGGAAACCAAAAGAAAACATCAATTTTAAATAATGAAAGGCTTAAAAAAGGATGCTGTCATTCTGGCTTTTTTTTTCCTTTTGGAAATAGAACTAGACTAGTAAGTAAGCATTCCAAATCCATTATTCTGTGTACATTATTGTTGCTATTGTGATAATAGAGATTTTTATTTATTTTTATGCCAGCTTTTATTGTGAAAACATATTTAGTCTGGTTTTATCAATCCTTGTTATGCTTGTCCTTGGAACATCTTTTGCGTATTCAAGGTTTGTAGTTGATGAGTTTACTGTAAAAAACTAAAAAAAAAAACCACAACAAAAAAACAAAAAACAAAACAAAAAGAAAACAAAAAAAATGTATTGTTTTTACAGAATAAATTTATTGGAATGTGTATTGGGAGTAAGGTTTGAGGTTGTAAGCAACTAAGTTAGCGTCATATTTGGCTTCATACGTGTAATAATGTGAGGTATTAATGTAAGTCAAGTATTAAAGCAAAACATTCTGTTAACATGAGTTGACCATAATAGATACAAGTGCAGGTGAGATCTTTATTTTTTCTGTACTTTGCCTTTTCTGGATAACAGGAGGTTATTAAATTCACCTTGAATGTATTCAAAGTTTCTTTAAAAACATTAGAAGTGCCACGGGAGGCTCAGGTACCTGTTTGTGAGCCAGCACGTCCTACTGCAGCCCAGCAGCCCTGGGGTTGTTTTCGTGGGAGGATGCACGGGGATGGAGCTGTCCTGAACCCTGGTGTACATGGGAGGAGCTGCACCAGGAGGCTGGGTGCTGGAGGAGATTATTGCTAAGTTCCCCTTTGCCAAGAAGCATTGACTGAGATGTGCTGTGGTTACTTTGGACCTGCCCCTTTGGCTGGAGGTATAAAGCCCTGGGTTCCACCCTCTTCTGGGCACTGCTGTGAAGCACACCAGTGTGCAACAGGAGAGTGTTAAAGCATTAATTTCTTGCTGCTCTGAAAGTCCCCATGTGCAGGGTGCAACATGCATGTGCATCAGCTGGTGCTTTCTTGTTCTGGATTAAGTTTAAAAAGAAAATTAAAATTCTCCAAATCAAAACACCCAAAATTCAACATCCCAAAATAACGTGTTTCCAGTTAAAATGTATTGGCTAATTTCATCTGTGAGAAAGGCACGGAGTGTACAGGTTTTGGTATAAATGCATATAGAAGGCATAGAAATAGCTGTAAACTTCTGCAAACAGAAGCATAAACTGCACAAACCAAGGTCGCTGTATTTGCTGCTACTTTTTTATGACCCAACAGCTTTAGCAAAAGTAGCTGCAAAGAACATGGGCAGCTCCCTCCTGTCTGAAACCCGTGCTGTGCTGCAAGGCCCGGTTGTTCAGCCCTGCTAGTGAGCACACGCTCACCCTCAGGCAGGTGAGCAGCCCTTGCACAAGTGAATCCTTACAAGAATTAACACAACTATATGATTTGCATATCATATATGGAGTCTTACCATAAGAGTTGATGGCTTCTTAAAAGATTTCTTGGGATTTTTAACAAGGCTGACCCACAAGACATACTTTTTGACAAATAAAACATGTGCATGTGACAGAGTTATGTATGTTAATTTTTCATGCTTCAGAAGGTTGACCTTCACTCTCTGCAGTAGCTGTATAGGGATTGCTAGCACTGATGTTCTTCAGCGTGTGGAGGCTAAACACTGACATCATTATTATTATTTAACTTCATGCAGTATTTCTAAAACTGTCAAAGCAGCTTACTTAAAAATAGCGAAGGGAACTAACAACTCCACTGCAGCACAAAGTCAGAATGTTGAGAAGCGGCTCTGATGGCAGTCGTCTTTATTTCCCCTTTTTGAGTAGGATAAACAAAACAGACCAAGGAGCTTTACACAGTTGTGCAGTTTTACACATCTTACACGCTTGCTTTGGGTTCCATTTGAACAGTTCAGTTACATCCCAACCCAATTATATACATAGCCAAAAAGAGGAGCTGGAAACAGTCGTGCTACTCTGGTTTTTCTTCTTGTTTTGCTTTCATAAAAAACTCTGGCTTGTTGACACACCTGTAAGCGAACAGCTGGGGAAGAATCCCATACATTATGTTCAGTATCAGGAAAAACTGTTTTGCTTCTTCAGGGACTCTGTAGATGTAAGGAGTTCGAGCATGAAGAGAGGCACCAATATGGGAAAACTGAGCCTGTGGTGTGTATATAACGTATATATTAAAAAAAGGTAAAGTTGATATATATATATTTTGGAAAGACAGCATAATCTACATGCAGGTCTGCATCACCAGTGACATTTTCCAAGCCAGCCCTTTTATTCCAGAATTACCCATTGTACTTTTGCCCACTGGTATAAAATTACAGTCTAAACCAAGATCATTAGTATCCTGCTATAAGAGGCATAAAAGGAACCACCAGTGACATGGTAGGCACTGATGGCTACGCTAGGTGTGGGATTTCACCCTTGGCTTATAGGTGTTTATTCATGCAACAGGGTCCATGGTGGTTCCCCAGGCAAAGGGCTGCTGCAGTCCCAAGGCTCAGGCCAGCAGTGGGGGTAGGACTGGCACCCACCTACTGGGGAGGGCTGGGTTTGGCAGCAGCAGGAAGCAGACAGGCTCTGAACACAGTTAGAAAGTAAAATCTTGGAAGCTGTGTTAGTTCTGGTTTGAGTTTTTTTCTTGTTTTAATCTTAAACCCAGTCTTTCAGATTCTGATCCCAGAACTCCTGATGACTTCAGAAAACATCTGCAATATTTGGCTTTTGGGCCAGGGGCGGTTCTGAAGTACAGGTTAAGTTTCTGGTGAAGGTTATATGCAAAGACAGGCTTGCTGGGCTGAAGCATACTTGTAGCATAAACAAACATATAAAGATAGACACATCAGGAGAGTCACTATCTTTTGTCTCCATCTGTTACCTGCTATTTCAAGCCACAGCTCATTCACATTAACTATTGTGTGTCCAATTTTTTTATTATTATTTCATTAGTGGTGGAGGAGATCTGAGAAGACAAACATCAATTTGATCTTGAGCAGAGCAGCAGAAAGGGACACCAGGATTTCAGTAATGCAGAGGAGTACACTATGGCCAGATCACGTTCTCTGTTCTGGCTTCAGCAGGAGTTATTTTGGACTCTCAAAGAACAGAGTTCTGTTCACTGCTAGCAAAGTGAAATGCAGGGCGGGTGTTTCAATACACACCCCTCTAGCAAAAGGTTAGGCTGAGACCACACAGCAAAACAGAAAAGGAAATTGCTTCTCAGGTGATTCCAACACCTCCACTGAATAGGGAGAGCTGATCTAGCAAACCTGAGTCAGGAAATGGAGTAATCAAAGAAGTCAAATACAAACACACTTCAGGAGAGTGCCACTTAGCATGTTTCTGTAAATAGTTATCACAGTAAACAGATGTTCAGGAGTGTGCCATCAGCAGCCTTTTTATATCAGCCCCGTAATTCAGGTTGTCTCTTACAGCCTGTTTTTTCTCACCTGTCTCAAGCAGGAACTGCTTTTAGCACCTGGGTGGTCTTGTCCAGACCCCTCCTACCTTTCCTCACCTGGGAAGCCATCTCAGCCCAGGCAGCCAGAGCACTAGAGCTCAGCAGCAAAGTCCTCTTGCTCTATGAGGAAGCAGTTTCCCAAGCAGCCAGCCAGCTACCCACTATCAGGCTTCAGGTATGAAGTTTGGGTCTGTCTAATGTTTACCTAGATACTAGCAGCCTCCTGATAGTGTTTTAGAGCCTCTTCTGGGGTGAACAAGATGCTAAGCTACACACTCCTCTGTGGAAGATTGCAAGGCCTGCCTGTCTCCAAGAGCGGCCAGCCATGCATCACAGTAAGTTGACAGTAAATTCACAGTAAGTTCATAGTGAGCTTTGTCAGAAAGAGCTGTAAAGGGCTGCTTCTGAGAGCCCCAGAACTCCCACAGCCTCCTAGATGCCTTTGAAGATCTAAGCCTTATTGTGCAGTCTTGTCTCTTAAAGAGCTGTGGCACGTTAGTGAGCTATGAGCATTATAAAAAGAAAAAGCAGAAACATTTTGTTCTATTTGTATCCCATGAAGATTTCTACTAGCTAATGATGCACCATATAATGAAGTTATTGTTTATTGGACTTGGTTTTCAATATAACACATTGCTTTTTCCTTTCATTACCAAGGAGGATATTTAGGTCTGTTAAAGTCACTTTTTTTTTTTTTTTTTAATTTAATTTGCTTTGCCTCTGTAGAAATTGTGTTATGTCTTTAATCTCATGTTTCCTTTCCATGACTGTACTCTGCTTCTGTTCCCCCATTTTTCCTCCCTTGGGGCAGGGGGTGTGTCTTAAAAGCAGATTTCTCACTCTGCAGTAGCCCAGTCCTGCTCTTTCAAGTGCCAGGCAGACTTGTGCTGAATCCATCATTTTAATGAGTAAGACAAGAGCTGTCTGTCCCTGCAGATCTCAGTGCCTGCTGCACAATGGGCTGGCATGGTAGTAAGTGAGAGCAACCTTGAGTCTGTTGTGTTACCTTGCCATGATCAGCTGCTCTCAGCAAACATGCCATTCCTTGGTGCTTTCTGTTACTGAACCCTCTTTATGTGGAGAATTTTGAGGATCAAACCCTTCAACCTCAGCTGAGAAATCAGCTAAATGAGATGCTGCAGGTAAACTTCTAAGGTAGCCTTATCCATTTAACATACAGCCCTTGTTAACCTCGAAGCCTCAGCCAGTCTGCTGGCCAGGCTGTCCCACAGCAATTGGAAGCTGCCTGGTGCTGGACGTGGCACAGCTCAACTTGACAACTGTAATTTGTGTCTGCCTGCTACTCACTGAGGTTCTTGGCTGTGTGAAATAGTAGCCGAATCACAGGCAATGCTTCAAATATTTCTTACCCTGCAGTCAAGAAAGCCCTTCAGCCAGGGACAGAGAAGGGCCTAGAAAAAGGTTAGGAGGCCTTCTTCACTCTGTGCCTTCTCTCTAAAACTGACTAAAATCAGGTAAAGACTGTCACTCATTTTGGAGGCCTTTGGAACAGGTCTTACTAGCCTAGGGAAAGCCATCAAATAGAGTAGTGGTGAGAGAGTAACCTAGAAAAATATGTTCCTCGTGTTTAGGTTCTCTTGTAGACAAGAGGCACCACAGAAACTAACCACCAAAAATTGTAGGATTAAGGAAAACGCTGATATGGAGAAGCAGTAGAGAAAAACTTTCTATATCTGAGAGAACAGGGAAGTGGGCTATGGAGAGCTGGTGGGACAGAATGGCTTTGGATAGAAAGGCCGTGGCTCTTCATCCCTTCTCATGTGGCTCACTTGCATAGGAAATAGCAATTTCATCAACTATTCCAACCCCTCTGTATAATCAGAGCTCCTGGTACTTTAGTCATGTGACATTTAAAGAGATCTTCCTGAAGCTTCAGGAAGTCCAGTAAGGGTCACAACTGGTTTTTGGAGTCTGAATGTTAGCAACAGAATAATTCAAGCTGAGAGCTATATGTAATTCTGAAAAACAGTAAATACCTCTGTGTGTGTGTGAAAGGCTGGGCACTTTTACAGGTTCTTAGTTTAGCTGTATCACATGGTATTTTGAGACTTGTTTTTGTAAAAGATACATGCTTCATAATGATAGAAATAAAAAGAATTAAGTCTCCCCATTTCCCCATCTGTAGGAGCAGTGCCCACTGTTTCCATCATTAATTACTTACCTTTATTGGACTTTTGTGCATAATAGGAAGCAAAATCCGTTTCAGTAATTACATGTGTTTTAATGATCAATGACTATGCTTTAAGTTGGGAAAACAGTAGACAAGCCTAGGAATGTGGTTTTGTGCCTTAAAATGAGCAGGACTTAAGACAGGAGTTCTCAATTCATTGTCACACATTTTTCAGCTCAGGTTGCTCACAGTTCACCAAGACAAATCAAATCAAGTTCAGTCGTGGGATGACTGAAGTTCATTCTGAAGTGCATTAAAGTAAAAACTACAAAAAAAACCCCCAAACCCTCCCAAACTTAAATATTTTCTGAATCAGGGTAAACTGTGGGGAGTGTGCAGCAACATACATTTCTCTTAATCAGTTTTTGTCAGCCCACAGATTTTGTTTGTGCCTGGGACAAGCTTTAAAGAGTAAAATAGGAAATTTTGAGTGTTAGCTTTTGGATTACCAGGAGCTTTTCTTTTCCTTGTCTAATATGTAAATCAGCATTATCCTGAAGCCAAACCACAAGGGACAACAGAGGGGTTTTAGACTCCAGCAACAAAATATTGCATGTATTAATCATACAGCTAAAAGGCACAAAGTGATATTGGGGGGGAGTGATTATGGGGAAACATTCAAAAGAAAAACAAAAAACAAACAAAATCTCAAAACAAACCCTAACAAACCAAAACCAAATCAACCAAATGAAAATCACCTCCAATCTGGGAGAGAGCTTTTTCATGACTGCAGGATTATGCTAGCACACTCTGACTTCTGGTTTACTTTTCCTCGTATTAAATAATCTCTGAAGGAGTGGTTTCTTTCCTGTCTGGGGAATTCATGAAACCTGAGTAATCTGTTAGTAGGGAAAGGTTCCTGACACTGGCTTGCCTACTTTAGCTAGCTTGTGCTTTTTTTAGATTAGATTTGGGCCACACATAGTTGTATAATATTTTTGATACCATTTTAGCACTAAAGCTCCTCATTAATATGTTTGCCAGATCCTGTTTTGATATAATTTCTTAATTCAAGATTCTCTATAAACTGTTTAGAAAAAAACAAGTCATATTCACTGTGATAATTGCTCACAAATAGAAAATGTCACTCCTCCCATCCTTACTGGGCAGTGAAGTGGGATTGTAGTTTGTATCCATGATTGTTATTTCAGGCATGAAGAACAAAGTGTTGGTCTGTGTTTATCTCAGAGTGGTACTTGAATTACACTTGCTGCCTTGTCCCTATGTTCTTGTTATTGTTGCAGGATTATGTGTGTATTTTCTGCATTGTCTGGATGCTCAGAGCACATTTCATTTCCTATGTACAGCACAAATCAATTGTCACTCGTCTTAACTGTTTAATGGTCATCTAGGTCATCTCTATGTCATGAGAAGTCATTTACTAGTTCCTGTTGACTTTTTTTGGTTTGGTCAGTCTTCTTATAAGCATCAGCACCATCTAGTAATTAGCAACAGTTGTTTAAGTTAGAGAATCAGAGTTAAAGTATGATCATTGGTCTGCCTGTGGCAACACAAACATGTCTTAGTGTTACTGTGTTTTGTGGCCCATGAGGTTCCCAGTGTTATATTGGCATCCTCAACTGATACAGTCCAGTTTGTGACTAGTAGATACTTTTTCCATGTATATTTTTCAAACTACCTAGTTGGCCAACAGATATTATGGAAACAATGTATTGTACTGGTTTGTTGTGTTTGGGGGTTTTTTACATGGTTGACTGTTAGAGCTTTAAGACAGGCTCCCTTCATGGTCTCAGCTAAAGAGTACATGGTGCTTAATAAGGTTTCAGTGAGCCAAATAAAAAGATTCTGCAGAAGGAAAGAAGTCTACTAAAGCAAGAATGCAGTCAGTAGAGGCACGTAACAGGCTTGATTCTCCACTCCCTTAAATTAGCATTTTACAGGTACAAAAGGTGATCTGAGATACAATGGCATAAAACCTGCATGGGAAGATCAAGTCCTGGGCCCCTTATTTGTTCTCTACTTATTAACTTGTAATTCAAGAGTGAACATTTTACAAAGAAATACCTGAGCTAGTCCTCCAGCATGTATAAGGGTTAAATCAGGCATCCAGGAACAACCAGGTACCAGCAGGCCATACAGAGCAACCACATGGTATGGCACAGAGTAGAACATGTATGCCAGCATCTGCATTTTAAACAGAAATATTAGTTGCTTTGCAGTGTGAGTAATTTAAAAACTAGCCATCTGCTGACCGAGGGGTTGACACTATTCAAAACTACACTCCTGGCAGCAATGATTCCCAGGCTTTCTTGCAGCTATAACTTGAGAAAAGATGGATGCTGTTGAGTGGATCCAGCTACCCTGAGCCTCCACCTAATATTGGTGGATGTTGTCTCTTTGCTCCATTCAAATCCACTTCATCCCAGGACATGTTTTCCAACGTCTTGCCATCTTGAGACCATGACAATAAGCATGGCTTGACCTAAGTCTGTGCCCATCGCAGCATGGGTGTCCAATTCTCAAGCCCCACTGCACTTCAGTTAGGAGGTGTGAGATGCATCCAAGCCACCCTTTTCCCAGAAAGAACAGGTCCAGCAGAGATACTGGGTTTCTGCTCATTGCCTGACTCGTGAACCCTCTCACTGCTTCAGGCCCTGTGCCCATGCAGCACCCAGGGCTGCAAAAGAATGGCAGCCTTGCAAGTACCACAAAACTAAAGCACAACATTCCCTCCTCTGAAGTGCTTGTGTACAGTTTGTAAAAAGTGTCATACTTAAGGAGTGTCACTGGTGACAGAAGCGTAACATGAGCTTAAGGACTCTAGTCCTACTATGCTCCTTTTTGCTTCATTATTCCAGACTGAAGGTCTACTTTGCCCGTCTAAGGAAGGGGAATGATGATAAAAAGCATGCTGAGATGTTTCACGGACTGCATTAAAAGACCCCTGGGTAATTAGGATGTGTAAGCCTAGGTAACTGATTTGAATCTAAGTTGAGGTTATCACAATGAAGAGCTGGTATGCTATTATGGCTGTAGTAGAAAATATGAAATACCATTTAACTTGCTGTGAACAAATACCTCCCTTATTGATCTTGTCATCTGTGAAACCCGTGGCATCACCACCAGTTAACAAATCACTTCTTAACACTCTATGCTCCCCAATCAATGCTTTACCTGAAGCTTAGGATAGGCAGCAGGATCTTTTATATATGGCTCGTGAAGTTGAATATATAGCCGGCAGAGTTCAGCAGGGCAATCCAGAGCAATCTGAGAAGAATTTTTAAAACTTCCCGTGAACAAAGAATTTGTTCTAAAACGGTCTAACCTGACTCCTGTTACCAGCCCTAAAGATTCCCTGGTGGTCTGCAGCACTGCTACCCTGGAGGCTTGCTCAAAGTCTATTGCAAAGGTGATCCATTTGATCACCACCAATTCAAAAGCTGAAATGCAGCCTCCTCTCAGCTCCTGCTCAGAGAGTTTGTGAGAAAACGCTGACAGTGCTTTACAGATTTTGACTGGAAGAGAATTCAGTCAGTTGGCTATGCTCTAGTAAAAGTAGAATTGCTATTGATTTGCTCAGATAAACAGACTTTGATCCCAGCAAGTGAACTTTCCAAAGGAAAATTGCTCAAACAGTGGAAACTTCAGGTCAAGCACCCAATTTTAGGGCAGCAAGCTATGAATGTAGCCCAAGAAAAGAGTTGCATTGTGGCAAGGTAGCAATGGAGAGCAATGCTGAGAGGTGGCTGTTACTTAAAGTAATAATATTTTTCAAAAGAGAATAGCAAACACAAGATTATTGGATTTTACATTCCTATAGAAAGAACAAAGTTCCCAATAAACATGAAGAGAGACCCAGTTGCAAAAGTAGCTCCTTTTCATAGTAGCCCTTAAAACTACTACAAAGAATACTATTCTAAAATGAGTTACCCATCTGTGTTAACAGCTGTCACTGTAAAGGTTTCATGGCAAGGCATCATTCCTGCCTAAGTTACAGGACTGAATAGTAAGTTCTGCACAACTTAATTTCATGTGTGTTTGTTGTGTGACTGAGGGGGAAATGCAAAGATTTACAACCAGTGGATATTCCTCCCTGTTCTTTTCCAGCATGGGCATCCAGGAAGCAGGTCTGAGTGGACTGTAATGGATTATGTTTTATCAGCTTTTTCATGAAATCATGGGACTGCAGCTTACACAGAGATGTTCAGTTGATCTCTGTATATGTAAGTAGGGCCAGTAAGCAGTTCCTGTTTGGTAAAGGAAATGCTCTCAAAATTAATTTAAAAAAAACCACAACTCTTCTAAGAAATGAAGAAGTGGGATTGCAGAACCAGGTTAGATGTTAGAGCATGAGATTAATGCTCCCCACAGTGAAATTAGAGGTAAACCAGCTGCGTAACTTGTATCAGTGTTTCTCTGAAACAGCATGGTCTATAAGAAATAAAGCAGTCTGTGTCAAGGTAGAAAAAAATAATTATTTTTTTTTTTGACAGGCAGGTTTTCAGAGAAACAGCAGAAGATGACAGGGTAATGTGAACAGCAGAACTACAAAAGGACAATCTGTGCTAGGTAAATAAGATGTTGCTTGGGTACTTATTGTCACCTCTTACTTGAATTATTCTAGACAGGATGAGGTATACAAATCAAGCAAGCAGGCAGTTGTCTAAGACCCCTAAATATTTGAGCACTGTTCACTGAATGATGTAAAACTTCCCTTCTGCTTAAGACAGAAAATGCTTTAGAGCTGACAAAGGACTAGATTTATCTGCTACTGGATTTATCTACTTCAAGCATTTTCAGTACTGATGAATTTCTCTCAGAAATTCTAATTCAATCAACTATGCTTAAAAAGCAAACACTTTTAAAATCAGTTCTTCGTAAGTAGAAACAATGTGTGTTGTCCAGGTAATGTGGATTTTTTTTTTTTAAGTGGAAATGTTTTCTATCTCATGCAGTGTAAATTAACTTGTTTTCCTACATAATTTTAACTGCATCTCTGTTCAGAAAAACATGAATACAGATTTAATTTAATTGGTTTGTCTCCATGTTCTTGGCCACAAATGTAACACCAGACCAATGAAAACAGTTTTAGGTCACGTTGATCTGTGCTTGGGATGGTATTTACTCTTGTGATTGTGCACCTCCTTTTGAAAAACAGATGTTACACAAGGCAAAATGAGAAGCAAAGCACCACTAGTTAGAAAAAGGACAACTTGATTATTTTTGATATCTAAGGACTATTCCAACACTGAAAGTCACAGGATTTCCCTTGACCAACATGTACATACTTTTTCACACAGACACAATGATTTCAAATTTAAAAGTCTGACTGAAAACTAGAGGCCAGAATATTAAAATATCTTCAACTTACCATGCCCCTAAATATGCAAAACCCCGTTGCTAGAATGAGGTATGCAGCTAACATTAAATCTACTGGTCTTCTTAAGAGTCCTTTCTTCTGGACTTCCTGAACCACCTGCAACACAGAACATGGTTAGTAAGTACATCTCGGTTCCACATGATGTGTATTTAGCTCCAGATCAGTCACTACAAAAAGGGTGAAGCAGTTAAACATTACAATAGATGCAGTTAGTTTTCAGTTACATTACCCTATTTATCCACTGATTTTAGAGACAGAAGTATTCCACATCTAAAAAGGTGACTTCATAGGATGCAGTGAGGAAAGTTCATTTGAATGAACTCTAGAAATGGGTGGATCCAACTAAAGCCCTTTCAATACAGATTAGTTTACTTTCAACCAACCTAAATCAAATGAACACTAACTGCAACCACGTACGGCTTGAGCGCTGCGTAACAAACTCCTTCAAAGTTGTGTCTTCTGTTAACTGGAATGAATTCATTTTCCTGAATGTCCCTGTGTAGAAAAGCCTTGGAAATGTAGGTTTGTCTGAAACATTCGAACTTGAATCTAATACACTTTGTAAAAGGACTGTTTGGAGGGACAGCAAAATGAGGGTCCATCTCATTATTGACAGTGAATGCTGGTTTTCAGCAGCCTGTGATGCTATTGAAATGTGAATATCACTGGCATAAAATAAAGCTTTTCTGTGGCCAGTTGAGTTCTCTGCTGAGTTCAGTGAGCAAACAATATCTCTGAACATGAAATGTGTGTGTGCACATGGAGCGTGTGGAAAATCCTCCTGTCATTCTTTTATTACTCTATGGTATGGATTCCTCTGATGGGCACTGAAGCACTTCTTGGCATCTGGCTGTGATCTGCTCTGTCCCTCCTTTCCTCAGCCTCTGAACAGGAATCTCCCCACTGCAGTGCAGGGGCAGATGGGAGGGGTTCACACTCTATGGTAGTGAAGGCCATATAGATACTTAACACGGAAGATGGTTTGGAGGAACCAAGGTCATCTCTTTGCCTACATGGTAAAACTTACAAGACCCATGGAAATAATTTGAGGTACACTTTCAGCACTGTGTACTCACAAACTTATATGCACATCAGAGTATCTTTCTGTAGTTCAGAGGGAAAACTTCCCCATTTATGCGTGTTACTCATTTCCTCTTCCTTTTTATTAGCCGTGCGTTGGCATGCAGACAGCAAAATAAAAACCTGATTTCCTTCCTGTTATACACTGGTGGAATTGTCTCCAAAACACAAAACAATAATTAGGATGTAGAGGCACAGTTAAAAGCACTCAGGATCAAGCTGCTCACAATAAAGTTATGGAAACAGGAGAACCAATCTTGTAAGCGCAGTTCCTGAGAAAGAACTGCAAGATCTGAATTGTAGTTTAGCCAATATAAGGCTATTTTAAATACATAGGCCATCCCTTTCATAAAACAATTTCTTTTTTTCTTTTAAAGGATCATTCTCAGAAAAAAGAAGTGACACCTTTGTTTGTTTTTCAGACACAAATAACAGGTCTGCTTTGGCAGTATGGTGGCACTTCACAGTATTTAAAGTAATAGTGTAGGGGTATTTATAATATTACCTGCAAAGAATGTCTATATTCTAATATCTATTCCTAAGAAAGACAAAGGCCTCCTGTAGTTGCTGAGTTGCAAATCATATTGAGATGCAGACTACCTAAGGATAATGGGAAGTTTGAGAGTTGATATATTTTCTTTCTGCTTTTGTCTGACGTATATATGTATCACTCCACCTTTCAGAAGGTGTATAAACTTCTCTACCCTGATGACTCCAAAGAAAGTGTTTCTAGCCAGAGTTAGTGACGCCTTTAAGTAAATCAGCTCAAATTGCTCTGTGATGGATCATGTGGTTTCCTATAAGCCTACGCAGGAGGATAGAAGAGGGTTTGGCACCTGAAGTCTCCCCCAGTTTGTCTTTCACAGGCATCTGCCCTGAAAGTGGTGATTCCATAGTGGTTCTTCAACCTTCAGGATCTGTCTATACCCCTCTTTCCTACTGAAGAGTCATGGATAGATGGCTGAATGTCATGTTTCAAACATTTCTGGTAAAATCTGTCAGTGCATCATCTGCTGTTATGGAATAGGAGTTGAACTCCTTCATCTGTGTCCATGTTTTCAGTTACAGAATGAACCTCACTGAGACTCAGGAGCTCTTGTGATGCAAAAATACTAATTGATTCCATTCCTTACAAATGACACGGTGTGCTCTGGCAATAAACTGGCTTGCTTGTAGCAACAAAGAGTTAGATCTGTGCTGTGCATGTACCACAGGGAATTTTTTAACAGTGCATAAACTATTATTGCATTTTTTGACTGCTCAGTCAATTTTATTACAGCCCAACTATTAAATTCAAAGGCAAATGTCTAAAGAGTTTTAAGTAAACATTTTTACACATTTTTTAAAATAAGAATTATGTAATTTTCATATCAATTAATGTACAATGTCTTACCTGCAAAATCTAATCTTGCAGAATGCACATACAAAAAATTATTAAATCACATGAAATCCATAACTCATCTGCAGAAGACTACTTTCCTGCAGAGTTTCTGTAGGGATTTTGTTGTGCTTTATGAAGCTGGTGTATGTCAATACTTTCATCGGCTAAGAAACACAATCAGAAACTGGATAGAGGGTAGTAACACAATTACACCCAGAAAAGGGTTCTTCACTCTAAACATGAGATTCTTTTGCGTTTTCTTTATCCTACAGTCCTGTAGTATAGATATTTTTAGTGTCTACACAGCCCAGCAGCAATTGTCATAACAGTGAACAGTTACAGTACATTCCATGCTCACAGAGAGACATATAAAACTCAGTACAAGCAGCAGGCATATTTCAGTTTTCCTAACGGTAGCCAGCTCTCAAATACAACACTACTACCTTGACGGGCGTGTCGCGAGTCACCGAAGGTTGGTTGTAAATTCGGAACCCAGCCCATATGGGAAGGCAAATATATGGTATGCTTAAGAAAAAAGCAGGACACACTTTTGTTCCATATTTGCCTGTTAAAAAAATAATTATAAGATATATGAGAATTTGTACGCTGTGTTGTAGAGGAGTTAAAAAATATCCTACATATTATCAAAACTAAAGCAGCTACGGTAATGTAGGCACAAAACATTAGAAACTGCTGTTAAAGCAACACACAAATCTTGTTCAAAATCATGTGCTCAATAGTGGTAGAGTCACAGGTGAGAGAGAGCCTATCAGACAGGATGGCATTTTGGAAATCGGGGTTTTTAGGGGACAGGAAACCACTCCTGTCACTCTGCAGTAGGTAATCCTATAGGATGGGACAGCTTTGAAATCTCTTAATGGAACCTGCTTCAAATAAAGACATTATTTTTTTTAAAAATGGAAACAAGGAATGTATCAATTTTTAAAGATCTGATACAGCATTTGTTTTCCAAAGTCCCGATTTCTCTTACAGGCCTTTACTAATACTTGAGTCCAAAACATAAATTCAGAGAGCTCTCCTCAGAGAATCTGTGTCTTTTACACTGGCTACTCTCTGTGTCAGAAAGGAAGGCAGAAGGCATGCTCTCGAGAACAAGTTTTTTGGCCTTCCCTAGAGCAAAGAGGAAGAGATATTGTTGCATTAAACCTGACTGTTTTCTCTGTGGTGTATGTGTATCTACGAAGGAGGGAACTGGACTAGCCTCAGGCAGCACCATGAATATTCCTTTTCTGTCATGATAAGCAGGGCCAGAGCAAGCTTTTCTAAAGCTGACTGCAGGATTTGGACACATGAACCTTTTTCTCAGGTGAATGCTTGTCAACTTTGCATCAATTTAAGCTTTGCTAAAAAGGAACTCTTTAATTGAGGGGGCTGGCACTTCTAAAGGACCACCTGCCACCAGTAATGATATAAAATTTTTTATAACAATTCCCAGCCTCTAGGAACACAGCTATACACTGATTTATGTTCGAAACCTAGGATTGTTAAATTTATTTTGAAAGTAGAGTAACTTCCAGATTTCACTTTTAAAGGTGATTTGGATGCCTCTTGTAAGGTGCTTGAAAGTCAGACTATGAAGTAAATTGGAAATTCTACACAAAGTTAAGATTTGTATTTTTATAATACCAAGAGACAGTTATTGTCTCATTGCTCAAATGAAACTTAGTTTGGATGAAAGCCTTATGGGCATAACAAAATACAGTACTTTTTTTTTTTTTTTCCCCTGAGACCAGTATAAATTGAAAGGGTTTGTTTTTTTTTTTCCTGGTCTCCATATCCCCTTCCTTATATTTAAATTTCAAAATATCTTGCATCTCTTTACTGATATTCCTAATAATCCTCTTTCATATTATTACAGAAAGGAACCAATACTGCAGTAAAATGTAGATAGCCTAATGCTGAATTTAGAAAATGTTTAACAGGAAAAAGTTAGTGATATAAATTATATCCTTACCCACAATGTTTCCAGGCATAAAGACAATGATGCTCATGATAATGGAACCTAGCCAGTAGAGGCCAATGGTTCTATAGCTTTGTCTGTTTAAATAAGAAAACATGAGATAATTATTACACTGTCCCTAAAAATCCCCAACCCCAAATCACCCTCAAATATTATACTAATTGCCATGGTTGTATCTTAGTAAGTAAAGGTTTTAAAATCTGTACCACAAGTCAATGGTGGATTCCTGCCTCTGAGAGGGGGACATGGAGAAATCCTGCATTCATGTGTGGGAAGGTTATCACATGCACAGGATTTGTGCATATTCAGTTATTTGCTGCAATGTTTCACTCATCTGAAGGCTGACTGCATGATTTTATGCATCACAGGTTGTACAAGACAAGAATTAATAATTAATTCATAATTACTTTCATTCTGTTAATGCTGCTATTACCAGCAGGTAGAATCATAGAATGCATTGGGTTGGAAGGGACCTTCCAAGGTCATCTAGTCCAACTCTCTGGAATAGTCTCTGGAATTTAAGTACTTATTTTCTCCAACTCTTTATTCAACAGCAAGAAACATAAGAATCTCTAGAAATAACTATTTTCTCTTAAACTGCATGATACTCTCTAACAAGGATGAGAGATCATCATCGTGCTGAGCAATGCATTATTCCTAGCTTAAATATGTTATTTGGAAAAAAAAAAAAGGGGGGTTTCACACATGGCTTTTACATGCATCATCTTTAAGCTTTCCTTTCAGCTAACACAAAGCATGAAGACAAGGCTACCACTCAATGCATTTGCTGGGCTTGTTGAGCTGAGAGAAAGGGTAACTCAGAGAGGCCATAGTTTCTGAAAGTAATGAAATTTTAATAGCATTGCTTTGGCCTAAGACATGAAAAGGTCCTGAAAGAAAAAATCAAAATAGCGCATAGAAAAGAAAGCTTTAGGTTATGGGAGAATGCAGGCAAAGTAAACAGTAACAAATCAAAACAACTTACTCCCATGCAATAGCTGCCACCATCAGCAGATACATCAGATAATGAACGGAGCCATCCCAGTAGCAGATCACGTGGCCATAGGCAGTGTTCAGATATGGTTCACCCTAGGGAACATTTATTTTTAAAAAGATTTAGTCATTATGGGAAGACTAACGAATAATTAATAAAGAACAGCAGGAAACCATTTCAGAAAAGCAGCTGATGTTCTTTCAATCCAGAGGTACAGTTTTTGACTGACAATACATGTTTCCAAGCACAAACCTGTTTTAGGTAGGATCAGGTATAATCAAATTGGTTCTACAGTTGCAAACTAGGGTGCAAGATGGAAGCAAAAACTCCCGTGTATGACTGTCAGCATTGTTCTGCTACCTTATGGAAATATTACTTTTCCATATTTTTGTGATAATAAAGATACATTTAACATGGAACAAATAAAGATATAGGTAGTAACCTAGAGATTTACAACAGTATTGAATATATTGATGACAACGTATAACCTTGTGAGGTCCAACTCATTTCACGCTAAAGTTCATGGAATCTTTTCAATGACTTCAGTGACTTTCATATCGAGCTCTTACCGAGCTATTTTTGGTGGATGTTGATATTCAGCAGCCAACAGATTCTGCTGACTGGGTATCTGGCATCATCATTTTTTAACTCTATTTTAATTCCTTTTAGAAAAGTGATAAGGCAAAAATAAAGGAGCAATTTTGTTTCCTTCTTGGTAACACATTTGGGCAGTGCAGCACTTGTCCACTCCCGAGGGCTATCTAGGGCTTTCTGCAAACTCCTACAGTCTATTCAGTTCCCACACAAGTTACTACAGAGCAGCAATGCTCAAACTAAGTGAAATAACATTGGAGCTTGGAAGGTTTGCTATTTTTCCCAAATGAGTCCGTGATTTCAAGTCAGTGGAGGTTTTATCCATAACAATAATGAAGCAGGTCAATGACTAAATTCAAGAAGACCTTTTTGAGCGTGTAAGTGGCTATTTTTCTATGACAAATACTACACCAAGTGATTATTTTACTTGCATTTTCAATCCAAACAATTGTTTACCTCTCTCAAATAATGAGTCATGAATCCATCAATAATCCCATCCTGTTCCAGTCCAATTATTAGATTCACTACACTGGTAAAGGCAAATACAGCATAAACTGTAATAAGATAAAGGGAAAAAAAAAAAATTAATGGAGATTTGGAATCATGCAGCTGCTTCACAGTCTAAGAAATTCAGCCAGGCAGAGACCTATTCAACTAGATGCATCTACTTTTGAGTTCACAGATACTTAACATACAATATGACTTTCCCACATATCTTAGGATTTTTTTCATTAGTGATTAGCCAAGTTCTTGGGAAGCTTTTTTTAGGAAAGTAAAATTCTGTAGAGCTGTAGGCAGAGCCTCATGGAAAGTCAGTGTCCACAGAAAGGGCTATGCAGCCTTTCAAAAACCTTGGTCACATGAAGTATAAAACCTTGGCTGCAGTCATCTCTTGGAAAGAAGAAAGGACAACAAAAAGGAGGTGGAGGGGGAAATGTGACTTGCTGTTTTTGAAGGTGAGCAAAGCAAACTGCATTAGCCACAGCAAGTCCATAGGAGACTTATCCGGAAAGGCAACGAGTCCCTCCTTCGAGACAGGAAATTTATTTGCGGTAGGTTTATGTTATTTATTTCCTTTTACTTCAGTGTGAACTGAGAGTTCCTGGCCTCACACAGAACACTGGGGACAGACACCTACAAGTCGCAATGAGGAGGAAGGCAGAGGGCAAATGCAAGTGGTTTGTACACTGCTTTGCCCGTGGCCCACCTGGTAAAATTTAAAAAAACAGTAGGTTTTTTCTTCTAGATTTTTGCCATTAGGTAATCTAGATCTAAGGTTTCTTTTTAAAAGGTAATCAATATCTCTATTATCTTATGGAAAAGTATCAAGATAAAAATGTTGGCCCGAATCTGCAGACAGCCTGAGCCAGGAGTTGGGATGGTTTGAACTTTCCTACATGTCACAAAGGTGAGTTAGCACAGAAATGTAATAAAAATGGGAGAATTAAGAAATTCAGCTGTAGGAAGAGCCAAGCCACGGAGGCCATTGATCCAAAAGATCCAAAAATCACAAATGAGTGTACTTAGGATGAGTTATGTGTGAGAGGTTGACTGGGGTTCCTAAGTCCTGCTACAAGGAGGATATTAGTAGAGCAGGCATGACCCTATTTCAAACACTTTCACAGCCCAAAGCTGGATGTCCTGTTTGAGAAGAATAAGAAGTTTCAAAAGAAGCTTTTAGTTTTCCTCCGTTTTCCCTAGTCTTTCCTTCTTAGCTCCTTAGCACCTCACCCGACTGGGTTCTGAAGCTGTGCCTAGAATGTTCAATCTGAAATAACTGTCCTATATTATCGTGTATGTAAATTTACACTTTCTGAATTTAGCTTGTTACCAAATCATACCATAAAACAGTGGGTCTTTGGGTGGTTTTCTTTTGACAAGAACACGAGCTAACAGAGCAACAAAAACCAGAACCAGCAGTCCAACTGCAACAATCGCCCAGGAACTGTAACAGAATTAAAAAGAAAAAGAATTTAGAAGACAGAATTTTGTTTCCTCAGCTTTTCTTACCAACTATCCCCAAATGCTCTTAAAGTAACTTCTAACACTTTAATACTGTTTTTAAAGTCCCTCATATAGTCTGTAACAGTATTCATTTTATAGTTTTGCAGAATTTATGTGCCTGTCTTTTCACATGTGATCATCTAAAAAAAGAAAATACGAAAATAGCCAGATAAACAACGGATCCAGGAGTCTGGATTTGTCCAACTAAAATCAGTTTTGATACTGGTATCTGCAAAAATAAACAAACATGATGAAAAACTTAAAGGCCAATGAGAGGTGAAAGTCACAAACGCAGGGATTTCAAGGCTGAAAAGGGTCATTAGGGACGTTTAGTCTAACCTCAGCAATAAATTATCTATTCGGGAAATTACATAATCGCAAATAAAACACATCAGCCCCATGGAACAGGAGTAGCGGTGTAGAGCACCTATGATGGATCAAGGTTTAATTCCCAGTTTTGGAAGTGCTACTGGAGGTCTCCATGGCCATAAAGGGCAGGTTCCCTTGGGGGGGGTCAGGTGGGCTCAGCAGGAAAGACCTTTTCTCTGAAGACAGGGCTATAGTGTTAGCAGGTGGAAAGTAGTAGCGGAGGTAAGCACAAAAATCTTCAGCACAAAGCAAATTTGTCTCATTCCCCAAGAAAATACACATCAAGAAAATCAGTTTGAAAATTGGTTTACTTCTCCCAAGTACAGAAATTGTATTTAGCTCTCTTT
>VYZX01004102.1:196168-264372 GCA_013401335.1 Brachypteracias leptosomus
CCTGCCGCTGGCCGCCAGGCAGTTGAAGAGGTAAGTGACGGGGATGGCGGTGAGGGAAAGGACGAAGACGCCGGTGGCCGCCGAGGCGCTCATGCCCGCGGCGGGAGGTAGTGGCTGCCCCCTGCGCCCCGAGGTGAGCGTCGCGCCTTGCCCGAGGCGCCGCCCGGCCCCGGCCCCAGCCCCAGCCCTTCCCGCCCGCGTCCCCGCCGGCCTCTGCCCACCGTTCGCCGCCCCGCCGCCCGNCTGCCCCTCGGCCCTGCCCCGGGGGTTATGGCACTGCCCGAAGGGCGAGGCGGTGCCGGGGTGATGCTGCCCGCCCGGGACCGCGGCGGCAGGGGAGAGGGCCCCTCCGATAACCGGCCGCGGCGAAGCGTCAGGCGGATGCTGTAGGAGTTGAACGGAGCGTTGTGAAAGAGGGTTCACCCGTTAATCACCGGTGGAGCTGGCAGTGCGGGTCAGCGGCTGCACTCGGTGGTCTTGGGGGTCTTTTCCCGCCCAGGAGAGGCTGGGAGGCTGCCCTGCCGGGGATGCCGCCGTGTCCTGCTGGAGCCATCGGTTCTCATGGAAGGTATTGGGTGGAAAAGAGGTTCCCTTGATCTGACCAGCGCAGGAGTCTCTCTAGAAACCCGTAAAAAGAAAACCAACAACATTTCGGTTTGCATCAGAATTTAGCTCGGTTATTAGAACAAGGACATTAGCATTTAAAAAATGTTTGAATTGTGAACTCGCGTTTTCTGCTTAAACGTTAAAAAAATAACAAAAATTAGGCATATGTTTGAATTTATCCATCAGCGGTTTTTTTCTCACTTCAAAGTTTGTTTGTACGTATCAACACTGACCTGTCAGTGTGCAAACAAAGGTGCAATGAGTCCTGCGGGCGAGGCAAACAGATGAAACCTTCTATTGCAAGATGTCACTGAGCATTCGAACCCAGGACATTTGCAAGAGAGAGTGACCAGCCTGGGTTGCTTAGAGAAAAACAGCAAACACATTTCCAGCGTGCCAGGCAAGCGCTTTCTGGTCGAGATCGGGAGGTATGAAGGCTGTAAACGCACCCGCCTGCGGCCACGGGATGACACGATCCCGATTCCCTCGTGTGGAAGTGGTGCGAAGGAGGGCTGCCCAGGTGGCTGAGGAAACAGAGCAGCTGTCCGTCAGGAAGGGGCTGGAGAGCCTGGCATATGAGTGCTTTCCATAAATACTTGAGGAGTTAACACCAGGAACAGGAAAGAACTCTAATTTGAAGGAAAAGCTGTGAAGAAACTTTCACTAGTTTTTGGAAACAGGCTTTTAGCTATGAGCAGTAAAAGGTCTTCTAAGTCTTTTACAATAAGAGTAGTGAATTAACATTTTAAAACTGGCCTTTATCTTTTTATTTGATAAGTTTAATCAAGAGATTGTCTCTGGTTGTCTCTGACAGAAAGGGACTTGAAGGTATCTGTGTCCTATATATTACATACACACAGATTCTTGCAAAGTTATTTCAAGTGAGAAAGGTTTAGAAGCTAGCCAGAGGTATACGACTGAGTTAAACCATGCTCAATCAAACTATCTGGTAAAAACATGATGCAACTCCTAAAAGTAATTTAGTCCACCCAAGTGCCAAAATTGCCATTGGATGAGTCAGGGCTAAATTTACCACCTCCAAATGCCTACCTTTCAATGCACAGCCGGTTTACTTCTCAAGCTTTCAAATGTATAGGCTGCTTATTTGTCTGCAGCTGCCACAGTGCAGTCTCAAGATTCACGTCTCAAGCTTCACTTCTTAGTTCCTGTGTCCATAAAGTCAAATGCTACATGGGAAACTTCTTCCTTACCACTCTGCCAGCATGTTCCATCACGGGTTTCCACCGGGCTTATCGATCAAGTCCTGTTTCAGCTTCAGTGTAGAAACTGTCAGGGCACATCGTGTGGTAGGCACATAGCAACCCACCTGTACGGGGTGCATCGTTTGAGTTTATTGTGTTGAGATCTATCAACTTTTGATTAAAAAAATAATTCTGAGCATTTGGTAGCAGAAAAGACCCCTGAAATGGGATGTTTGAAGTGTCTGTTCGAAAGGGTGTGATTTTCCTTTCCACCTGCCCTGTGAAAGAAGCACTAGCGAATCTTCTAGCTCCATCATTCCTTTCCATTTCCTGACAGACGAGGTCCCCAAGTCCAACAGTGATCATGTAGCACATGTGGCTTTTGGTATGCTGTGCTTTCCATATCAGAAACCTTTATTTCTAATAGCTACAAGTCCTTCTAATTCCAGCCCTCCTTGGTTGGAAAGCCAAAATATCTGGGCTACTATTTCAGGCTTTCTGAAGAAAATATCCCCATCATTCTTGTTGGCTTTATTTATAGAGTTGACATCAGTTGTAGAGAAAAGAGAAAAACTTGCACAGTTTGTGCAGCCCAAAACCACTGATCAACTTCCCTGAGAGCAAATAGTTCAAAATTTGTCATAAATTAATTCAAACAGAAAACTGTCTTACTCATCAGATAGCATCTTCCGTTTAAAAGCAGAAGTCCTCAAAAACGTAACACGTGCATTTCTTAGAAGTTTTAAGTGTCCTTTTTGGGGAGGAAGGGGAAAGAAGAACTTCCAACTGTATGTAACACCACCCTCTATTCACATGTACCAGAACAGCAATATAAAAATGAAGGTAGGAATAAGGTATCGTTAACAACATAATTACTAATCAAAGTGTTACATGCAAGCAGTGTTGATAAGCTGCTGTCACTAGAATAAGTGTAACCTCTCAGCTTCCTGTCACATACTCAATTATATTAATTTCTTGATGCAGCAAAATAATTTTTTCTTTCTTTTTCCTGAATTTTATAAATGGCAACATCATCATGAGGCATGTGGATGTCATCACTTTTAGAAAATCATGCAACTATTTAACTATTTAGCGATATTGGATGTCGGGATAAGATTGAAAAACACGTATATCCTACATAAACTGCAGTGAAGCTTAGGAAAGCAAAATGGAGTAATGAAAACATGAAGATTAAGACTCCTTCCCATGCAGAAATTGTCAGAGGATCCTATTTATTGACAATATGAGATTCCTAGAGTTTGATCTTATGTTTCATCTGAAAGACAGTCCCTTCAACAGCACAGTGTCAAAACCAATGTTCCTTAATCACATTGTAACATTCCTGTATTGGAAATGACACGATTTCTAAGTGGTCATTTTTAAACAGGTAGCACAATGCTCTCTCAAATCACAAGTGCCAGCCTTATGCGCAGGGCAGATTCCTGGGAGTCCTGACTGCAGCAACACACCAGACCCGTTTGTGTGGCCCCTTGTCTGGCCAAACTCAGCTCACAAGCTTGGGCTGGTGTTTGCCAGCTTCTTGATCAGACCATCACTGGATCAATAATCAGTATTTACAATATGGAAGGTGTTTCTCTTCAGTCTCTCTACTAAATGGTGGCAGATCGGTCTTGGCATTTGTATATGTGCCAGAAAAGAATAGTGTGAAGGACACCAAAATTCTTATTTATTAATGGTCAGCTTCAAAGTAGGAGACTAAGTGGCCATTAGGTCTTTGGGCCCACGTTTAGTCCAGGAAACAGCTCTTTGATAACTGCCTGTTAAATCCTGACAAACCGTAGGGCTTAACATTATACTGAGACATAGCTGATTTTCTTTTAAATCAAAGAAATGGCATGAGTCTATACAAACATAGGTAGGGGAACCTTAAGCAAGCACATGAAGGCCAATGCAAGGATTAGGAGGCACTATTTATAGCCCATGGAAGCAGTGCTCATGGTGTTCGCAGCCGGGCCTGCCAAGCAGCAAACCTTCCTTGCCTCCCGATGCCAGCCACAAATGCCATCACCCTACAAAACAACTCGTGCCATTCAAGTTTTACTGAACTAAGCTGACACATTCTTGGGAGTGTACTTCCTCTGGTTGCAAGTGAGTTTTTAAGGCAAGATAACTCAGTAAACATAGTCTAGACAAAGATAGATTAAAAGATTAATTAAAAGCTTGATGTTTGGGACTGTTGTTAATTTGCTGAGGGAACAGCTTAGACCACATGGAACTGCAAACGACCAGTAGCTTTAAGTCCAACCTGTTCTATTTCTACATTTCTTGTTAGTTGAGGGTGTAAGAACTAATAACTGACTCTGTATTGTAAACCACCGAGTGGATGGTGCACCAGGCAATTAATGTAGTCCATATGGTATGCACTGGGGTCAGGAGGCCATGTGCTAATGATCTGCTGAGGATCTGGGTGGATTCCCCAGCAGTAATCACAGCACCAGAGAAGCATGCAAATAGAATTAGTGACTAGTGGCCATTCCACTTACGAAATGGAGCATCAGTCCCTCAAAAGTGGAGCTGCTTTTTGTGCTACAGCCTGTCTATTCACCAACGAATAATCTCAAGAGGGAAAGAGACCTCTTAGAGCAAAATGAAGAGGCATTACAGTAAAAGGGAGTGTGTCACTTCTGTTTGACTTAAACTGTAAATGGCAAGAGTGTGGCTTCCCAGTAAGAGAAAGCTTTGTTATCTTTGGGACATTAATGGCTAGCTAAATGCCCCAGTGGACATGGAGGAAAGGTGTGCTCTGTCTTGAGCACCCAACACCTTCAGCAGGGATTGAAAAGTAAATAGCTTCATAAAATAGTCACTGCTCAATCATAAAGATCTGCTGGTAACAACTAGGAAAAGAATCTCCCCTCCTTTGCTTCGCCAGCTGTGCAGTAACAGAACATTTTAAATTATTTTTTAAATATGTCAAAGTATAAGATTTTTCATGGAGCTAGCTCTGTCGGTATTTGAAATTCTATGTAAACTAGCTGTGTGGTGAGTAGAATCTTCTAAAGTTTAATTAATTGGTTTTGTTTTGTAATTACTTTTAGATAAAAAACATGAAGAATGTTGCTTGTTGCCATTTGTTGTATACTTTTGCAATACTCAAATATGCAGAATGAAAAATGAAAGAGCTGCCTCCACAACTGGAGTGATTAAAAATTTCCATGTGGTGTTTGTATCAGTTGTACACAGCTCGAAGTTTGGGTTCTGGAAATTTTCAGAGAAATATTTTGCCTTTTCATCAACATTTTATATTGGTACTTTACAAGGCGTAGGAAAAAACATGATCCCTGCCCTTCAGTGTTCCTCATATCTAAGATTCTGAATTTGTTTTCTGTGCATTCATGGATCCAGTGCTCCAAAACTGCAAGGGTACGATACCTGCAGTGCCCTAACAGTACAGGTTAATGCAAACCAGAGAGAACAACAATAATCTCAGTAAAAAGGCCATGGAGAGAACTTTATTATTATTATTAAGCATTGTTATTACAAATTTACACACTTGATTAATGCTACTAGTATCTCAGTCACAGGCACGGTAATATGTGTGTCTGCCACTGACAGCAATGGCATGGATCAGGCACAGGGGATTTTAAGAATCTCATAGAACATAGAAAAGAAAAGATGTCATCAAATGGCCCAACCAGGAAGTTTAATCAGAAACAAATCTCTGATTTACTCTGAATTATTCTCTTCCCTCCTGAAGCAGGGAAAGGATGCTAACCGCTTCTGAGAACAATTGCTAATCACTGGAAAAATACATGCCAGCTCAAAAACTCTGATCATAACAACAAACAGCTCCTTAGAACATGTACAAAGCTGAGTTCATGTGGGGAAAAGAAGGAAAGGGAGGAGAATTTAAATAATTTCAGGAACACATGATTGAAAACAATACGCTTTGTAACCCAAACCCTTTTGATGGCTCTCACAGAACTGGCCCCGTTTCACTGGCAGGGAGGGCCAGGGCTGCTGGGCAGGCATTCCTGTGTCTCTGGGACATCCCTGGCATCACAAGTATCTCAGAAACCCCTGCAGTTTGATCAGGACATTCTCTGGTTCTTCTTCAGTATATGTAAACCCACTTTGTCCTCTCTCTCTCTGATGACAGGTAGAGGAACCTCAAAACTCAGAGAGTACTTCCTTCATGAATTTCCACAGAAAAAAGGCCCCAGGGCATCACGAGCTTGCCATTATAAAGACCTTGAAAATGAGTTGCTCCGAAGTGTAGACATTCCCTGACCTTCTGTTTTGCTGGCTAGTGATCAGGACAACCTTCAGAGCTATATCATATAATACTGTTGAACTTTTTTCTGCTGTCCTTGATTTGTAGCCATTCTGTTACATGAGATCAAACAAAAAGTTCTTCTTGGGCCAATTTGCACTGCTTATGTTATATAAGTATTTTTCTCTATAGTAATTTCTGCTATGTTTCCTCAACAAAAACTGAGCATGCTAAGAAAGCAGACAACGGGACAGCATTCTAGTGACATTCATGGGCAAAGCATTGTGTGTTATTTCTGACCTGGGATGGTGAATACAATGTCATGACATCACATTTAAAAATGGCTGTGATCCACCTACTGATAATGCCAAAGAAGAACTGCCTGATTTTTTCTTTAAGAAGGAAGCTGACATGAAAATTACAAGGTGAAACAAATGTCTAAGGCTTATTGTCCACACACAGAAAAGCCCAGTTTCAAAAGGGCTATGTTAGTTAATAAGTTCTTAGCTCTCACTTCCAAAACTGTTTAAATTAGTGCATTTGCCTTTATAGCTGATCAGATCTGATGAGTGTCCAGGTCTTATTTCTCCTTTTCTTTGTCTCCTTTCCTGTTTCTATTTTCTTTTTTAAAATATTTTTTTATTTCTGTTTCTTTCCCCCCATTTTCTCTCAGCTTTCTTTCTCAGCCCATCTCACAGGTCTTTTCCATTTTTTCTATTTTGTGTAGTTTTGTCTTCTTATGATTGATTTCTCATCCCTGAAGCTATCTTACATACTCTGTCTACCCCAGCAGCTCTCCTCTTCGTTTTTTGGTGTACCTTTCCCTCTTTTTCCTTAACCCTCTTCCATCCTTGTTAACTTCCTCTAGTGCGTTACTGATAATATATTCACTTTTTACAAGCATGGCTCTGTAAGCAGAGCAGTCATGGCTATTGGCTCTCAGCTGACAGACCAACCTGTGAGCAAACACAGAAAGCTAAAAGCAGAAAGACAGCAATGATGGAAGCACCCATCGATACCCAGATCACTCCATGAATGAAAATAATACCCCAGAGCACTACTTATTTGCGTCACCGTTTCCCTCACTTTTCCTATCTCTGTTCCTAAGCTATCCGATGGAATCTGGGCTGCTCCTACTTTCCTTTCTTTGCCTACCTTGGGACAAGAAAAGTGCAGAGGTGATACCTTCATTCTTCTATGTCAGCAGTATGATTTTATTTTTAAATATAGCCTCTGTGCAAATCTACTTGCTGCTTTCTGGTTGGTGTACTATGTCTTGTCGTGCCCTTTCCTACTATAGTTTACACCACTGAAATTGCTTCCATCTTGCTTAAGGGTCTCTAAAACTTGTTCTGCGAAACAGAGCACATTTGCTGGGTCTCAGTTTTGTCCTAATTATAAACCTAAAGGCAGAGCGGTGACATATTCTATTCCTCTTTTAGGCACAGGCTCCCACAGCCGCTGGCCCGCAGGAGCTGTGACACTTGGCGCTCCGCCCCAGGGCTGCCGCCGCTGCCGCACTTGCAGCAAAGCCCCAGCAGATGGCGGAGCGGCCCACCTCGTTCTGCAGCGGGCAGGGCCTGGTTTGACAGCTCTGGGAGAACGCGAACACGCTTTTCTTCCTTTCCCAGACCCATCAGGATAGCACACTAAAAATCACCCTGCTTCGCTTGTCAGAATTTGCCAAATTAACCCCACGTTCCCCGGTTAAAGCTGATGGTTACTGCGCTAGCACAAACCCGGCCCTGCCTCTGCTGTGTTCCCTGTGGCTGGTTTTTCTCAGCAGTCTCAAACACGAGAGGTGGGCACGGATTGTAAATGGATGTATTTTGTATCAGACCGGTGAGGCGGACGCGTCCGTGGTAACGACCGTCTCAACACTATTTCAGAAGCAGTTCAGCTACGCGATCAACCCCTGTTTTGCCTGCTGTCATAAGGGATTATAAAATGAGTTTGCCTACAGAGAGACGGCGGCAAGATTTAGTCACTCCCACACGCCACGATACAGATTCCCGCGGCCGGGCCCTGCGCGGCTCTGGCAGCGCCCTCCAGCCCCTGGAGCGCCGCCGGCCCGAGGCACTGCCCGCGGGACCGGAACCCCACGCGCTCCCGCCACGCGCGCTCCCCGCCNTTGCTGCTGCCGCCGCCGCCGCCGAGGCCGGCGCGGTGCTGCAGCGGGAGCCGCTGTACAACTGGCAGGCCACTAAGGGCTCCCTGCGGGAGCGCTTCGCCTTCCTCTTCTCCAACGAGCTCCTCAGCGACGTGCACTTCGTGGTGGGCAAGGGCAGCCCCCGCGGCGGGGGCGGCGGGGCGGCCCCCGGGCCCGGCCAGCAGCGCATCCCCGCCCACCGCTTCGTCCTGGCGGCCGGCAGCGCCGTCTTCGACGCGATGTTTAACGGCGGCATGGCCACCACCTCGGCCGAGATCGAGCTGCCCGACGTGGAGCCCGCCGCCTTCCTGGCGCTCCTGAGGTCAGGCTGCGGCGGGGCGGGCGGTCCCGGGTACGGTGGGGGCTCCTGGGCCGGGGGGGCACCGGGCAGCGGGGCGAGGGTAGGTTACTTCCCGCAGGCATCGCCCGCCCGCGGGGCTGGGCCGGGCCGGGGGTCCCGCTCGGCCTCTGGTGTCATTTCCTCGCTCCGCGGTCGCTCCTGGGTCCTGTCCCCGGAGAGCCCGTCTCTTACCCCGGGCCACCGTGTGCGTGTCCCTGGAGGGGGATGCGGAGAAAACGCGTAACCACCTTGTGGGCTGGCAGGCAAGGTCAAACCGCCCCGCGAGCGCACTTTGGGTCCTTGCTCTTTTCTCTGCATCCTTTTCCTAAGAGAAGTGCCCTAATTTTAGGGCAGCTAATCGTCCAATCAGAAAAGTACTGTCGTAGTGCTGTGTGACCGGTTTGGCTTTTTGATTCTGTGGGTTTTTTGGGTTTTGTTGTTGGGTTTTTTCCTAAGTAAGATGAGGGGGATGTGTCGTTCCTCTTGAGTGTTGCAACTGTCCATCGACCTTATAAGAATGACTGAGAAGGGACAGAGGCTGTTGTGCCAGGCTTCTAATTTTATTTCATCTTTTCTTTGCAATTTTATCCATCTTACTGTTCACTTCTCTTTTTCAATGGAGGTATCTTTTTACCAGATTAGTGCTCATTGTAATCACACCTATTTCAGATACTTTTGGGTGGAGAGTGAAAATGCAGCAAAAGACAGTAACTAACTGATTTTTACACACAAACCACCCAAGTGAGCCCATGAGTAGAGTGATGGCAAAAATTATGTAAAATAGGTTAGTGATTTCTAATTCGAGCATAATAGGATCTGCTACTTCTCATGCTTACGAAACTAATGAGTTTATCTACCATTGCTTTTATTCAGTGTAGCGATAAGTAAAATTTGTGGTGTTCACAGAAGCAATTACTGATAGTTTCTTTGTGCATCAGGCTGTGGTGTGGTAACATGACTAAACTGCTTAACCTGAAGGTTTTTTCTCAAAAGAAACTCCTCTGCTAGGCAAAGCCTCTGTGAAATAGATATCCGTAATGAACATTTGGGAAATAAGCAATGCTACTGCCTGGAAATAAATATGCAGTGTCTCAAAGCTTTCTGTAGTGGGAAGAACTCCGAAATCTTAGCAACCTTGTTGTTTTGAGGCCTCACAGATAAGAACAGTGAGAAGAGTCACCTAGTCCTTTTAGCAGTCATGGACACAGGCATTGCAGCAACTGAAAAAACCCCAACAAACCACCGTGCAGCAGCCGCATCTCTGTTGCCATTAGCAAATGAACTATATTTATTTTGTGGGTTCTTAGCAACCAGGGATTGGCAGAGTGAAGAGTTTGTGTAGCAGAGTGGAAGATAATGGGGAGTGTCTTTAAAGCAAAATGGTTTCAAAGGTTAAAAGTATATGAGTGTGCACATATAGTTATTTGTATATATATGGAAAAAACACTGGACAGTGAGAAGTAAATATAAGGAGAGAAGTTTGTCTGGATAAAAATATAATCATGGAAATAGGAGAGTTCTAAGTAAAGATAAGAAGAATGGTATTTGAAAACTGTAGAAGTGAATGAAGAGATGCTGTTAGAAGCAAACAAAAGACATTTGTGTTGGTGGAGCTGCTAGTACATAATGGCCAGGGGACTTATGTAAGTAAACTGATTATACTTGAATCTTGTCGGAGTATCACTAGACTGATGCACTGTTGAAACACCTCAGGTTTGATGTCATCTTTGGTATTGAATACATGGAAGCTTTTTAGGACATTCTTCCATATTATAGATATGTATATTTTGAGTTTATTGGAATAAATATAAATTGCAACATGTTAAAAACATACTTAAGGAGAACATCTTTCATACAGAACACTACTGGTCTTCTTCCACGCTCATATACACTGTTTTTAAAGTATACCAACTGAAAGGCAATGTGGGTTGTTTGGGTTTTTTTCCTAGTGTTGGCTGGAGGAGGCAAGAATTATGCCTTACACTGTTGACCTCTGTTATCTATCAGGAGTAAATTGGGCAGATAATGATGGTTGCCTTTTATAGGACCTTCTTTTTAATCTTTGCAAAGACCATTTTGAGGTCTTTGGTTAGAAGCTAAATTGGAATCTTTGAATACACATAACAAGTGAACATCAAGGTAAAGGAAATGCTTAAGTGATGCAAAAAATTTTAGGGGTAATTTACTAGTTAATGTTCCAGAGCTCATTTCCATTTTATTTACTCATGTGGCTTGTTAGGTCCTATCTGTAGTTGATGTGGTTCATAAAGGTCTGCTGACAAATGCTACTTACAAATTAAAGCCAAAGGAAAAAATCCTTTGATAAATTTTTTTCTGATTCTCTTAAAAAATTCATTTCACCTCTATCTGTCCAGTGAGACTGAGAGTCATTTCTCTGTCTTACAATGTAAACTTTCATCAGTCTTTGTGTTTTGTCACAAAATAGTTTGTAGTTCAAGAATTACATTTACAGGAAAGAAAAAAGTAATTAGAAATGGAATAATTTAAACACCTGGTAGTCACCAAGTTAATATGACATTTGTTTCTTTGTTTTCATTTTGGATATATTCATACACAATTAAAAATCAGCTACAGTTGCTACCTTTTTCTGACAGGGGGCTCTAAAATAATAAATTTGTAGAGTTAGTGTTTAAAAATAATGAAACTTTAATTGATAGTACCACTGTAATGCCAGTAATACATTTTAGGGTTTCTTTTTTCCCCTTGAGAAAGTTGTGGAGGCCTCCTTGCCTGTGGGCTCAAATCTTAACTGTAAAGATGGGAAGAGAGGAGCCTTCTAAAATTGGCTGGAGAAGGAGAGAGAACTTCCTTAGAAAACCATTGGCTGAGCTCAAAGGCTTAGAAATGACTGTGGTGTGTGTTCTGACTTATCATCCAGTGTTCCTCTTGCCTGGAGTGTTTTCAGACATAAGAAAGAGGGGTTTTTTAGAAACAGCTGACTACTTCAGTGGTTTGACAGATAAATCCTTAAGACTTGAAGTGATATCAGTCACAAAGTGTGAATCTGCTTCCCAATTAAACAGCTTTTTTTCATGTTTCTAACTGTACAAATTGACCAGCAATAATCAAGAAAATTTAAGTTGTCTCAGTAGGGTTTAGGGTTTCATTTGGTTGTTTTTAATAAGATTTATTTAAAAATTTCATTCACATTTTACAGTAATTTAACTTGTCCTTTGATTGCAGTAAAAAGGAAAGTAATGACATGGCACAAATTTAGCAGTCCATCTTCCAAATGTCTTTGCAGAGGACTTTGGCAAGCAGTAAATAAAGGAGTAATCATGACTAACTGGAAAAAGATCCTCTGTGCTTTTATAATGGTGAGAATATTTTAGCTGTTGGAAAGATGCTAAGACTAAGGGAGGAAGAAGTGCTAACCTGGGGGTAAAGAAAAGTGGCATAAAATATATGAGGTTTATGTAAAGTGAATGGTCAGTTGATCACTCGAAAAAACTCTTGTAGTCACTCAGAGGGTTCTTCCACTGTGCAAATGCACACACATCCATCCTGGATGACAATAAAATGAGTCAATATCTAAAGAGCAGGTTGTTTCTCGATGGGGAGGGAGGAGGGACGAAGGCAAGGAAGGAGGGTAGGTGATCTTGAGCCCCACTGACTTAAGGGGAGGAGGAACAGTGGTATAAACACTTTTTATAGAAACATAAAGGTGTGCTAGTTCAGACGTGCCACAAATGGGAGAGTTAGCACAGAGCTCTTGGCACATGGGCAGAGGGATTTTTAGAGAAGACACGCCTTGAGCTCCTGATTTAGGAGTGGTGCATGCATCAGGATCATCCATGTGTATACTTGAGGGAAATCGAATTGTACAACATCCTAGAGCAATGCACTTTATTACCATTTTTCATTGTTTTTGCAGCTACCTTTTTGCTTTGCAGATTCAGACTTTTTAGTATTTGCAAAGGACTGCTGTTTGGCTTTGAAAATTCCAGAAAAGTATTTGCATTGTCAAAAACTTGAAATAATAAACAAAGAACTGACAATGTGACTTTCTTAATGTATTTGGACACCTCTTGTCATGAGTTTTCTCAGGTTCAAAGTATGTAACTGTATCACATGGTCTGTACCTATGAGCTGTTATGCTTGTGGTGATTGATGTCTAGAACCAGATAATGAGGCCGGTAATGCCCAGTAACTGTGCAACATGCCACCTCTCCTCCCCTGAGTGAATACCAGAACAGACGGAGCCCAGGGTCATGGACCAAATGAATTCCATGAACATTTAATGGGTATTTATCTACACTTTACAGACATTTTACGGGAGAAGGGGTGGTGAATGAGGACATGTTGCAAGAGTGTGGGACCTGAACATAACATAAATGATATGCAATAAGGGGTGGAGAACGTACTGGGTTCAACTGGGTTAGAGTTAAATTCTTCATAGTATGTGAGTATGTTTTGGATTTGTGCTGAAAATAGTGCTGATAACACAGTGATGTTTTAGTTACTGCCTGAGATGCTGTGCAAATTTTAGTTGTTAGAACTTTAATTGCTGAAATCCCGTTAGTTTGTCATTGACACACTTTCAGCTGGGGAGTGTCTCTTATCCAACCATGCAGCAGGGGAGGGATTGGAGCATAGAGCCTCAGGCATGTCCTTCATGGGGTGGAAAGACATCCTCTGGCTCATAGATTTCACAGGAATAAAAAACCTGCATGTATATGCACTGTTGCCACATTCAAATTCCTGTCATTTGGCCATGTAATTTTTTGATCATATGGGGAAAAAGCCTGCAAAATTCCTGGGGAAGCAAGGGTCAGAAAAATGCAGTTTGGAACTGCATCCTGATGCTTAAGAAGGTGTAGTAGATAGTAAACCACAAGCCAAATAAGCTCCTCTGGTGCGTCAGTTCATTGGCTTCAGATTGGGCACACTTAAGAAATAAAATAAAAATAATGTTCCAAAAACAACTTGGTTAAAAGTATTTATTTAGTTAGTATTAAGTAAAACTTATGATGTAATTTACACAGCAATGCTCCTTTTTTTACAGCCTGTTAATGTTCAACTCTTATGTGATTTGGACTCCAAGCTCCTGTAAAGGCATACAAGGAAGGTTAGGGAATTTTAAACAGATTTTTTTAATTAAAAAATCTTAAAACCAGAACTTAAATACACTATTCTAGTGCTTTAATGAACTACTTGTCAGTTTGGTATACAAAACTATACCTATGAGATGTTACTTTCTTGAAAGTAAATTTGTCAATGGTTGTGACTGGCAAATCATTTTCATCAACAGGCAGTAGTTTATAGCTTTCATAAATCAGTTCTAAATGAACTGCATGAAACTTTTACTAAAAAATGTTAGCATTTAATTAAACTATTCTTCCTAAAAGCTGTTTGATGCAAATCCAGTTTAAAGAATTAATCTAGAGCATCATTCACATTTCTTAAGTGATGCAGAAGGTGGCTGTTTGAATAGGTCGGTGTATTGTAATGGTAAATGTGTACCTGTTGGTAAGCGGAAGCAAATTTAAAGTTGAATGCCATATTTAGTTGTGTGCTAGCAATTATCAAGAATTAAAGTTTTCTTTGAATATGAGAAATACAAACAGTGAAGAACTTAAGTTGAAAATTTAATTCTAGATCTACTAATAGATGACTGCTGATGTTAATCTGTGCCAGGCAGAACATTTACAACAGAAATAGTATGTAGCTCTGAAATAACATCCCTGGGCCCCAAAGAGCTTAGGAACCTATCCTGTGTGTCTTGTATGTGTTGCAGAAAGTTTGAGTTCATTACTTTGACGAGTTTCTCCTGTTAAATACAGACTGCTTACTGTTACATCTAAAAACCCTTCTAAGCACACTTTCAGTCTCTGTGTTGCTTGCCATTCATTTCCAAGGACTTCTGAACAAAAAATACTGAGAAATATAAAGGAAAGGCTTCATTGTGGAATTTCTGCACTTGCTAATGTACTCTGGTTAATTAGTTTCATCACGTGTGTTGGGGATAACTGCATTTTTGTAAATCACAAGCTTGGTTATTATCTTAAAAACCTTATCTCAAATTCTTGTTTAAATTCTTATTGTCTTAAATTTTTGGTTATCTGAAAAACTGATTAAATACTGCTAAGATTGTCTTCAATGTCATCTGTAAGAAAAGTTATTTTTAAAATGTAGTCTATTCCATACAGAACCTTAAAATAAATCTTATCTTATCCGGTCTCAAATAACAGCTGTTCGGGAAACAGGAGGGGTTTTTTTCCTGGGTTTGGTGGCATTATCTTTTATTTCACAGCTTGTGCTAAAATCTCAACCAATCATCTAGCCTCAAACAGTGGAGATAAGCCAGAGTGTTTTGCTGTGGCAGGAATAGGAGAGTCAAGGTCATCTGATAGAATATTATTCCCTTTCCTCTCCTCAGAACACTACAGAATAGTAACTTTGACATAGTATCACAGTTTAAGTCCTTGACACTGTTCTCCTCATGGTGGGGAAGCTAGTGTGCACTCAGTAAATCCAGTAATGTGGCCGTGGAGGGTTGTGCAGTGACATTTGGAAATACAGCTCTTCCTAGTGAAGCAAAGGAGCGCACAGTCGCCTGTTAGGTGATTCTGCAGCTCAGCTGTTGTTGACAGTTGGGTAGCTATGTATAGCTGCTATGGGCAGAGCAGTCTTAGGGAGTAATGCATATCAAAAACATTAAGTTAACATAATACTCCTTCTTCAACCCTTTAACTATCATATCAATTTGTAAAAATGCTGCACAGTCAACTGTTGCATGTCACAATTGAGGACACTGCTAAAATGGTTTCTCCCGCTCTTGTAGCCTGTTTGATCTCTCTTAGCTTATTTTGGTCAGTGCAAATCTTTGCCCTGTTCTCTAAATGCAAAGAGGCCGTTATGTTGTGCTTGGCTGCCCCTCTTAAGATATGTTTGTATGATCTGTATTTATGTATCGATTTCTAGGTTTCTTTATTCAGATGAAGTTCAAATTGGTCCAGAAACAGTCATGACTACTTTATACACCGCTAAAAAGTATGCAGTCCCAGCCCTGGAAGCACATTGTGTGGATTTTCTAACAAAGCACCTCCGAGCAGATAATGCCTTTATGCTGCTTACTCAAGTAGGTAAATTTAAGCTTAGTTGTGATTTACTAGGAAAATACATATTTGGAGGGAAATGACTAAATATTACTTCACAGTGGGCTTGTGGTAACATAGTCTGATTTATGTATGAAAATGTCTTGTTGCTCTGTTGGCATTTTTGCAAACTTTCTTATTAATGTGGGGAAAGGCCTTTTTTTCTTATATGCGACAGACTGGAGCCAGTTTATTCTACAGTGTATTTGCATGAATCGCTTGTTTTTTGTTGAGACTGTGCTTCAGTTCACTATAGTGGATTTGATGTGTACTTTTTTTAGTTATATTGCCAAAACTACAAACAAACATGAAGGAAAACTTGCATTTAGCAAATGCTCCTTAATTATGTGCTCCTTTAAGAATTTAAGTGCTCTTTAATGTATAAACACAAAGAATACTTAGACAAAACAACCTTTTTACAGCCTGTTAATGTTCAACTCTTATGTATGTGTTTTTTGAATTTAGATCTATACTAGAGTAAAAATACTTGCTTTTTAAGATTAGTGGTTTGCAACTTTATGCTTAAGATGCATTTCTTTACCTTTTTAGGCTCGTTTGTTTGATGAACCTCAGCTTGCTAGTCTTTGTCTTGACACAATAGACAAAAGTACTATGGATGCAATAAGTGCAGAAGGCTTTACTGATATTGATATAGGTAAGTTACTTTGTGCATCCAAAGCATTAAACTTCTGGCAGGAATTGTAGGGCTCGAGAAGACTGTTGCAATCATCAGCGTGAGTTTTATTATCCACCCCCGCAGTGCTTTCCTTTGAGCTTTACTCCTGAGCAGAGTTCCACTGTCTTGGGTCCCCATTTGATCAGTGTCAGTTGTTGTGGGGCTCCCACCATGATAACACTACACTTCCGTTAAAACCAAAGCTTCTGCTGTGTGTTGTGCCTTGTCCCTGAGGAATCCACACTCACTTTTCACGTGTGACAGGAATCATACTGTTCTGTTGCCAGAGGGTTACTTCTCTGTGCAGAGTTGCACAGGCCAGGTACAATTTATGATATATGTTTAAAAACCCCAAATATCTAAACTGCTGGCTTTGTTTCATCTTTTAGGAAAATCTAGTAGTTGTAAATTTGCTTACTTAATTTCATTGTTACTACATGTCTAAGATTTTACTCCAGCTAGACTGTCTGGAAAACTCAGACTGAAGGAGGGTATTCCAGCTGCTTAAAGAAATTGTGAAGTCATTGTTAACTCTCATCCAGTGGGATTTGTACCCAGACTATGAATGTTCTTTACTCTTGATAAGTCCCAGTCTGTTTTGACTTTCCGTTATGATATTTTCTATGACTGCAAATATGCCTTGCTTAGATTCAGGCCATATAAAAATTCCCAAAGACAGATGATTCAGAATATGAAAACTTTGGGTTTTTTTCAGGCTTGTGTTCTGTGATACTCTGAGAATTTTTGTATACCTCTTTATTCATAAAATGCCAGAACAAGTAAGAAATACATATGAGGGTATCTTGCCTCACATTCTGAATTCTACCTTCAGGCTTTGTGGGTGGCAAATATGTCAGTATTTAAGATCACTTTCATATATCTTTAAACTAGTTTTTTGTGCACCACTGCTTCTTGCATCTATAGTTGATCCGGATTGGCGGGTGGCTACTCAGATGAGAATATGACAATGTCATCATGAGTAACTTGGTTTTTTAGTAGTGTGCATTCACCTCTTGGTCACTTCCAGTGTTGATTGTGCCCTGACCATGGAAATTCTTTAGGAGATTGGTTGTCACCAAATAGATTATATATAGTCACACTTCTAGGAATCAAGAAGAAAGTTCATATGCTGTCTTCATAGCAGGAAAATGATCTTTTTGTTTAGAGCCTATACACCATTGGGAGATTTCTTTATATATAAGTTGTCTTATTTTTGTCTTATCAATGTTCTTAGTGTCTACTTAACGTTTTAAGCTTGGTTTATGTGTAGCACTGTTACTGATTTGAATGAAAACTGATCTAAATATGTTAACTCTTCTTTAGACACGCTATGTGCGGTTCTGGAAAGGGATACCCTTAGTATTCGGGAAAGTAGGCTCTTTGGAGCGGTTGTTCGCTGGGCAGAAGCAGAGTGTCAAAGACAACAACTGCCTGTGACATTTGGAAACAAACAGAAGGTCCTTGGAAGAGCTCTTTCCTTAATCCGCTTTCCGTTAATGACTATTGAAGAGTTTGCAGCAGGTGAGTTTTGGGGTTGTCTTACTGTTAGACCATACCTCTGCACTGTTCACCTGTGAGTAGTTAGCTGCTTAACATACTATTTTGTTATTAGTGTCAAACTAATAAAAGTTGTGATGCACGAATGAAAACAAAACATTCTCCAGAATATGCTCTGGTCATTGGAAAATATTGTCATTTTCAGTTTGCAAATACCTGTGGTTTAAATACAACAGTTGGAGTAATTCTTAGAAGTTTATTTCTTTTCACAGGCCCTGCTCAGTCTGGAATCTTGTCAGATCGGGAAGTAGTAAATCTCTTTCTGCATTTTACTGTCAATCCCAAACCTAAAGTAGATTATATTGACCGACCGAGATGTTGCCTTAGAGGAAAAGAATGCAGCATTAACAGGTTCCAGCAAGTGGAGAGTCGCTGGGGCTACAGTGGAACAAGTGATCGCATTAGGTATGGCTTTTCAAACTATTTGGAGGAGGGATAGAGAAGTGGGAGGAAGAAAGGGAACAGATTATGCAACTTCAACATTTGTCATAAGATACAGTAACAAACGTGATGGTTCTGTTTGGGCACATTTTATCTTTTCCTCTTTTTAAGAATAACTTAGGCTGTTGCACACATGAAATATAAAGTAGCAAAGAACAAAGTTGAGGATTGGGTGCATTCTAGAGTGATTGGGTGGCAGGTCTTGGTCTGTTTTTATTTTGGAGGTTGTTTTTGTGGAGAATCTGGTTATTTTTTGTTTAGTGATACTAGATGTCTTGGGGGTGTAGCAAAGCTTTAATCTATAAAACTGATACCTTACAAAGCATTTTTCTTACTATTGAATCTAAACAGGAAGTGTTATTGAAAAAATCATGTCATTTTCAGTTTACTTCCTTACTCTTCAATGGGAGTCTTCTTCCTTCTTGACTGAGAGTAAAGTGAACACACCCATCACAGTTTAAAATCCTTTCTTGGCTTTTGTCTTACTAGGTTCACAGTTAATAGAAGAATTTCCATAGTGGGATTTGGATTATATGGATCTATTCATGGACCCACAGACTATCAAGTTAATATACAGGTATGGTATATTCTGTTTAAGTAGATTTGTGCAGAAACTACACTTGCAGTACTTGCAAAAGGTTTGGTGTATGTTTGGGTAGGAGCAATTGATAGGCCAGGAATCTAACCTGTATTTTATCCCCAGCAGTGGTCATAATCAGTGGTCACTGATTAGGGAAAAGTAAGAACAATATGAAACTCTTCTCCCTCTCTGCTGTATTCTCCTGTCCCTTGGTCATTTTCAGTGTAGGCATTTCCCAAGACTGATTTGATTTCTCTGTTTAGTATCTCCTGGTGAATCTTTCTGCAGGATATTTATCCAGTCTCACCTTGAATTCCTGTAAGTGTTCTGCAGAGGACTTTCACAGCTTTGTAATCTGTTCAGTTGTGCACAAAGTCTGTCCTTCAATATAGTTTCTAGTAATTCAGGAAAGAGATCTTGAATTCGACAACAACAGCAGCTCTCTGAAATCAGTGACACAACATGTAGCTACTGCTAAAAAAAGCCCACTGTGTCATCAGGAAGGTAGTGAAAACAAGAGGAAAGGTGACATTGTGTTGCTGTTATGAGAGCCAGGTATGCCCACATCTTGAGTATTGTGTGCAGTTCCCAGTCTCACACAGTAGAATTAAAGGGCAGAGAAAAAGGGTAAAGTGATTAAGGAGTAGAGCTGCTGCTTTATTTTTAATTTTTTTTAAACTCCAGAGTATTAGAACTGGGAGACTTACTGATGCTAGCAGCAGATCAAAACAGGTAAGAGTATTTTTTCCATGCAGAGGACACTAAACGTACTGCTACAAGAAGCAGATATCCTGTTTTGAGTTTGGTGGTATTTGAGCATGTTCGTTCATCCATTAGAAGATTCCAAAAGAAACAGAAGGAGGATGTGCACTGTAGCACCCCTAGTAGAATAGTTGTGGATGCTGGGAGAGCGGAGAGCAGAGCCCAGACCAGCGTGCTAATCTTAAGCAACATCTTCTCTTGCCACTGGGAGAGCATATTGGACCACTTACCTGACCCAAATGGGTATTTGTTACATTCTTATTTCACCTGGTACACGTATCGGGGCTTAGAGGCTTGTCCTTGCCCAGAGCTTTTTCAAAAGATTGACATCTTATTTACCACTGGTTCAGTCCTAGGCAGAATGTGGCATGTTACTGTTACTGTAATTTCTTCTGTAAAGTTACTTCAGTTTTTGTTTTGCTGAAAACATTGTCCCAGCATGGGAGTCTCCCTGTTTTCTTCTGCTGGTAAATGATTTATTAGTATTGCTGTTCGCCAGGCTCCTATGTGAAGACCTTATCCTGCTGCTGCTTGTTTTGTGTCTTCACACTGTTTAGCCCACCAGAGAGTCTGTAGGGCTTTTTGCCACTGCTATGTTGAAAGAACGATTTAATATTGGGTTTGATTTTTTCAGATAGCTGTTCCTAAACCTTCTTGTGGCCTGCTTAATTGTATTTTTTACATTTTAATCTGTCTGTTTGAACCTTTCTATTTTAATCTGGATACAACTTCATGTTTCCATAGGATGCCCTTTTTTGTTAATTTCCAGCAATAGCCTTTTGCTGATCAGCCGTTCCAGCTTTTTTTCCCTTTTCTCAAGCCTTTCCTCAAGTATGTGATATTATACTTTGGCATGTGATGTCCTTCAGTAGTCTGCTTGCTTCTTACAAGAATTTTATTTTCTTAATTGCTTCTTTTGAACAAGCTTCCTCTTTTTTAAATTTAGCATCACTGTGGTGGTTTTGCTTTTGTTGCTCACGTGGGAGCATTGACTCTAAGTATATTATGGACACTGTTACATAGTGTTTCCATTATGAAATTTTGAATCTGATCCTGCTCATCGCTCAGTACCAAATCAAGGGTTGCGTTTCTTCCTACTGAGCAATTGGTTAGCAAGCTCATGAGATGGTCAGTGATAGCATCTAAAAATGTCACCCCTGCTTCATGTCCTGATCTGACACTTGCCTGACCTGAGTGGGTAATTGAGAACACCACTAAAATTTATCCTGCTCTTGTAGCCTGTTTGATCTCTCTTAGCATATTGTGATCAGGATTGTCTTCTAGTAGTATTGATCTAGCACTATATTTTTTACTTTTAAGTATGGAATTTAAGTGCATTTGAATTCTTTTTCTGGTTGAGAATAGTTTTGATTCTTTTTCTAACAAGATATTGGCATTCTGTGACTGGCACAGATTTACTCTGTGCTGTATATTTTATAAGCTGGTACTATGACATCATATTGATTTATTAGAGGTGTGGAAAATTTTGTGAAAGAAAAACTGACTTAATTTAGAGACAGAAATTAAATTGTCCCTATCTTATTTGGTAGACTTCTAGCATGTACTGGAACTGCTGTTTTGGTTGATTTCTGAGCATCCTATTTAAATCACAATTTATTTGCTTTCTGTTTCCTATTTGATGATTACTGTTCTCTGACTATCCCGTACTTAAGTATAGGGATTTTGTGTCTGTCTCTTAAGGGAAAAAAAAAAAAGTTGTGCCTTTCTTCTTACAGTGTTCCAAACAGAATGTATCTGGAATGAGGTTTTGAAGGAATTTGTTGGCTTCTCCACATTCCCCAGTTTAAAACCTCACTTGGAAATTTCTCAATTTGAAGCGCCATCAGTTTGGTTTTCTCAAACTGTGCATCTGTGTAAATGAGTAACATACTGCACTGGACTGGGTCTTTAGAACAGAAGAGTTGGTACTGAGGACCTGGGAGCCATGCTATACGTATTTGGGGATTTTTACTTTGCTTTAACTCTTGTTTGATCCTCTTTGCTACATTCCTGCTAGCAGATGAGAGCATTTGGTGTGCTCCCTCAGCATATTCGCTGGATTTATTTAATCTGAAAAGAATTTAGTTCTTGCAAAGCAAACCAAAGCATATTAAGTGGGAATGATGGAGAGAATTCACTTGAAAAACATGCTCTTGATCCAAATGGAACAGCTAATGTACCTTTATGGTTCAGGTGAAGGCCATCCATCTTACACAGGTTGTCTTTATACTGGAAGTATCCCCAATTCCTGATGAATCTGAAATTTATTATATTGCAAGTACATATTTTATGTGAAGGGGGCCTAGGATTTCAGCAATGTAATTGTTAATATTTCTATTGATTGTGGCTGAAGAAAAAAATTAGACCACGCTTTCCCTAGAACATGGCTTCATCTCATCTGTGCTGTATTAAAAATGATATGGCAATTTAATATTAAAATTGATAGGATTCTTGTTAGTGCAGTAATAACGAGGTGCTCATGTTACTCTAAAGCTCTGATACCCAACTTCTGCAAGAGGTGTTTGGCAGCATGGATCAGGATTGCTCTCCAACATGAGAAGTGAGGGATCTGCTTTACCCTATCCTAGCTAGTGATTCCTGATTGCCACTAAAATTGAAGGCAAAAGAAATAATATGTAGTCTGAGTGTAATTTCTATACTGAATCTAGACTAGAAATACAATGTATAAAATATAGCAGTGCAAATTCTTGTTTTCTTTTAAGAATGTGTCATTGGCTGCTTACATTATCTATAAAAACTTGTTTTCTAAATGAGCCACAGCCAGTGAATGTGCTTCCCTCATGGGGGCTGTGTAGGTGTAGGAAGATCAGCAAATCTAAGTGCAGGCTTACATGTAGTATGTGAAGGTCAGAAGCTGGAGGTCTAAGAGCTATTTTCCATCTCCTGAGCAAAGACTACAAGCTGGTTGGAGAGGACAGCCCACATAAAACTCACAGGCCATTGTTCAGCTGCTGCTGGGCCAGCCCTAATGGTATTGGGAAATGACACCTCTTTTCCAGTTCTGAGATTGCACTGCCCTTGCAATTAAACTGGGTGGAGTAGGCAAGTGTTTGCTTGTAATCTTCAAATATGCATACAGGAACCTTTCTCAAGCTCGTAAACCTAAAAGTACTATTTTCATGTTTTTGTCCAGATAATTGATTATGAGAAGAATCAAACACTGGGACAAAACGATACTGGGTTTAGCTGTGATGGAACAGCCAGTACCTTCAGAGTTATGTTCAAAGAACCCATAGAGATTTTGCCAACGGTTTGCTACACAGCTTGTGCAACTCTGAAGGTAAAAACACCTGATAGTACAGAATAAAATGTTATTTTGATGCAACAGTTGTTCTTTTATCTGTCTTCTGATGAAAAAATGTGTCTTCTAGATCTTGAATTTAAGTTCAGTGCTATACTATATCCTTCTTTAACTTCACAGTAACTAACATGACTGCTCCCTCTCTTGTGTACCACAGTACAGAATTCATAACTGGATCCTTTGTGCCTTCCCACTTTCTGGTTTCATGTAAGAGTCAGAATGAGTCTTAATGGAAGTCACTGGTTCCTTGTGGGCAAAAGCACTGTTTAGAATATTTAATCTGTCAGCTCTCTGTCAAAATTTAAGTTCGATTTCTTTTACCAGAGATATGCTAACCAGTAACTAAAAAAAAAGCTTTCCCTTTTCTTGATTTCAATCACTTTTTATATACTAGTGCTGAAATAGAGGAAATAATTATTTATTCCAGGAAAGTCTCCCCTTAATGTTATTGACAAATTTATTTATTAATTTTTTTCTCAAAAATCTTTTAGTATTTTAAATATAATTGGGTTTATAAATAAGTGGGTTGGAAAGAAATGTTGCACATTAAAAGAAGCTGAAGCAGGAAACTAAGCGAGAATATAGACAACCTGTATGGCAAGGAGAAATACTAGAAAGTAGTTTTTCATTACTAGTTGGATAAAATCAAATAGTTTATCTGCTGTCAGATAAACATATTTTTTTTTGGGGGGGGGGGGGTATTTAGACCTAGGGCATTTGCTTCTGCTGTTTGTGATTTTGTATATAACTTACATGATGTGGGTACAGAAATTTTATACTTTTGAAATATCCTAAGTCAGTAACATTTGAACTTCACCATTTTGTGGGTCTTGCTCCCCACTTCCATTCAGTTGCTGATTACTTCTGATTTTTTCCAGGGTCCTGATTCCCATTATGGAACAAAAGGTTTGAAGAAAGTGATCCACGAATCCCCTACAGCTAGCAAAACATGCTTTGTCTTTTATAGCTCCCCAGGTAACAACAATGGTACATCAATAGAAGATGGACAGATACCAGAAATTATCTTTTATACATAATTTCACAGGATCACATTGAATGTGCTCATGTATCAGTGGACTTCAGCTGGTGGCAGCAATTAAGCAATTCTGTGAAATTAGATGTGTGTGAAGACAAAACAAACTTGTTTGGGAGGTAACAGAAAAGTTGTTTTCTCTGCATTGTTAAGTGGCAGAATGTAATTTAGCTTTTCCTCTTAGCAAAACATCAAGTGGAATAAGTACTCTGTATATTGAAAAGATTGTTTTAAATAGTATCTTGTCATTAATTGATTTGTATTTTCACCCCTTCATTTATCACGTAGTAAAATCCATTTTTTGAACTGGAAAATCCTTACTCCTTATGAACTTCTTGTGTATGTTTTCCCCAACCTGTCCTAAAAAGACAGTAAAACTGCTGCTGTAGTCCCAGTTTACACTTCTTTCCAAATGACCTTGGACTGACCCTATGGACATGAATTGCTACTATGTTTTTTTGAAGTGCATCAGCAAAGCTGGATTCTTACTGCTATCATCTTGACTTTTTGGATGAGCCGTGGAGAATTAATGGACTTAGCACCCCAGCCAGCAGCTACAGCTGCACGGGAGGAATACCAAGTCAAATTCAGCAACAACTGAATGTCTCCAGCTCAGAAGGGCTGTTTTGGAACGTGGAGCCAGTTATGGAAACAGCCACTGTATGTACATATGTGCCTGTAAGAAAATGTATAATGTGAAAAGGAGAATATGAGACTTGTAATGATGTTATTTTATCATTGGAGATTCTAATACTAAACAAATACTACGAACTAAGGATTATTTGACTGCACCTCGTTTTACAGATCGCATACCCCACTCTGATGCAGTAGGTGTATGTATATAGTGTTTGATGTCTTGCAGCGCGTCCGAGTAGCAGTAGAACGTCTTCATGTACCAACCCCTGCAACGTACTGACGTGAGAACACGGGTGACAAGCCCCATTCTCCTTTCTCTGCCCTCGCTCCTCCTTAACTGCCTGCGCTAGGGACGGTCGGACACGTCTTGGGGTCTCAAAGCACAGCCGTTAAAACTTGCCCCGTACGGACTTGTTCCGCACTCTCCTCGGAGGGTGTCCGGCCATGGCCCGGGAAGCGCTGTTCTGCCGCGGTGTGTGCGTACCGGCGGGTAGCCGGAGCCGGGCGGTGGAACATGCGGCGCTGGAGGCGGCTGCTATGGCTCCAGTCGGCGGGAGGAGCCAGCGGGAGCGCGGCAGGAGCACCCCCGGCCGCAGCGCAACCGGGCACCGCGGCTCCGCCCGCACGGGGAGCGGTCGGGCCCGGCCCTCCCGCGCCGCTGTGTGTAGGCGGTGGGCCTGGGCTGGAAGCCCGCGGGGCGGGGCGGGGCTGGCCGTATTGGCGGAAGGGCCGCGCTGCGCTGCGCTATGTTGTCCCTCGCCGGCTTCCGTCGGCTGCTGACGGCGGCGGTGCGGAGCGGCGGTGGGGCCATGCCCCGAAAGGTGCGGGCAGGGAGGCCCCGGGGTGGGGGGGGGTGAGAGGTGCGGGTGGCGCTCCTGATGACCGCGCCTGTTCCTCTGTTTCAGGGAAAAGAAGCCCGGAAGGGGCCCGCGGAACCGGACGCGGCGGGACCGGTGGTGGCGGCGGGCGACGGCTTTGTGAGGGTGGCGGTTCGCGCCAAGCCCGGCGCCCGGTGCAGCGCCGTCACAGGTGGGGCCGCCGGCGCAGTGGGGCTGCCTTCCCCGCCCTCCCGGCAGCGGGGGTCTCGGGAGAGCTTGCCCACTGCCGGGCCGGGCCGAGGCCGCCGGGCCTGAGGGGCCGGTCCCGCGTCCCGGGGTGTGAGATGCTCCAGTCGCTTCTGGAGAGCGGCGCTGGGGGCGTTTCCCGCTCCAGGAATAACCCCGGTAACTGAGAACGGAGCGGGAAAGCCGGTTTCTCTAAGTAGCCTTTCTGACGAGTCCCGCAGCTTATCTCTGTCCCCTAACCTGAAAAAAAAATGTCAGAACGCTAAAGTAGCGATTTCCCGCTTTCCTCCCAAGAAGCCAGGAGTGGCTCCCTCACACTCCCGGTAGGTAACGCGAGGTGGAGCAGCGAGCACGGTGTAAGTTCTTCTGAACGGTTTTTGGGGTTTTTTAAGGGGTAGCAGCAAAGACGCCAGATCAGCACCTCGGTCTGACGTGTGATTTTGTGCGTGCTGTATTTCGAGAGGTTGTGCGGTTTTTGTTGAGCTATAAAGGTCTAATCTAATAAATTGTGTTCTCTCTCTACAAATCTGGACTTGTTTATCTACAGATTAGAACTGCTTTTTGTACAGCACGGTGGATTGTAGAGTATCCAGGCTCAACTGGCAATGCAGGCTTTTTTATCATACTTTTTTTGGTAGGGTAACCTGATTTGTATTATTCTGTATGATGCCAACAAGCTCCCTACACCTGCATCACAACAGGCAACGTAGAGAGGGGCTTAGAACTGGTTGTGTGAAAACTGGTGATTCCTGACTGGGCTCTGATACAGGTCTGAAGACTTCACTGCTCTGTGGATCAGAAGATGGTCTTTGTACTGGGTAACAGTTTTAACTTGAGGGAATTGGTGAAGTGTAAAAATGTTGTTACCTGCTAACCCACAAGTTTACTTGGTTTTAAGTTAAAATGCTTTTGAAAGCATAAACATGAATCTTTAGGAGTCAATAACCAGATGTTCTGAATATTTTGAACATAAAATCTTTAAAATATTTGTTATAGATGTGACAGTGGAGGCAGTGGGTGTAGCTATTGCTGCACCTCCGTCGGAAGGGGAGGCAAACGCAGAGCTGTGTCGCTACCTTGCTAAGGTGCTAGAAGTGAAGAAGAGTGAAGTTATTTTAGAGAAGGTACTTCCTTTTTTTTCTTTCAGTTTTACCCTATTGCAATTTAAATTCAAGATTTTGAAACTTACTCATTGAGTACAGAGAGCTGCTCTCCAAGTGTTTGAGATGCTTTAAAGGTGTTTAGTTGAGTTAATGGGATGGTTAATTGAGAACAAACCTAGTGTAGGAAGAGCCACAGCTGATCTTGAGATCTTAAATCAGAATAGTTCTCTTATGATACGTCTTCCAAATTTGTGTGGTTCCTGTTTTCTGTGTCTTTCAAAAATTTTCTTATTTTCATGCCAAATGCAGTTCATGAAATTTGTGCTTTGCAGAGAATGTTCATTTTATTAATAACTCTTCTTTCATTTTTTGGAAGCAACTTCTGTATTTGAGTGAAAATTTTCTGACAATTAACTGTCACACATAAGCAAGAGTAATTATAAGCACTTGGATTATAGCTGGGCCTCAAAAGTTTCTTTGTGTTAGAATGAACATGTCTTGGTTTTGGCAAGTGAAAACTCTCTGTTTTATTCATTGTACTGAATAAATAATTTTATTAATTCATTGTACTTAAACACAACCTTTCCAGCCACATCCACTTATAGTGTATGAACATGAGAACACAATGAAAAATTGTGCTCTTTATTTTTGTCTGTTTGAATATAGTAGTTATAGAAGTTTGTTAGAAGACAGTGGTAAATGGCAATGTGATCGATGAATTGAGCACTGTGTTGCTGAAGGGTAGAGATGGGAAGATTTCAGACTTGTTTTGCCTGAATCGTGGGCAAATTGCTCTGTTTGTATATCAACACTTCACAGATAAACCTCTAGTTGAACATAAAAGGGGCCAGTGTTGTCTGACCTTCTTGACCTTCTGACCTATGGTGTCCAAATAATTACGTGCTAGTGTTTGTTTTTCACAAGCCGCTGTTCTCAGTGAAGCCTTGTGGTAGAGTCTGTTTCACCCGTGGCTTTACATGTTTTCATTCTGATCTGTTGGGTGTAAGCAGCAAGTGATCTGAGGTACTGGTTGCCCTCTTATGTGCTACTTGCCTTATAAGTGCTAACATTAACAAAACCAATCCAAATTGGGAAATTGGTTGGAAATGATCCAGTTTAAAACGAAGGTTACCTCATATCTATGCAAGGGCCTCGATTTTCATCATCAGCTGGCTAGATTGCTTCAAAAAACTATTTTTAATAATAGATTTCATGCCATATTTCTGTATAGTAGTGTTAAAGACTTTTTCCTCCTTCAGCGTGTCCCTTATGGGCTTTCAAACTTTTTGTAGACTGAGGATTAACAACATGTTTCTCATAGTTTACTGAATACTAATAAAGTTGTGTCTTCAGTCAATGTGAAATGAGGTTGCAAGTTTGCCAGTTCCTATGTAAAATAGTCTTTTCTTCAGTAATACAAAACCAGATCAATATTATTTATAGTAACTGCTATATGAATCTGAATGCCTTACAGGTTATATATGATGTGAATTCTTTTCATTTAGTTCATACTATCAACCTGAGAACTCAGCTTAAGAGTAACAAAGTTATTTTTTAATAAAGTAGCTCATATGTTGGCATTACAGTGAGATTTGTTTTTAAAGTGTGTTTGGTGGTGATTCTCTGAAAGATGTTTTTTTGTGTATGTGTGTCTAAACCAGGGTGGTAAATCACGTGAAAAAGTGGTGAAGATTTTGGTATCGATGACACCAGATGAGATTTTAGAAAAACTGAAAAAAGAAGCTTCCAGTTGACCTAAAACAGGATCAGAAAATGGGACAATGCATCTTGGTAAATGGACTGATATTCTTTCTTATGTAAATCTAGTCCTGTTGAGATTGTGGGTAGTGATTAGGGAAAGATACTTCTTTCCCCCAGCCCCCCCTTGTTAATACAGCTGTGGTACAGTTGAAGTTTTTGTGTACATTTGGTTAGAAAAACTTGTCTTTATTGAGGCTTGGTGTCTGCTTCCCTCACTACAGACTTTTCCTCTTGGAGAGTTTCCTGTTGGTAAGATTTGTCCTCTTTCCTGGTCCATAAACAAATGGTTTAGAAAACTCATTAGTGAAACAAACTTTAACGAAGTGAAAAGCTTGGAGTGACAGACTTCAATGTGAAAAGTGGTACAAAAGGATGAGTCTGGATGGTAAAGACCCTAGAAGAATGTTCTCTTCAATACCTAGTGGCAGGTACTGGGTGCAGTTTTGCATATGTGTACATCTAAGATAAATATATTTGAAGCCAATAAACTGTTGTTGATAACACAGGCAAGCTAAGAGCAGAATCACCTGAACAACTGAAACAAAACCAGAAGTTTTCAGTATGAAAAACTGACTCAGAACCTACTAATTGCATACACAGTATCACTTTGTAATAGTCTGTAATTAGTTTCCTGAAAAGCAGAGCTAAAATCACGTATCTTTGCCAAATAGATGTCAAGTGTAATGACTGTTTTTAATAAAAGAGGCAAAAATTATTACCAGACTTTGTTTTGTGTTTATATTTTTAATAACAAAAAAATTGTTTCCTGTAAGTCACTTATTAGAATGTTATTTTAGAATTATTAGAATTGTTTCCTGTAAGTCACTTATTAGAATGTTACTTTAGAATTATTGGAATTGTTTCCTGTAAGTCACTTATTAGAATGTTTTATTTAAATGTTATTTTTAAATGGAGCTGTTTTGCAATCTTTCCTCGGTTTAAAAATGAGTAGCGTTCCAACCCGTAGAGAACCAAGCAGAGGCATTTGTAGAACAGAACAAGAAGTCTGAAACAAAATGGTCAGCCATGCTCCACTCTCAGGGCTAGTGACAAGGAGGCTGAACTTCTCTCTTGATCATGCTTCAGAGGTCACAGTAAGATTTAACTAGTATTTCTTTTCCCGAAGTATGTGTGATATCACACATGTCTCTGGTAAGAGTTTGTTTTTTCATCTGGTGATACCTGAAATTACCATATCTTTACAATGGTTGTCCTATTTAAATATTTTTAGTATATATAAATGTATTGCCTAACATAAAAAAGAAAAACTGTTCTGAGGGCTTGCTTAAGGTTTGTCATACCTTCTCCTGGAAAACAATGTTATGAATGCCTAAGTTACAGCTGAATTTCTTTATCAGCTTCCTGCAGTGTAGACTTCATAGCTCATAATTTAGTTTTTCATAGACAAAATCCTTTTGCTTTAGGAAATTCTTTCTTCTTCCTGCTATCCTAAATATTGCAACAACTGTTTATAGAGTTAGAGAACTGGTGCTTGTTAAGATGACAGCCTCTTCAAGGTGATTAATTTTAAAGATGTTATGAAAAATGTTACTTCCTTGTTTGGACAACTACGTCTAAATTGTGAATGCTGTTTGCTTAATGGTTTGCATCTGGGCTCCTTATTTTCTCAAGCTTTTGGTCAGCCATACATTGCCCCAGTTGTCTTTCCCTACTTATCCTTTTCAGTCTGTACAGGCTGGGTTTGTTTTACTGTTCAGTCAGTTTTGGTTCACAGCTCCTTGCTGTTTCATCTGTTCTTGCCAGCAGAGGGGTACCACGTCTTGCAGAAATATTAAGACAAAGCAGGCCTAAACTAAATGTTCATGATCTTGTTGGTTGATTTGGTTTTTTTTTCTCATGTCCTAAACTTCTTTTTATTGTGTGTATAAAACAGCAATCCAAAGACTGAGGAATCCTGCACTTATCAGTTACATTCTGAGTTGGATGCTGCAGTAGCCATTTTAAAGATTTTTGGGAGCTAATACCATGTGTTATGTTATATACTAAACATATTACATTATATTATATACTATATTGAAATAATGTGTTACACTTTTCCATGACTTCAGACCCAGACTGAAGGAGGAGCCAGGTAGGCAGGTGTAGTCTCTGAAGTACATTGGTCTTCAGCTATAGCAATAGCCCATTTAATCTTTCCGTTCCCTTTCTGCCTTGTTCCCTTTCAACATGTTCTGCCTCATCTTTGCTTGCTTCTGCCTCAGAGGTTTCACCTTTCCTAAACACTTTCAGCTGGCACGCTGAATCTTTTCTTCCCAACTTGTAGACAGATCAGGTGCATTCGGTGTATTGTGCTGTCACTTGATGTAACGTGACCCAGGCATATTGTCATATTCATCACTTGTCAACAGGAGACAAGTACTGGTTCAGCTGGGAAGTTTATTAGTCCTTGGGAAAACAACCTGCACCCTCCTCCCTATTGAATTTTTGTTTTATATTGCATTTATAAGTATGTGTGTGGGGAAGGGGAAGCAGTTTTTCTAACACTGATTTTGTGCTTGGCCAAACCAAGTACTTTTTTTTCTGTCTGGCTTGTAGTATGGCATTTAAGACTCACTTTAATCTGTCCAGTTCAGTCATCATACAGTTGTTTTTTTTGTAATTGTTGCAGTTGGCTGGTTTTTAGTAAGCAGAAATATGATTGGTGTCATGTATTGAAGCCCCAGCTCCTGTTGCTTAAGGCATTACTTGGTTGAGGCCTCAGTGATTGTGTAAAAAAGCCAGGGCAGATGGAAGCCGCAGTAGCAATCAAAGCAGAGGGATGGAAATTAAGTGCTCCTAGTAGTAGTGCCCTGTCTCACTTCAGGCTGAAAGAGTGGGCTAGCTAGCAGTGTGGAGAATACAGCCTTTATGTGCTGGGAACAGAATTTGAGTAGCTAAAATTATTCTAGAAGGGTTGGATAAATAACATTGGGTGTTGCCATATCTAATATCTGAGAGCTTCTTATGTCAGTGCTTTTCATGCAGTCTTCCAGTTATATCCATAGTATCTTTGTTGTGGATACATTATCCTGGTGAAATGCCTGGGAGGCAGGAATTGCTGGTACAGTGCACATCAAGTGAGGTACAGAAGAGTGACCAAACAGGCCAATGCCAAAACTGTGATTTAGGCCCTCTTTCAAATCTTGTCTTGAAATACTAACCTGTCAGCTATCTCTTTGTGAAAACAGTGAAGTATCTTTCATTCTATTGAGAAAATGTGGTAGCAAATATCCCTAACTCTTCAGCAGTATGTTTTTAATAGAGCTTTGTGATTTTGTAGTAGGCTCCTTCCAAGAATTTCAAAACACATTACACATCCCCTATCTCAAAATTTAACTCTTACTCCTAGGCCAGTTTTAAAACATTATGGTGCCAGTTGCTACCCTCCTTTTACCTGTTGAACCCTGCTTTATCCATGTGCATTAAGCTACATCATTACCCAACTACTTGAAATCCTACTATTGACTCAAGCACTGTCCTTTTTCTTAATGCATTATCTGACTAATTTTAGTAAAATCTGTCTCATGGTGATTTAATATCTTACTGCTTACAGACCTAGGCAGTCAGTGCATTTTTTATATAATTAAGTTATTTAAACATTAGCAAAATAGAAGTTGTATGAATAAATTCTATGCCAAGCAGCCTTACAGCATGGAACATTCTTGATCTATCATCCACTCGGTTACATTTATTTTCTAAAACCCAGCTTTGAGAGTAGGTAATAGTTTCATTGCAGTACTCTTATATGCTGATTAAGGATATTTAATTATACTCTCTGAAGCTGGCCTCTTTGCTTTTTTACTTTCAGTCCACTCCATTTATCATCTGCAGCACATTCCTATCTCTCCTTTTACTCCCAAGTGTTTCTAAATACCCATTTCTTCAGGTATCATCAGTCTAAATAATCCTCTATAATTGACAACTTTGTCAATAACTGGCAGTGGCAATTTACCAGAAAGCAGGGTTTAATATCTTCCTTCTTTCAGCCTCCAGGAAGATAGATACACCTGATCTTTCTGCTCATTACTTTGCATGTCTCACTCTGTTTCCCCTCTCACACTGTTTATTTGCCTATGTAGAACTTGAACCAGCTGAGTCCCTTCTTAAAATTTTTTTACTTTGACCTACTATATTCCTCTCTTAATGTTTTTAGTCTTTATTTCAGGAGGATGATTCACTGCCATATTAGCTATTATAAAAATGTGCTCCTCTGTCTCCCTCAGGGAACAGTACTTTACCCACATGTAAAGCATATCTTGGTTATTATTCTCTAGGAAGGCTGCTGCACTGGGGGCAAAGTGCTGTTTGTGTAGCCAAAGCACAATGAACAGTCAAAGCTGCTGAAAAATGAAACAAACTTTGAAAGGAGGAGTCTGATACTTCTCTAAAGTACTGGGAATGCATTTCCTCCTGGTTCTTTACGTATTAGCTTTTCAAGTAATAGCCATGGAGAATTTTGCTTTCTTCTATAAATGCTGCATTTATTTGGTTTTGCCTTGTTTCAAGAGCTGGGGAAGTTAGAAGGATGCAGTAGTCTACCCTGCCACCCTACTGCGGCTCAAGGCTCAGTTTTTGTCATGCTGCTCAAATAATATTTTGGGTTTCCAAGTCTAAAGTAAGGCAAGTGGAATGGGAAATTGAGTATCAATTTAGCAGTTGGTCACTATAGAAACATGCTGTAAAGAGAACAGTTAACCATGGACTTCAGGAGAAGAGGATGTTGGAGTGAACAAAGCCTCATTTTGTGCTGCTCAGATAAAGCCGTTGTCTGCCTTGGGGGAGTATCTGGGGTTGCAAAGTGTAGTTCTGGGGTGATTGTCATTAAGTTGCCTTTTTTCTATTGCCTAGCATGCGTGCAGTGCTCATGGGGAGGGCTGTATGTTGTTCCTTGGGCCAGCTTTCATTGCTGTAGTGTTTTGCAAACCAGAATGCATTGAGGCATAATTTACACAAAATGTTATAAAAATTCTCAAAGCTCTCAATACATGTTAGGACATACTTGGTGCCCATCTGTCTGAAAGGGGCATTAGCACGTTGAGTTTTACAAAGCAAGCTGTTTCTATGGAACCTTTTATTTACTGATGCTACTTCCAATAGCTTTTCTTAAAATCTACAAAGTTTTCTGCTGCTTTTCTGATGTTCAGAAGGTCTGCAGGGTTAAATTTGACAGTGATGTCACCATGTGTACTCAGCTCAAGCAGCCACCTTCCCGATATCTCTGGGCCCCGGGTTCCTATGCCCTCTTGCTGCCCCTCACATTCAATTTTGCTGCTGTTGATTCAGGTAAATGCCCTCCAGCAGGATCAGGCTATCTGGGGTTGTTTCTGCTCTTTGTCACATCAGCATTGTTGGCTGATGCTTATCTCCTTAGATGCTGCTGCATTTCTGTTTCTTGGGCCTGACAGCTCTTTGAGATGCTTTCATTGTGGAAGCCAAAGACCTTGTGATAGAATCTTTGCAATCAGAGGGCAAACCTGTCCCTTCCAGTGAGGCCCTGTAGCAGCCCTGTGTAGCCTCCTGGCATTTGTCCTTTAATGAAATATCTCATTTTATCTTCAGGAAACCTGACAGCAATCAGCTAGTAGGTATGTGAGGTCATGTTCCTGCTATGAGGGAAGATTGCTATGAGCTAATAGGATGCACTTCTGAACAGACAATTTTCTTCATTTTCTTTGCTGCCTTTTTACAATGGAAGTGCTATCTGTTACTAATAAACCTGATAGGTTTATGTTTTCTGGGGAGATTTTTTTTTCTTTTTGTTTGAAAAACCTGATTAAGCTCATCACTGTCTGAACATAAATGGAGAGGACCAGCCAGGCAAATTGCACTTGGCTAATTTTACTTAATGAGAATGTCTGATTCTGCTCAGTCGCTTCCTCACTGAGTTCAGGTTCAGCTACTAAAGTAGACCCAGGAGCTTTTTGTTAGATATTTTTAAAAGATGATCAGCTTATAATGATGTTCTCAAACTGTATGACTTCTGTTTGCTGTGATTGCTGTCACACATCAGCTAGAATAAATTTTTTTCTTTATTTAATACAGTGCCAGGCAAAATTTCTGGCAAAAGATAAATGCAAAATTAGCGCGTCTGAAAACTCTGATTTGACAGTGGCTGTCATTAAATTGTGGATGTCAAGGCCAGTTTTTCAGTAGCCAAATGCTCCTGTGTGTAAAAGTAGAGAAGGTGTAAAATCTAATTAAACACAACCTTCATAGTCTGAAAAGTATATGAATCCTGAATCTGCAAAACTAAGTAAAGCGAGCCTGTCAGTGGAGGTGTTGGTGTACGTGTTACACACTTAAAGACAAAGAGAAGATGCAATACTAGAGCTTGCCATAAGTCTTTCTACCAGCTTTATGGGGTTGCTATTGCAAATCTATATTTGAAAGTGTTTTTTTTCTCTGATCTTGCTACAAGATAGACCTACACAAGAAACAGAAGATTTTCTGCACTGCTGTTCATGTCGCAAGGCTGTAAAGAAAGCTCTACTAAAGCATGGGTTATGGAAAATGGTGTTTAACAACCTTTTGTATAGAAAACCTTTGTTGTCTTGACTGTGTGTGATTCCCACTCACTTCAGTGGACCTGAAGGGGGAGTTAATAATTTACATTAATCAAAGCTTATTTATTGGGCTAGGAGCAATTTTGCTTGGCTTGTTGGAAGTATTTGCTGTATGTCCTTCTAATCTCTGCTGGGGAGGAACATGCACAGAATAGAGGGTGTGATAGACTCTAGCTGTTTTTATAGCACCTACTCTGCTGTTTAGCACTCAAGTCAGAATGGAGAAAAAACCTGTCAGGTTTTCAAAGACTAAATCTAATAATTTGCAATATAGCTTTCACAGTTATTTTTCACTTGCAATCTATGGCAGTGCTGCATTAACAGCTGGACTTGATGATCTGAAATGTCTCTTCCAATCAAAATGGTTCTATGAATCTAGGTGGGAAAGGATATTACCTATGGCCCTCAGTGTGAACCCTTAAAAGCCAGTCTGAAATTTTTGAGGATGGAAAAATTCATCTTCTGAAATGATAGATTCATGTAAGAGCCATTGATGTGTAATATAGAAAGTGCATCTACTGATGCTGCTGTTATTTTAAAGTTGTGTAGGTTAAAATAGAAATTTAGATGGAAAAGTTGGTGAGCTGCTCATAACTAGTTCATCTATTCTACCTTCCCATCCTGTTTAAGTAAATTGATTCTACAAAAGCAGCTACAGTTTGCCAGTATCTTTTCATTTTGGTGACTGAGCTATTATCCTTCACAGCAAGTCATGACTAACACTTTGTAATTGCTGTGAGAGGCTGGCACATCCCCTTGACACCAGAGTCAGCCAACTGCACCTCCCAGGGTCTTGTCTTACCTGCAGAGCTTCATCCAAAGTATTGTGAAGTCTCCCACAGGTTTCCCTTACGCTAAATTGGCAAGCCCTGGGAGCCCAGCCTCCAGCCTTTGGCAGTGGGAGGAGCTGCTGCCAGAAGTGCTCGTTCAAGTTAGTGGATATGCTGAGAGTTTGCTCTGCAGGGGAAGATAACTGTGGACTCGATTAAAAATGAGACACTTTTCTATTTCTTTGTCAAAACAAAAGCGTTAAGACTCAAATTAGAAAAAACATTTGAGCTCTGAGAAATTCATACCTATCATTGCCACCTTTCAGCCCTGAATTTTAGACCTAGCCCCTCTGCTGTATTAACTTCCACTGCTGAAAAAATATAAATACCAAAAGGTGATGGCACTTCAAGGTTTAAGTGAATCATTTGGGAATGGTAAAATCAGGTCTTCTGATTAACTGACTCAATTGTGTAGCATGTGAGAGGGTAAATCAAACCCCTGTTTTCTTTGTCTCTGCTGACTGAACAGCATTGAGCAGAAGAGACATCCGTCTTTGTTTCTTCCAAAATGATGTGCTTTCTCCACAAAGAAGCCTTTGGTCTACTGCTACATGCCTGCTCAGCTTCAGGGGATAAATACAGCCTACAGTTTCAGAGGATAAATAAATCTGTGACTTCTTAGTTGTAACAAAGAAGTGTGACTGGAGACAGATTTGGCAGCAGAGAATAAGCTATCAAGACTGTTGTGAACGTTGGATTGGCAGCAGGGAGATGGCTGTATTTAAGGATTTTAGAGAACTTGTCCTATACAATAAGATTTGAGGCAATTCTAGAGACTAGAACTGCTAATTATCTTTGAGTCCAGTTTCATGAAAAACAATCTTTTTCAAAAAAAGAATGTCAGACTTCTAAAGTAAGAAAATAAGAGTATATAAATGAGGTATAGCAACCTCCTTGTTTTGCCCCTTTCCCCCAATCTTTTCTGTAGATAATAACCTACAAATTCTCATTCTAGATTAGGTGCAGGTTCTTGGAGTTGCACATTCCTCTGTTCCTTTGGTAAAGCTCAAAGTCTCTTGTTGCCACTGTAATACGAATAATATAATAAGAGCATAATCAAGGTTGTATTTGTTTTGTGGTTAATCTGAACTCTAGAGACTTACAGTAATTATAATACCATTAAATAGTAATGGAAAAAGATTTAAAAGTAGATCATGAGACTCCTGGAAGGAGATGAAAAATATTGCTCGGTTTTCTTTGCTACCCTAGATGTTGCATTCCTCTCTTTTTATGGCAAAAAGAGCAACCTAAAATGGTTTCCAAAATGCTGGGGCGTAGATCAGTCTCTCTGTGCTAGGGACCAAGAATGCCATATAAACACAGGTTTATGTGGGAGAAACTGAACGGGAATGAATTCAGTTGCAAAAACTAGCTTTCTGTAATTTTGGAAGTGCATTGGTCAGAGTGCATTTAGTAGTCAGAGGCACTGCATTCAGTGCCCAGGGACAGGAGTGTAACTAAAACAGAGCAGTTTTTCCATGTACCTCGGGATACCACCTCTCACCGTGGGATCTGACTGCTTTATAAATCTATGCAGCCAGTGTTATGACTTGATTTCCAAGTGGTTTTGAGTGTGCTGATGTGAAAACATGATACAGCTCTACAACACAGCCCTTTGTTCCATGAAACAATACTCAGTCCCAACATCAGGATTTGTATAAGCCAATGTAGGGTGGGATTTGTCTCCTGTCATCTTTCATAATGTTTTCACAGTGTGAAGCTGAAGTGCTGGGGCCTGAACCATAGGCCCTGGACCAAACAATATATCTAATATGCGTAATGTTGATCATACATGCAATATATTATCCATCTATATTTTGCTATTTTAGCATGAATTTCTTTAGATGCCAATTTATAAAGCTTTGCTTATTTTGTAACAGTAACCAGCAGAATAATTTTTCCAATCTAGAGGTGTGCTGTGCAAGGCCGTGGCCCCCACTGAGAGATGTGGGATTAAAACCAAAACAGGTAAGGATACTCCTTTTGGGTTCCTCCCCAGGCCCTGGCCAGGCTTTGGGTGGAATCCAATAGATAGAAAAACACCAGATGTTCTGTATTTGAGATTCTGAAGTCATTTATTCGACTAAGGTTGTTTATTCGTCTTTGTCTTGTGTGAGCACCAAGGTCTGCCATGGGCCTTGATGCCTCGACAGTGTCTCTGTGGCTGTTGCAGTGTTTACAGTGTTCATTCGTGAGGGAGAGATGATGTATGTGACTTTGGTTAATGATCCTTTAACACGCGGTGCTTCCAGTCCAAATTGGAAGAGAGCATCCAAAGAGAAGGACAGGCTATGCATGATAAATACCTCTTCTACTGCACAGTTAGAGTAGGCTCATAACAAATGTGAAAAATGCAATTTCATTTTCCTTCAGCTTTTCAATTTCCTGCTAATACCTTTCACAGAGGAAAAAATGTTTTGTGTCAAAAGCATTATCATTTAAAGCCATATAAATTTGAAAGCTCTTAGAAGGTTACAGAGGTGAATTAAAATGCCCATTTTAATTGTTCCTTAAGCATATTATGTTTGGTTTTGGTTTATTCCTTTACTTCCTCTTGTGTATAGTGAAGATTCCTGACAAAGGGCCAATGTAGAAGATTTATAAACTGATTTTAGTGTAATCACTTTCTGGCCTGTATCAGTTTTCAGGATGTGTTGCTTATCTTAACCTGAAGTGATGTGTTAATTTGACTTGGAAATGGAGTAAGATGTGGACACAAAGTAAACAATTTACGGAAATAAATAAAATTGTAACTACAGGTCAGTGCTTCTGCTATAGCATTTTGCTAGTTACAGTGAGCAGCCTTGCTGTTACTGCATGGGAATCTGCAGTTTCTCATCTGCCAGCAGATAATCAGCCCTGTTATGGAACTGTGCACTCTCCAGCTTTGCCTGCGGGCCAGCAGTGTCACAGGGACAAGCAGGGCAGCGTCAGCCTTGGCCACAGCCCCGGCCCAGCGTGGCTCTGCTCCACCCCAGTAGTGATGCAGATGTTGTACGCACAAGATCCTTCATGCGTTATAACATTTGTTTAGGTTCTCAGCATGCTGCAGTAGACTGACTGCTCCTAGATATTTATATCTGCTATGCTCTCTGCAAAGAATGTGGTTTACTTAGCAGCTTAATCCATAGGAATTCCAATAAATTCTACTCTTTACACCCCTTGCTTCTCAGGTCCATAGTGTTCTCCACCCCTGCCTGTGTTAACCCAGACAAATCCCGGTGAGGTGTCAATGACTTTTTGCTACCTACAGTCATTTTCTTTTTTTAAGTAACCTCCTCTCAGCCGTCGAAACTGAGGTACTTTTGTGTAGTTAACTATGAGATTTCCAAATTAAACTCTCTCTTGTAAGCAACAGTAGGGGAGCTAGGTAGAGATTTTTAGTAGATGCTGTAAGGATCTTGGGCTCTCCTGAACTCAGCTGGTATCTCTGAATAGGCTGCTTTTATCCCAAGTGGTGCAGACAAAAATACTATAAGGTCACTGTTTGTGCTATTCCACAATGAAGCTGTCCCAGACTAATAAATCCATAGCTGATGATAAACTGTAGAGGTGGAAGAGGCCCCATACTTAAGTTATTGTTAAGGAAGAATGAATTGGCAATGAGCTCCAGGAGGTTCAGAGAATAGCTTCCAGAGGGAAGTGTGAAAAATTGGCCCCTCAATTAATCTACAATTAGGCTGGACAAAAAACTCCAAACCCAACCACAAATGTTCTCTGTATGGACAGGTGGGATGATGGTATGGTGGCTTTGCAACAGGTAGGGTGAAAGAGGCTGGTGACTGATGGGAAGAAAAGAGGTTTCCATGTAGAGACTGTTCTAAAGCTCTGTTCCGATTCTGCCAAATGAAACCAAGATTACAGATATTTGATATGGTCTTAACTAAGGGCTGACATTTTGATCATCTTGATGCTTGCTTTGAGAGGTGTGGATAACCAAAAATGAGCTGACATTCATTTGTCAAGATTTCCTTTTTTTGTTACAATTTTTAGTGTTTTCTAGCAATGCTTAAACTTTCTGTACTAGTAGCAGAAAAGACAAAGAGTCCGAGAAGGTTTCTGAAGCATGTGTTGAGCAGCATGGTTACAGACAGGTTTCTGCCTTTTAAAACATAGTACAGGAGGTGTGATCTAAAGAGTCAGAAATTAACTGTTAAAAGTCATTCATCAGCCAATGTCCTGTAGCTCTGCTGCGTGCCATGTGCATGTGCAGCAAAAGTGGAGTTGGGCCAAAGACCAGCTGAGTTTGTGGACAGCTTCGAATCCAAAGTCACGACGGGACCTGCTGGGATGTCTAGGATCCTCCCCCAGAGCATTAATGAGAAATAGATGCCATCTGGAGAGAGATTCTTGCCAAGGGAGTGTGATGCCATCTTTGTCTTCGAGTACTCATCAATAACAAATGGTTTTAAAGTAGATTTGTATTTTACCTTCATTCAAATTATTTCTTCCTCTTGGCAACTAAGGACACTGACCTTTCATTAGATTGTTCTATAAGACCCTTAATTTCTGATAAAACATTTGTTGCAATGGCTGCTCCTTCACTCTTCTCTTTCCTCTTCCTGCACCAGTACATTCCCTTGTGCATCAAGACTGACTCATCCACTCCTCCCCTTACCACTATATTTTCTTTCATCTTTTGTTGTAGGTGCAAAGAACAACTTTACCTTTAATTTTTTTGGAACTACGTAATTCTAGTATTTTGCATTAAAATTTTTGCATCTACTTGATTTTTAAAAAAGCAAGCACTGTAATACATGAGGCTGGAATTCTACTCACTCTTGCCATGATTGTGTGGTATGTGCTTGAATGTTTTTAAAAACAATCAAATGTAGATGAATAGTACATTCAATACCGTAGCTGTCACAAGTTTTATTGATGTGGAATCTAGTTTGCATGGATTGCCCCCTTGCTTTTAATTCACCACTCTTTAATTCAGTGTTAACTATCAAGTTGGACTGTGCATACCTCTTAGCTATGAGGCTGTCTTTATGCTACTTATATTTTTGAAGGGCTTTTCTACTACACCCGTAGGATTAGAATCACTTATTGTTTACTGCAGGTCTAGCTTTGAGAGCTTGCTAGGCAAAAAAAATCCCAGCTCTGCGCCTATAAGTGCTATATAACTCTGAAGTGACGTAAAGACAGTGTTTAAATCAAGTCACTGCCTTCATAGTGTCTATAATGTGTTTGGTTTTAGTATAAAAACAAATCAGCAAATTAATTCACTCACCAGAATGTTGCTTATACATTGTGTCAGGACATGCAAACCCCAGCTGAGATTGTTACACTCCACACCTATACCTTAAATGGAGTAGCCCCTGCCTGGGAGGATCTGTAGCTGAAATACAGAGCAGAGAAGAGGGGGAAACTGGGCAGACAATGTTGTACAGACGGAAGCTGAGACAGAAAAGCATTAAAAGTGGTTTGTAGCTGAGCTGGGAATTAATATGTGTGTTTCTCTCTTTGAAAACATCCTTTCCTTTCTCTTTAGTTCAGGTAAAATGACTGGCACTGTGTCAAAGTTGTCTTTTTGGAATTTTAAAGTTGCTTTAAAAGGTTTTGTCTTCAGGAGTGTTCAAGAATATGAGGAAGTAGTAATCTAGATATATCTGAAATAAATAGCCTGGTGCCTGTGCAGTGATATAGTAAGGAGAGAGTAAGAAAAGTATTGGATTTAAAAAACATTTTTAGGCCAGTGTTTACAATATTTCTTATGGAGGGAAGTAAGATTAGGCTGATCTATTATTAGCTAGCACTAAATCTGTTTTGTCTGTAAAAACTAAAATCTTGCTGGTGAGGCCTAAAGAGATTCTTCAATTGGATTTACCCAGGCTGCAGGATATGTGATCAATAGCCATTTGTTCATCATCCCTTGGATCTCTCCACCTTGCTTAAGGACTTAAGCTCTGCCAGGGTACCGAGCCGGCTGCTTAACTGCTTCCAGATCCCTAGGTCCATATTCTGCCAGATTGTTTTATGCTGGGGAGGTCCCTGAAGTCTGTAGAGGAGGAAGGAATTTCTATTCCCCCCTCTCCCCCAGGCTGTGGCGTGGCAGTAAGGTCACTTGATAACCAATAATCAAATCTCAGAACTTATTTTCCCCTACAGGGTTCAGGATATATAAGGAAATGGCCATGAAACAATTGTTCTTCAGCTGAGCCGTGCTCCTTCCCATCATTGCCTGGGCTGTACAACGTGCCCTCCCACTCCCATCTTACCTTAGAACAACAACAACTGTAATTCTGCTGATGGAAGTATCCTCTGAGCTGCAGGGTTGGGAAAATAGGATTTGCCCATGTTGGCAATTTAAGGTAAAGCTTCTTTACGTTCTTATAGCAGTTTAGCTGTAGCTGGGGTTTAAAGGAGGGTATGTGTACCCCAAACTTGATGTTCTATCAGCTGACTTCAGAGTGGGTGTTTCAAGCGTGTGGTTTATAAATGAGTAATGAGAGCTTGATCTGAAGAGAACGTGTCCTCACAGAGCTCTTGCACTAAACTGATCTAAACTCCAGAGGTTTCATGGGCTGTGTTCAAATGCTCATACCATTAAACCCATTGAAGCAATATTCCTAAATATGCTTTGTTTTAGGTCTCAGTGGCATTTATAAATCAAGATGAGTGGATGACTACAGAAGGGTAAAACTTAAAAACCAGGCGTTTGCTATGGAAAAAAAAAATTTTATTTTGTAAAAAGAATATGTAACCATTTGGGGCTGGTTGCACTTGGCAATTATTACTGGTTGGTTCGTTTGTTTTTATTGGGCAGATTTTCAATAGAAAATGCATGATTTCAAGCATTTCTTCAGAAACAAACTTCAGGCATGACTTTGGACAAAGAACATCTGCTTTCTGATAATGCTGAACTTGGAGTATCATGGCCAAAAGCTATATGAAACTTCTTATGGTATGCTTGGGTTTTTAACCTTTACCTCAACAGTACTAATTATTGCCTTAAGTATTTCATTTATGTGGATATATAAATATAACTTTCCTTACACTGAACAAGAGCTTTTAAAAAGCTTAGTGTCATAATCATTCTTTTAATATGTAATATGTTTCAATTCAAAGATTCTGCTTGAAGATCTATTTTTTTTTTTTTATGGATAAGGTTAGGCCTTGATTGTTTTTGTAGTTCTATAACAAATAACTAAGTTGTTTTCTTAACTTTAACTCTTCTTTTGAATAGGTGAGGGGTGTTTTTTCAAACAACAAGCAGGAGTAACTTGATACTTGTTGTTGATATATTGTTTATTAGCGAATCAAAGTTTGAATTATACAATATGAGAAAAAAAAAAGAAGGCGGCCTATACTTGTGGAAAAAGGTAATCCAGCTGCTTAAGTATTATTTGAAAAAAAAGCATCTCTGTGTTAGGAAAGAGATAACATTCATTTGCATTCCTGCTAGTCACAAATAACACAAAAGGTAACCATTGGAGATGATGATATGATTTATCCTGTTGTGTGTTTATTACACTTGGAGTAAACACATAGTTATTACCAACTTTCACCATCTCTTGTAATAAATTTGCATTTTAACAGGACAGAGTACTTAGGAAGTCAAGGGGTGAGCTGCATAGCAATAACACTTCAGCATCACTGTTTCACATAAGCAAATGAGGACTGACAACCACTAAGTGCAATCCGTGCTTTACTGAAGAAAAATATAGGCCATGGTAAACACAAAAATAAATTCCAGCCCGCGGGGCCTAATGAAAAAATAATTCTCTTGAGAGGCAAGATCGTTGTGCACCACCATAGCACGGTTGCCATCCACTCTCCTGGCAGAGCTGGAGCTGCTGGACTCTTTTGATCTCTAGGATTTAGTTCTGTGTGTCTCGAATCAGGCTGCATATTTCCTAGGTGCTTTCAGGGAAATGTGATCTGCCCTATAATCTTGCTTAGTGTAGAGTATCAGCACTGTGCATAATTTAAGCAGGGTTATATAGCTCTCTTCTAACACACAGGGACAAGGGGACATATTATAGTAATTTTTCCTGCTCGGCAAATGAAAGACAAGGGAGGTGCAGTCTTGTTAAATCACTCCTGAGGTGGTCAGTAGCTGCTCTGAGGAGCAGTCCTGTTTTCACTTCCTTCTTGCTCCGTGTTCCTGCCCACTCTTGTTTGTCAGAGTTAGGGAAGGTGTGACTGCACAAATTGGATCAGCTAGCAAAATTCACCCAGAGTTGTGCAATTCAGAGATACTTTTTTTTTTTCCCCTAAGGAATAGAGGTGGTGGCAGGCAAAACCTTAGCTTCAATTTTCCTTCCAGCATCTCAGTATAAGAGGGAAATGTGAACATGTTTCTTGGTTAAGCAGAATATTTATTAGCAAATTAATAGCACAAGTTTAAATATATTAAAAATAAATAACTGCTGAAAAATATTAAAATATTTTTAAGCAGTAGATTAAATATATCTTTTGTTCTAGAAATTGCATGTTGATTATATGTAAATCAGAAATGGTATTTGTCTTCCCTGTCTGAAATCTCTACTAGAGAGCCTCTTGAAAATAGTTCAGCTTCTAACTGACCACAAGGTTTTGTGCCCAGCTGCAGAGCTAGGATAAAATCGAGGCTGAATAGCAGTGAACACTGGTAAAATTGTGTATCTCACAAATCACACTGAGGTTTTGTTGGGGTTTTTTTTACTATACACTTTCTTTTGCCTTCAAGTATCTAGTGGCTTAGCTGTGATTTGAAAGCCTTTAGCATTTTTTAAAATGATAGTTAAGAAATTGCATAAAAGCTACTGAGTTTTCTTAGTTGTTTGCCATAGCACCTGTAATTTAGCATGGTAATTCTTCAGTATCAATTAACAGTCCATACAAAATTGCTGTATGTGTTCAGGGGTGCATTTAGAAGTGCTGCAAGAGCCATATTCAGAACTTCTGGGGTGTTAAAACTCTTGGTAATGTGGCAGTCATTTTTTAATACTTATCTTTCGTTTTATTCATAATAATGATGTTTGAGCAAATGTCAGATGGAAGAGATATCTTAAAAGTCAGATTCCAGACGCTGAATTTTAATGTTTACCCTGCAATCTCCAGCATAGTTAAAGCAAACAATTTCTGTAGCGTTTGAAGTTGCAAATGTTACAGTCACCCAGCTTCAGAGTTGTCATCTGTAACACACTGCAATGCACAAACCGTAACCGCAGGCAATACTTACTGGTTTTATTTAGCTTGACAGAAACAGTAAACTGGACTTTATCATAAATACTAATTCATCTAAGTGGAAACTGCTGGAGGGAATATATTCTGAATTCTATTTACCTTTCTGTGCAGCGCAAGGCATGCATTTATTTAGAAATGTATTCCCCCAAAAAAATTAGATTCTTGCTGTAATTGTTCCAAAGAAATGTTTTGTAAATCAGACAGGTCCTTAGAATTAATTGTGAGCTCTCATGGTGAGGCAGATGGAGTCAAGAATTCAAAGAGGGAAGCAAGGAAGCTACACTGGCCTGTGTCTCTCCTGGTCTCACAGATGAGAAACTCATAATGAGAGCTGAGATGATGAAATGTGTGATTCTAAGTCATAACTTCCACTTTGGCCACTGTAATCTTATCTGCTTCTACATTTTGTCACAATGTTGTAGATTATTCAGTAGCTGAAAGACACTAAAAATAAGTACTCATTGGGTTTGAGGAAAGGCAGCAGATGAGACGGAATCCGTTCCTTCTGCCAGGTTTTATTTCAACCTGAGATGCTGCTCCAGATGGTAAGGAAGAACATCCTGGCACAGCCTGACTTCCGTGGCATAGCTGGCGTGTCAGGCTCTTAGCAGAAAGAGACGTGCTCCCTTCCTGGGGCTGGGAGCCTGGGATATCTGGTGCTGTGCATGTAATTCCGCATTAAATGGGAATTCCACCAACCCGCAGGCTCTCTGTAGTGCATAGGTAAGGATTTTGCATGGTCTTACATCCTCAGGGTGACAGCTCCGCCCTATTAATGAGGGCTAAAAAGGGTGCGTTTCATCCAGTAGAACTCCTTAAGGAAAACCAAACCTGTTGCTAAAAGATTTCTAAGGTTAAACAACTGGATTCAAGGCAAATATTTCAGGGAGCAGGATATTAAAAACTGTATGAGCTAACAATGTTATATGAAAAACAGAAATACTGAGCAGGTAGGTGGTGAAACTTGTGTGTTGGCTTTTGTATCACAGACTGTGTAAAAGCAACATGCAGTGTGTGTTTCTAAGATGAACTGTAAACCCACTGAAGCATCTTATGAGCCAGGAGACTGTACTTTTGACTTCTAGATTTATTCTTTGTTTTTAAATCAAGATGCACTAATTTGCAATCCTTATCACATAATGTCATGACTTTTACAGCAGTCAGCACGGATGACTCTGTTTCTGCACAACAGCTGAAGAAAATGTCAAGTACACAGAAATCCACCACTCTCCTGATACAAATTAGCTTATCACGTAAATGGTGAAATAGAGAAGTTTGACCCTATTAAAGTAGAATGTAAGATAGTGGATTAGCACTCCAGACTTCTAATTAGTCACAATGTGTCTCATCCTCTTGACTGCAGCTGAGTTGGCCATTCCCCTACCTTAAACTGTCCAGTATTAACACTTATCTGTTAGTCCTGCTGCTTGTGCAGCTGCCAGCCTAGGTGACAGTGTTGCAGTTCTGAATCTTTTAAAAGTGGTTTCAGAAATATTCAGAAACATCCTTACATGTGAGCTATACTTTTATTGTGCGAATACTTAAAAACCCGCAGAACTTACTTAAATTCTCAGAACTGAATAATACTCTGCACTGCTTATGCTATTTTCTCATGCAGAAGAAGTACAGCACTGATTATGGTTCCCTTCTTCTATAACATGCACAAAGTATTTCATACAGACTAATTACAATTATCAAAATTGTACAGCTTTACTGAAACAGGAATTCCAAAATTTGTTATGCACATACCAAATCTATTTTAAGATGATACAAATTAATCTAAGTCTGACATCACTTCTCAGGTAAAATTTGTGTATCACTGAACTATTACAATAATAAGATATATACTTAAACTACTAATTTTTATTCCAACTTTTAGGCCATGTCTTAAGAGGAATACCACACATAAGCTGGAGCCATTGAGTCAACAGACACTATGCTGGCCCCATAAAACAGTTCTGTAACAGCATCTCTCCTCAGTTTTAAGGCCTCTGAAATTCAAACCAAACTGAGCTTTTCTCACTCCCAAGAGCCACAGGAAGCCATTCTCTCCAGAGAAAGGCACAGTACATTGCTTTCGAAAAACATCCATCTTAAGGCAATGTGCCACTGCTACAGGCTGCACACAAACCACAGCTCTCTCCCCCTCACCTCTTGCTAACAGAGGGGTTTCAGTGATGGAAGAAGTGTACTAGTATGCATTCAGACAAAAGAATTAGATGGAAATTTAATCTAAGATTTACAGGCTCTAAATGAACTCCGTGTAATACACTTTTATTATTTATAAAAGGTATTCCCTTTTTCAATTCACACTACAGATAAACAGCAATGGACTGCAATACTAATTCTTCAGTTATCTATAAAACTGGAAAAATAAGAAAACTGAAGTCTAAATGAATTTGTTACATAGCATTGCTGGACTTTGACATGACAAGTGTCATCAGTAGGGATGGTAACGAGGCCCTGGGTTGTAGGAGTTGTAGCCATATTGTCCATAGTGGGAGTACGACTGTCCTTGTCTGTGCTGCTGGTAGTTATTACCCCAACTTCTTTCTGGCCTCTGATTAGATCTATAGTCACCTTGCCAGTTGTATCTGTCCCCTCTAAAATGTCTACCATCTTGAAACCTGTAATGAAAATAAGTGTCAAAATTTCACACAAATTGTGAGTTTTAAAAAGATGAATGATAATGAACTCTTAGATTTTACAGTTTTCATGAAAACTGTCACTAAAATGTTCTTACAAACTGATGAAAATATATCTACAGTCATCTGAGATCACTCATTAATTTGTTACTAGTACCCAACACCCTATTTGCCAAGCAATGGAAGGACAGCTTGTTTCCTAACTAAGTATTCACAGGCAACCAGAAGATACATCCATAGCTGTATCAAAGCCAGGTTCAATCTTGTAGCTTCATGGCTGAAAGCTGGCTTAAGTGCAGTTTATCTACCTAACAGCACAGAGCCCTGGAATTTGCCTATTTCCTAAAATACATACTACCACTGCTTCCTGGTCTCTTATGGATTCCAGTACTCAAAGGAGTGTATCTTATCAGTGGTATTTACCCATTTTCAGTCTAAATTTTGTCTTTTCAGCTGTATCTCAATTCCTATTGACATTTGAGCTGCCTCACACAGTCATTTTCTTGGGATATCTCAATAGTGTGGTGTAGACAAACATTTAGCTGGGGTTCACTTTGTGACCAGAGTGTAAATGTAAGAGTTCATTAGTTCAAAGAACCACAATGTTTTGTAAGAACATCTTCTTAAACAATCACCTTTTTTAATCTGTAGAAACTGATTACTTAATACTTTTATACACAATTCAAAAGCTTTGACTATCAATACAGAGAAAATGTAAAACCTCATTACTTTTTTAAGATGATTTCTCTTAAACAGTTACCTATGAAGTAACAAGAAGATACTTTTGTTAACAGAAAAAATTCCTATGTTTTTTCTGAAATAAGTGATCATTTAACTATGTATTTGTGAAAGTACCAAGATTTAAAAAAAAAAGGAAAGAAATCAGTACCTATCTCTGTTTCTCTGGTTGCCACCAGATCTGTTTCTCCATTCTTCAACTATAGGAGGAGGATCTGCAGGGCGTTTCAGATATTCTTGGTATTCTTCATCATCTGCTGTGAATCGATGAGCAAACATCTTTTCATAATTCAGGGGTATGTCATCCAAGGAAGTCATTCTGAAAACTTTAAACAGGAACACAGTGAAAATGGTGTTAGCAATGTATGAAGACTCTTATTATAATAGCTACCAAAATGCACTTAGGGCAAACAAAGGACAAGGCAAAGTTGCACTCTAACACAGCAGTTAGATTTTGGGCAGGCAGCATGACTGACTCCTGAGTCCTGACAATCTAAGACTAAATAACTCCCCTGAATGGGTTAACTCTAATGGAAAGCAATTCTAATTCCATGTTCAGTCTTCGGACATCTGTACTAGATATGCAGACACTGATCTGTCTAAACATGGGGAGTGGGTTTAGGGGGCTCCATCAACCATAACCAGCAGATTTTTTCCCATCTAGAGGTAAACAGGTAAGGATACTCCTTTTGGGTTCCTCCCCAGGCTCTGGCCAGGCTTTGGGTGGGATCCAATAGGTAAACAAACACCAGATGGTCCCACATTTGAAATTCTGAAGGTCATTTATGTGACTGGAGTTGTTTATTCAACTGTATAAAAGCTGGACCCTCTTGCAGTGACTTGGGAAGCCTCCCCTACGAGTGGACGCACTGTGCAGGACTTCCCAATGACTGGGACAGGTTCCCCAAATCCTCACTGCAACCGGGGCTCCCCAGTGACTGCGGGGCTGGGTGTTGGTAAAGTATTAACAGGGCATTTGGTGATGTGTCTCAATCACTATAGTTACTTCTACGTAGTATAATAAGCTTATCTTTTCTGACTAACCATATCATTTTATTTCTGTATCATCTTGAAGTGGACAGTAAAATAAGCCTGAGCCTTGTGTTGGTGTCTGTGTTCTTTCTGTTGGTCCTGTTAATTGGCACAACAGTTAGTAACTGGATTGAGGGAAAGGACAGCACCTAAGAGGATGTTAAATTACCTCATAATATGCCTCTCTGATGGGATATGTGTTTAAGGCCTTAGTTTCCTTATTTCCCTGGCTATATATGCATTTGCCCTAAAGATGCTGGTGCTATCCAGTATTGCCTATCAGTAAGAGTCTGGCCCTAACAGCAGATGCTCTACACCACCTGTTTTAACAAGCCCTGGCTAATTTAGAGCATTAAAGGTCTCTGCCTCTAGACTTCCAGATTAAGCTTTTCAGCTGTCTACTGAAGATCTGCAGGCAAGACCAGTAATTCACCTTGTGAGCTAGAGGGAAGGATGGAGGAGACAGGTTTCTTCTAGACCCCAAGAGCTAAAGCATATACCTTCAGTGACCATGAACAAGCCCAATTCTTCCCCCCACTGTACCCATGAGCAGCGTGAGAGCAGGGTAAGTGGGATGTTTATGGGTAGCAGAACACAGTACTCTTTCTGTCGACTGAACTCCCCTTTCATCAGCTTTAGAAAGCTGTGTCTGGTGATCTCCAGCGCCCACCTGCAGCCCTCCCCGTCCCACCTAATGTCGCAGTGCCAAGCCTGAGGCAGGTGCAGGAGCTACTCCTGCAGCACATCCAACGACTCCCTCCTCCTCCTTCGCACGGAGCTGACCTCGCTGGTTTTCACCGTGAGCCGTCCCCCGGGACGTCGCTCCTCGGGGCAGGGGGGTAACATTGCCCTGGGGACCCATCGCGCACCACTGCGGCCTTTTCCAAAGAGCAGTGGGAGCTGCTCTCCTCACCGCTAATAGTTTTAATGTAAGTATTCATCCTGCGGAGGTTTGTAACGGGGATACCCGCCCCCTTCGTCCGCCTAAGGCCAAACACCGCCCCGAGCAACCGACCCCCTCGGGAGGGCTCCCGCCGGAGTTCAGGCCGGGGCCCGGTCCCCGCACAGCGGCTGGGGCCCCGTTGCTGTTCTGGCGGCTCCGGCCGGAGCCCGCCGCGGGAAGAGCCATGGGGAGCAGCGGGGTTCGGCCTCCCGCCCCCTCCTCCCTCGCAGCCGCCCCCGCCGCGCCCCTCACCCAGCGCCGCCAGCCGCTGCCGAACCGCCGCACACAACCCTCCTCTTCCGGCCCGGGCCCCGCCGCTTCCCCCGCCGCCGGGGCGGTGCCTCCTCTGGCCGCCGTCCCCTCAGCCGGCACCGCCCCGGTGGCGAGGGAGGCTCGTGGGGTTGGAAGGGTGGACTACCCCCTGTTAGGGTTTGGTACAAAGCACGGTGGCATAAATAGTACTGAGATTCGTGGGGCGCTTTCTTTGGCTCCTGCGCAGGTTCTAAGGCGGTGATACCTTAAATATTTGAATTTTAATAGGAAGGTGCAACCGAAAAAGGTAAAGTGGATGTGACGCCTGCAGCCGTAGCCCTGCGGCTGTTGATAATGCGGTTTAAGGGTATTTCAGGCGCAAAAAAAAAGCTTAGGGATGTGTTGACTGCTGTGTGAGGAAAGTAGGATGACATGAAGCGGTTTTGGCAGCTAAATAATTCTGCGTGAACCAAAATAATTCTGGTTTGGCATCTGCTTCAGCAGCCTATTTACACTCCCACCTGGTGCTGTGGGTAGTGGTTGGTCCTGTCACCTTTAATCCACGTGAAGTTCTGCACGGGTGTCAGAACTGTCCCTGAGCGAGGCCTCGCCAGTGGCTGGAGGCTCCCGCTGCTGGCCTGGGTGCTGTCACTCACCTATGGAGTGCCCACATGGGGTATTAACAGCTCTGCACACGGGGGTTGCAGTTTGGGATGTGGTGGTGTCTCTCTCCTCTGAACGACTGGTGGCATCCAGACCTCCCTGCAGCAGAAATGGTGTTGGTGTCCCCGTTCCCCGGTTTGTCTCGTTTCCACAACGCTGATGTCTTTGCATGGGTGACTGTTTTCCACATCTCCTGAGCCAGTGATTTTTAAATGATCTCTCGTGCTGTGTATAAGAAATGGTAGGGCCATTTCAGAAAGCAATGGGTTTTTGTAAGCTCTACTAGAGACTCTGTCACTCAGAGGCACTAGCAAGGCGTAAAGACTGATAATTGAGTACATCACTTGGAACAGTAATAGTGGCATCCAATTCTGAAAAAATATGAGGCCAGAATAAGTGCCCTTTGTTTGATATAAACAGCAATAATTACAGTCTGCTCTCCTGTGTGACCTGTAGCAGGAGTGTATTGTCACTTGCAGAATAGAAATGGTGACCTCAATCCAAACAGCCTAATGCAAATATCTTAGCCTGAGTAGCTAGTTCTAAGCCATACAAATTGTCACTGAGGCTGAAAAATAGTATATTTTAGCTTAAGTTTTCCCCGTATAATCCCTGTTTTACTGACTGCCCTTTTAAAATGGGCAGAGGTAAGTCGGATTTTATTTCTTCCCAGACATGTTTCATTTTGATCACTGGATATTGCAGTTTCAGGTGTGTCTACAGAGGATTTAATGCATAAAATTAATGAGATCCTCCTTAGTAAAAGGGAGCTACTTCTTCTTTTGAGGCTCTAGTCTACTGTTTCATGGGTGACATTTTTCATTAAAAGACCAAACTTAATTTAATATTAAACTTTTAATTATAGACTCAAGTCATCCATATATTTAAGCATGCACATAATCTAAGCATATATCTAGGTTCTGTTGAAGGTATGGGCTCCTTGTAAACGCTGTGAGTGTTTTGCTAAAGCGCTCTCTCTCATCAGCATGTTCCACATAGAAAAACACTTGCAGGGAATGGCTGAATCCAGGTGGCACATAATTATATATATCATATATATTTATATATGCTGCTTGTGCTTTGGATGTTTTTCTCAAGACACGTCTTTATGCCTGCTATGGGTTATAACATCAAGAAGGAGACCATCATCCTGGTGGCAGTATCCTAAGATTTCTCATAGATCATAGAATGGTTTGTTGGAAGGGACTTTTCAAGATCATCTAGTTCCAACACACCCCACACACACACACGGCAGGGACACCTCCCACTAGACCAGGCTTCCCAGGACCTCATCCAACCTGGTCTTGAACACCTCCAGGGATGGAGCATCCACAACCTCCCTGGGCAGCCTGTTCCAGTGTCTCACCACCCTCTGAGTAAAGAATTTCCTTCTCATTTCTAATCTAAATCTACCATCTTCCAGCTTGAACCCATTATCCCTTGTCCTATTGCTGCAGATCCCTGTGAAAAGTCCCTCTCCAGACTTCTTGTAGGCCCCCTTCAGACACTGGAAGGCTGCAATAAGGTCTCCCCTGAGCCTTCTGCAAGCGGAACAAGCCCAATTCTCTCAGCCTGTCTTCCTAGGAGAGGTGTTCCAGCCCTCTAATCCTCTTTGTAGCCCTCCTGTGGACCCTCTCTAACAGGCCCATGTCCGTCTTGTGCTGGGGGCTCCAGAGCTGGACACAATACTCCGGGTGGGGTCTCACAACAGCAGAGTAGAGGGGCAGAATCACCTCTCTCAACCTACTGGCCATGCTTCTTCTGAAGATGTAATACTGAAGTTCAAGCTGCATGGAAAAAAAACAAAGTGACAGGTGATTTTTAAAGGAATAAATGTACTCAAAAATGAACATTGTCACTGAATAGGACTTTCAACACACACTAAATGCCTCACGTAGCACATACATACAGAGTAGGTGGCCAAGTACTTAAAAGGTCTAGCTCCAAGTGTTGTCAAGACTGAGGACTTGGCAATCCACTCTTGCAATCTTTCTGCTCACTTCAAGGCTCTCCAGGTAATTAATGTGTTGTTTTCGTACGAACACAACCTCGTAATCAGCATCTCTGAAGTCTACTGTAGTGTGATAAAGCCTCAAAGGGTTTGCTTTTTTCCTGTGAATTTCATTACATTAAATAACGAACTGTTAGATGAGGTCTTATCTTCTAAATTTTAAACTAAGAGCTGTTCCTTTTAGCCTATCGGAAATTAACAGAACTTTCACAGAATGGATCTTCCTGACAGAACAAAGGACTGTGCACTAGAACTAGCAAAGTCTTGTTTGCCTTGAAACAATGGAAAACGACAAATCTTTTCATAATTGTTTAGTCTTGGTAACCTTTACTTTTCTGTCACAAGACAGAACACGTTTTACATAAATCCCCAGATTCTGGACTCATGTTTTCATTATACTCAACTTTAATTTGAAAATTAATTTCTAGCCCTTGTTACAGTAGACACTTCTTGGGAAAAAAAGTAAGTCTGCAGTGCAGGATAGCCAGCCTGTACCAAGAAGCAAAAGGAAAACATTATTCAAGTTTTGTTTGTTGAAAATCTTATATTTTTTGCAATTTTCTATTTCTTTATGAATAGGTTCATTCCTTTGCCTCAGTAGAGGTTGACAGCTGTGGCATTTTTAATGAAAAGTCAGCATGTTATCTTGGTAGTAGAAGAAAAGGAGAGCCATGTGTTTTGTGCATTTCTATGTTTTTAAACAGGAAGGATCCTTTTACTTCAATGTTAATATCTGCCTTGAGAAATCAGCTGAGGAACTAACATCCCTGGCTGTGGGGGCCTGTCTGATTGAGGGAATATTCAGCTATAAACAAATAAGCAGAGAGACTTCCACAGATTGTTATGGATCCTGGTGTGGGTTTTTTAATAACAAGGTAATATATCAGATAATATTTTAGTGAAAATTTATTTGTTTTCAAAATTCTGATTTATTTTTTTTCTCAGCTTGTTGATGTGCTGGGTGATTTCCTGACAGCCAATTTCCCTCTCCCCCCGTCCTGGTTCAGTGTCTCAGTTACAGTGTAACCGAAAGCCTGGTTTGTTTGTGCAATGAAACTCGATTTCCCCAGATAATTTATTCTAGGAAATGGTGAAGTCTGGCACTGCTAGAGAGAGCAAGACTTGGTGTTCTGGCTGGAGGCAGGTACAGAGGACGTGCGGCAGCCGCGTTATTGATTACACATGAAAGGAAAGCGGTTTCTGCAGGCACAAGAGGCTGTGAGACCACCAGGGGACATCTGAGTAACTAGTGACTGCAAAGTATCTGCTAGATCATTCCTTGCACTGAGAGATAGGGAAGCAGAGATGCTCTTTAGGCAATCTGCAGAAATATTTGGAGTTGTGCTCTTTCTCTAGGACCTCCTGTGCTCGGGAAATCAGTTCTCATCACGAGGTATTATTCTCTGGGCTGAAAAGGATTATTGCCTAGATGAAGCTCACTTAAGTAACAAGAAAGATGGAGATGTAACAGCTGTTACTGACAAATGCCTCTGAAGCCCGTGCAATTATTCTGTCAGATCTCTGCCTTGCCTTTGCCATTATATTGTACAATATTCCTGAGCTTCAGAGTGTCTTTCACACACCTCCATATGGTATTGTAAAGTGAAGTCCATAAAGGAACAGACTGCGCTGTTTCTACCAACTTCACTAAACTTAATACAAGAAATGTTTCCTTCCTGTAACAATGACCTTTAAATGTTAACTGCCTAAAAAAATAACATTGTCCTTTTTTAAAAAGGGGAAAATGCAATTCCTCGTTCTTGATTGTGTTACAGAATAACCACTTGGTGCTGTGGGGCCCAATTCCTTTGCATTAAGCTTACAACAGTGAAACACTTGTTGAGAAGGAATTTATTTCTAATTTATGCCAGTATGAAAGTTGGCCTTTAATTTTCCTAAAAGCTATTTCTGTTATCGGTCTTTTAAAACTCACAGTCACATTAAATTATATTTTTAGTGTATTGTTCTTAAAATTAGTGCAGAGGTGGTGTTATCTGACTGTCATTTATACGTATCTATATACATATATACACAAATTTTAAATCACTACATTCTAGCTGCCTTCTTTTATTTTCACCTTTTAAACTGACTAAGCCAGCTGTGCCCTTTGGGGTCTGTAAGAATGAATAATTTTATTATTTTTGCTCTCTTAGACAGTAATTACAGAGTAGTATGCTGTCTCTGCTTTTTAATATTATGGTGCCATTTTAATCCATGGTGCAACACCATTAACTTCAACTGAGTTACACTAGAAATGATTTTTTCCCCAGGAGGCTTTTCCAAGTGTTCAGTTCTTTCCTTGTGATTACTCAGAGGAATGGAGAAGAAGAAGGCGAGACAGAGGGCCCTTTGATAGGAGGAATGTAGTTCAAAGCAAAGTCTTGTTTCTGCCATTCATGGTGCTCCATATGTTCCTCATTTGGGGTGGAGGTGGGTTAGACCCCGTGGAGGCACGCATGCTGTGGCTGAAGGGCAGGCAGAAGTTTTTACATAGCACATCTGGTGCACAGGTTATGTTCTTTCCCAGACGTAGGTACTGTACAAATGGAAAAAAAAAAAAAAGAATAAAAAAAAAAAAGTGGGAGGAATATTCAGATACTGAAAGTGTACTTTTTGTGGAACTGCTTGAAAGTCAGAAAATGGAGTAGCCAAGCACTAAGGTATAAAACTCATCATAATCGTCGAGCTGTCTAAACTCCAACTCAGATGCTTTTTAGATGTCAAGTAATCCTGCAAGTGGGGATGTGTGAATCAGTGCTACCATGGATCGCCTATTGTTAAGATAGTTGCAAAGCATAAAGGAGGTACTTGCAGAAGTTTCTAGGACTAGATTTTATTCATATCTTCTTTTCTTTTATAGTTAGATATTTAAGTTTAGTTTAGTTTTGTCTCCATATCCAGTCTAAAACATTCAGGTTTGCTGCAGTATGGAAACACCAGCTTGTAAGCTAGATACAAATTAGTGGCACCTCACTGTGTTTAGAAGGGGAATTTAGAGAATTTCCTCTTTGCTGTCAGGGATGGGGAGCCGAGAGCACGGCTGGTGGGGGCCCGTGGGCAGGGCTGGCCATGGAGGGCAGCTGAGAGGGCCAGAAAAGTTCATGGGGACGAGACAAGTCCAAGGCAAGTCAGAAGTTCAGTCTGTGGGTCACTGCCCAGATCAGCAGGGTCCATGGCCAGGCACAGCTGGATCTGAAGCTTGGCACAGCCACAGCAATGCCGGACAGGGACTGAGGGTCCTGGGCTGAGCTTATGTGAGCCCCTGTTCCTGGGCAGGGCTGGGGGGGAGGCCCCAGGGGAGCTGGTCCTGGCAATTAAGACCTGTCAGTGCATTCAGGGCCCTGACATGCACATCTGGTAATAATTTCTGTTATGTTTAAATCAGAAACTCTGATCCTTGCAAAACCTAGGATCCAGCAGAAGGAAGTGGTTATGCCTTTTTAGCAAGCGTCTAGTGTTTCTCCTGGGTTGGATAGTTCATGCAGTTTGCATGTTGCACACCAATCAGTTGCCTCGGATACCAAGTCAAGTATTCAACCTCTAAAGAGGATACCTAGGTCTCCCATTTTAGTCCTAGAGTATCCCTTCTCTGGATGGTGACGTTCCCCAGGCACTGGAGCCTTGCCCTCAGGCTCCTTTTGTCCTTTCTGAGGCCCAGGCTTGAAATCTGCCCTTGCTGCAGATAGATGTGCCATGAGGCCCTGCTCACGCTCCTCCTGCTTGTATGTGTCAAAGCCACTGCAGATGTGTAAGCATGTGATCAGGTTCTGCTAAAGGCAATGAAATAAAACAACATTTCTGTGTTTTGTTTCCTCTCAAAGCTCAGGTCAGTGGAACTGGTCTAAGTAATGCTCATCCCATTAGATACTAAACATGGCTCTCCCCAGGGGGCTTTACCAAGAGGCTGTTAGTTAGCACAGGAATCTCTCTCCCTCCTTTCTCTTCTCTTTGCACATAAGGAGACTTCTTGAATGTTCTTTGCAGTTCCTCTTAAGTGTAAGGGCCATTAGAGAAAGCAAGGGCTGGAGTATAGGTCAACTTTGTACTACTTCAAGTTTGGATTGTCTTCTTAATCTGAATCTGCTCCTTGTTCTGACCTTGCCTCGCCGCTGCCGTGTGCTCCCCTCTGCATCCCTGCCTTGTCCCTTACCCTACACAAAACGTGGAAGCTCTCTGGGCAGAGACTATCTTTTCATTTGATGTCTGTGCTGTGCTGAGGCTGCTCTTTGTCTAGGGGTCCAGGTCACCACTATTGCTAGTAATAACTGTCTCTCCTGTTACTAAATTAGGACTGGAGATCATTCTTTTCAGCAAACAAGGGTTCTTAATCTTTCAGGAGACTGTGCTGTGTCTGCCACCCCTCTGCGTTCCTCCTGACATCGCTGAGACCTCTGCTTCAGATGTCAAGCACAGCATCCTTGTCTACCCAGTGCTGCTGTAACTCCTTCTCCATCTTTGGCCCAGACTCCTGTGGCAGCTTCCTTTCCTGGAACCTTTCCACAGTGCCGCTGTTCCTGTGGCCCTGCTCACCCTCCCAGTTCCAGGTCTTTTCACTGCTTTCTTGAGTTGTGACTGTTCCTTTCCCATCCCTGCACTGCCTGCAGAAGCTGTGCTGTGGTGGCAACCAGCTGCTTAGAGTGCTGGTGCTCAGCTGAACGCTGCTTTCTAATGTTGGTTGGGAACCAGTGCAGAAGAACATGCTGACTACTCAACAGTCAAAATTTAAAAAAAACTAGAGATGTTATCTTGGAAAATGCAAAGTTCTGATAGAGCCTTTGATGGAGGCTCATTAAAAGCAAGCTCAGAAAATCTCACACATAAATGAAAATCGCACAGTAATTTTTGGCGATACATTGAATATGATTGTTTCATATTATGCTACGGCTGCTCATTTAAAGAATAATACAGTTATTTTCTTGGTCTTAAATGCTGGTGTGGGGGTATCACAAACTTCCCAAGGAAAAACTTTAATTAAAAAGCAAACGTTAATCTCCAAGCAGTAGCATCTGCAGCATATTGCAAGATAAGACTTTGCCAACCTGAAAAACTAAGCAAGATTCTAATTAAATCAGGGAAAAAAGCGATGAGCTAGATATACATTTTATTTAAGGGTGACAGTTACATAAGATACCAAAGATCTCATGGTTGCTATCTGGTGGGAAATGTTGCTGCCAGATCTCACAGACTATTTTCAGGGAGAGAAATACTTGTTCCACTGGTTCCAAGTACTGTTGTGATTTTGCCTTCAGCCAGGTCAGGACTCTGCTGTGGCTCTCCCTGTGACTCGGAAGTCACGTCAGTCCTGTTGAAAGCTGCAGATGATCCAGTAATGAAGCAATGTGTCAGCATGGTATGAGGGAACACCGTCCTGCGAGTGCTGCCATCTTTCCAGTGAGGCACAAATACAAAGTCCTGACTATTTATGGTTATTAAAGGTCCCAGAGCACCTTTTGAAAAGCAAGGCTCTTAATCCCTGTGTGCTGGCCAAAATCTATTTTCAGTGATGCCACTCTGGCTATCAGCATTTCCTGTATTGTTCCAGATGGAGATAGTGTTGGCCATTGCATCCTGTTCCAAACTGTGTGCTGGGCTCCTCTCTGTTCTGGAATGGCTGATATTTTCCAGAAACAACTATACTGCAATGGTGTGTGAAATGTTGTCTCACAGGAATGGAATGAGGATTAATCAGTTATGACCGAATCATGATCCCAGTGAGGTCAAAAGAAGGGTTTTTTCCATTGGCATCACAGGGGCTAGAGTTGGCTTCTGTGTGGATGTTACTGGTTTGAGACACCTGCAGGTAAAAACAATTGAAAATACAAAGCATTGCCTTGTTGAAGGTGTATCTGTAGTAAGAATTCCTTTAGCTGAAGAGGAAAATACATTTTAAAGGCTGTTTCCTCCAAAATCTAGTTACTTGTCACAACAGTGTCACAACACATGAGGAAATTGCAGTTTCATTGAATGTGGCTTGAAGTGTGTGGTGTTGGTTGGCTGTCATTTGTGGCTTTGCATGTCCTATGCATTCAAAACATGCTTTATAATGCTTTTGGGGCTGGCTCCTGCTCTTTTCCCAATGCAGCTAATGATGTGGAATTGTATTTCAGAAACCATGCTCTTAAAAAAACCCTAAGCTTTAAGTATTGGAAGAAAGTTGAATACTGAGTAACAATAGCTGCAGGTTATTCTCTTTGACCAAATGTTAATTTTTCTGGGCAAACAAACAGAGGTGCTAAAAAAGAGCAACTCTGGCTAGATTTCCAAGAGACCGCAAAATATTTCCTGCTTAGATCTTTGGTCACATGCCATTTACAATGTCACATTTCAAATTGTAAATCAGTTTACAAGTTGGAGAAGTGATATCACTGAAAAACTTTTTTGCAGGATCACCTGACTTCTTCTAAGTAAATATAATAATAGTACAACTCTCATGCAAATACAGGGAAGAGTGCTCATGGACTATTTCAGGAAAGGCGCACTCACCAGATGGACATAGGGAGAATATTCAGTCAGCCACTGAGGAGCAGAAGAACAGTAATAAATATTATTAAAGATGAGTATGGCTGAAGATTAGCCTATTCCTGCAGGAACACTATCAAATTAAACTTAGAAAAATGTTGGTACATTCACAACATAAATCATGTGCTCTTCCGCAAATGAACAGTAAATGAAAAATGGAGGATATGTCATCCATACTTTATAGCATTGACTTTATTTTCTCAAGTATGTGGAAAAGGTTTTGATGTGTGTATATTAATATTTCTCTATTGGCTAAAGATTAATTTAGAACAAGACATAGCTCAAGGCTTTTCTGAGAGTTGTAAATGTTCTGCTCTGTGGAGTTAAACTGAATTCTGTAATGGTGTTCTTGGTGTCATCTCCCCTGGTAGTGCACTGTGATCCCTCCCCTGGCTCCAAAGCCCCAACTATGGCTGAAAATCTTAATGTGATATTAATGCATGGCTGCTGTTGCCTGTCATCCTTTCAGTACTTCTTCAAAACACAGGTAAGCACTCTGGATCTAGAGAGTGCTCCTCCAGATGCTTGAGCTGCAAACATAGCCCTGAAATGTTTGGGGTATTTTTTAATATTTGCAAGTAATTGAAAATTTTGCTGTGATTTTTAAAAAAATACAGATTTTATACCCCCCCACCAGGACTATGAAATTTCCACAGAAGTGGAATCTGTGTTTACCATTAGATATGAGCACTTTTATAACTTCTATTAACCAGAATTACACAAGATTGTATTTAAGAGTGTTGACAGTAAATATTTCCTAAAAAGCAAAATATGGAGCTGAAAAAATCTGATTGTGTTTGTTTAACTGTTTGGTAGCGTTTATGTATTTTGTCATCCAAGTATTGTTGCAGAACAAAGTTGTATGAGGTAGAATTAGGAATGGAGAAGCTCCCCTTGAGCTCGTTTTATCTAGGGAAGACATGCAGCCCAACTTGCCACCCAGTAGATTCCTTTAAAATGCATTTCCTCATCAAGGTATTCCTGGCATCTTTGTTTGCAGAACCTGTGTTCTCTTTGCTTTGTTGTCAAATATCTATCTTTTACTTTGTCAGATTTTAATTATTAGTATGGTAAAAAAAAGAACAAATTCTGCGTGATTTGTGGCCTCCTGGCTTCACATTTAATATTGATTAGTTGTAGTTTAGCAGGACCTAGACCTAAGGGCTGGTACAAGTCAAGGTCTTTAACTTTATTTGAAGGTGATATAAAGTACAGTCGGGGTTTCTTGGTGGTTTTGTGGGTTTTTTCTAATGTATTTTGGAAGCATAAAAATGTTAGCCTACTTCTTAATGTATCTTAATTGCTTTCTGTAGAACAGTCTGCAGGGTGAAAATCTCAGCACTTTTTTCAGAGAATGGGGCAAAATATAGCTTTTGTGGTGACAAATGGTTTCCTTCACAAATGAAAGTCATCCCTGTCTGTGAAAGACACCCATAGCTGGGCACTTCCAACTTCTTTTCTCTGAGCTAGGTCTGGCTTCCCTGAAGATATTTTTCACAATTGGAGGAGAGAAGTTTTGTGCTGTGGTGCAAATTGTGTCCTTATGAGCTTTAGTGAGAGCTAAAGCTCACCACTGTACCCAACCATCAGGTTTGGTAAATAGACTTGAAATTGTGTGTGGCTTCATTCCCACCTGGCACTCTGTACTGCTCAGTCCTTTGAGAAATTCATCCAGGCAGGGAATCCAGATACCTCTGCCCACAGGGAAACATCCAGGCCACTGGGTACCTCTGGTGTACCTTTTCCAGTGAGGCAAGCAAGGAGCTAATTAAGGGGCAAAGTCCACCAATGAGTAAGTCCTAAAGAAACACAGAGAGGTATTTTGCCCCAATCTGAAGTATGAATTCCTACAAGCAGCCACGGCAAGCAGTTCTAGAGAATGAAAATGCTCTGAAAGGTCTGGCCCCAGCCTCTCTTCCTCTGTCCTATTTTATATGAGAATAGTGGTTTTTTGGGAGAGTGAGGATGGGGGTGCAGTGGGGAGTGACCCTTCAGGGAGGGAGAAGGGGAACGGAGACCTGCCTGCTGGCACGTCGGGGACCCTGGCAGAAGGGTGAGTGGGAGGCAGTAAGCCTTGGAGGAGGACAAGCTGCAAAAAAGAAAAAATCACATTTCTCACTACAGCCCCTAGGAACATCCTGCATCACCTTCTCATCCCCTCTCCTGGCTCCCACTGCTTTGCCCTCTCTTCCTTCTGCTGTACATGTCCTGTGTCCCCACATGTCCCTGATCAAACTCTGGAATTGTCTCACTGCTGCAGAAAGTCAGGTGTAGGGCAGCAAAACTCAGTTTTTGTTTGTGTTGCTTGAGCTGGCTCTGGTCTTGTGGACAGGATGAGTTTTACAACGATACAGGACCACAGCAGAGTCCCAGGCTCAGCTGCTCGGCCCCGCAGCCCTCTCAGAGGCCAGACCCCCTTCCTGCTGCAGGAGAGCTGCAGTAAGCCTGGGGGGTCTTCTCCACCTCCCCTCTTCCCTGTCCCCCCAGTCCCTGCAGCAGCATGACCCCCTTGCCCAGCTCACCAACCCACACCCACTCCAGACATTGTTGGTGCACTGTGGAGCCAGTACAGCGGAATGGGCTAATTAAAAAGGCAGCATTGAAAATGCCAGTCTGTGGTTGCTTGGAAATGTAATCCAACTTTGGTATTATTTTCAAGCTTAGATTTTGGAATCCAAAATTCCATGTGACGGAAGAGATGGGTATTTAAACAGATGTCTGCAATTTCTTTAAAAAATAGAGATTGAGTTACAGATGGTAGAAAGGGCTTGAGAATTAAAAACTCCCAAGCTACAAGAAAATTTACATGTGAGCAAAATGATTTGTTGAAGTGAATGGTCATGCAATTCTGCATGTTTAAAATTAAGCTTCTTTCACCAAAAATGTGAATATCTTTTCCCTTCCATATTTTCTGCTTCTGTACTAGTAGCCTTGGCTGTCGCCATCATTGTCACAGCCAGGTCACAATATGAGCCTCCTGTTTCTGACTTAACAAGGCATATATATATAGTTATTTCCTTCTCCTATCTTTTGTACAATTTGGCCTGCCAGGACCAAAAACTCTGATCCAAATTAGTTTAAAAGAAAACTAATCTACCCCATCTGCATGACCAATGCTCGATTGCTCTAAATTCCATTTTATAAATCACAAATAAATGTAATTTTGTGATGTAATCCTGGAAGGAAACCAGAGTCATCATCTGTACTTGCAGATGAAATGGAATTTTTCTTCTTCTTCTTTTGGGGATTTAAAAAGAAGATGACCAACATAAACATTGATTGGAAAAGATGATAACTTCTAAAGGGACATATGAAACGCAAAGTGTTGCATATTGGAAGGGGAAAACTGAGCACATTTGGTACAGTTTTGAGGAGCAATTCAGGATTCAGCTCATCAGCTGGAGGACTTGTGCATTGCTGTGTGATCTCCACTCATGCATATGTGCTCAAAACAAATGTTAAAAAACAGCATCAGGATGTATATGAAACAGGTACATAGACTGAGATACAAGCTGTAAGGAGACTTCTATGTACAGTGCTCCTCACCTGCTCTGCAGTCCCAGTCTGTCCATTGCAAAACCAGTTGAGGTTAGCTGATTTCAGAGAAGAGCAGCAAGACCTACCAGCTGCAGAAAAAAGCCATCGTGTGAAAAGTAACCAATCTTATTTACTTTGCAGTGGAGTGGACATAATCAAAGTGCCTACATTAATGAAAACATTAAGAAGGAGAATTGGGAGTATCTGTTTTCTCTGTCTTGCCTTGTAAGTACAAAGAAGTAGGTCTGCTAAAGGGAACAAGGTTTGCTTGAAGTATGGGACCACCTTTATAAATGTTCAGGTTCAGTGTCCCAGGCTGAATTTCTAGTAGACCAAAGTATGGAGGGTACCTAGAGTGTCTATCTCACATTGTTTATTAATTCTGACAGATGCTGTCTGACTACACCAGTATTATTAGAAATTCATCAGCCTCTTGCAATTTTGCAGCCTTCAAAACTGTGCTGGGCACTCACATTCAGGGCTGGGAGACCTGTGGTGGCTGGTAGGGTGTTATTCTGGTTTTGCTGGCTCTCTTTATGTGTCTGTCTTTTCTCTCTAACATCTGATTTAATATTACTTTTTGTTAGCTGTGTATTTGTCTTCACTGAGAAGACAGCATATACCACAGTGTGATGGTGACAGCTCTTTGCATTTACATGAAAATCTGCTTTGAACTGATATCTGCATATTTCACAGGACAACTTTTTGAAAGTGAGGTAAAAACCACTCATGTACCTTCTATTACTCCACTTAGACAGGAGCTTCCTGGCACTAAGTAATTATACATATAAGAATAAGCTGCAAAGAATAATAAGAGAATGTTCAACCTACTCTTTTAAAGATGATTGACAAAACACTTTTAAATGGGCTTCTTGGTTTTTGCTTTTAAAGACACAGAAAATAGTCCTACATGATTGTTCTGGGATTATTTTGGTTTCTTTCTGGAGGACAATGGAGAAGAAAACCACTTTTACCTTAGAAATCACATGTCTTGCTGGAGGACTTGTTGAAGGTCTCAGATGTTTATAGTGAGCTCTGACATTTTAATTGAAAGGACAGGAGTGTGGATTTTTTTAAACAAATAGATCCTTTGTCCAAATCATTTATTAAACACTGGATCAAGTGGGTTTTAACAACAAAAATCATAAAACAGAGTATTTTCAACAGTCTGACTTAAAACCTTTTGTTTTCTCAGTTGCTAATCTTTAAAATTTTATATCCAGTGATATTATAATTACATTAATTCTCCATTTGTCAGGGGATTTTGAAAACTAATTCTCTGTTTCAAATGTAGAAATCAAGAACTCCCCAAAGCTTTTTCTGGTTAAACTCCTAGATAACATTTAAAGCTTGGAAATGGTTGGTTATTTGTCAAATAAAAAAAAAAAAAGGAAATGGCACAATTCTGTTGGGGTAAAAAAATGTGAATTTCATCAGTCTAGTTGGAAAAAAGAGAAAAATCACAGTATTTAATATTTTATTTAATACTATCTGCCATGGGAAATAGGGAGAAGACTATCTTGAAGTATAATAGTTGAAAAAGACTAAACAGCAGGTTTTCTGAAACGAAAGTATACCTGAAATAAAATAGAGTGGCAAAAGATGACAATAGTGAAAGCCAAACAAAAGGAGAGAACAGAAACACTGAGAGAGAGGAGGAGACAGGTGAGCTCTTTGCTTTTCAGAATTCAGGCTGGGTACAGGCTCCTGGTTGCTAGAACAGTTTTCTGAAAAGGATATTCGCCCTGTATCTAGGAATCAAAAATTTATATCTTTAGGAGGCCCTTGGGAATAGAAGAAATTTCTCATCTAAAGAAATTACGTCCATTTACAGGATGTGGATATTTTTATTGCTCAGCTGGAATCATACTGAGGGATCCTGTGCCTTCAGTATTTGAGTCTTCCTAACTGTGCCACACTAATAAGAGCTCACTTGTGAATGCTAAATGAGGACTGAATTACCATCATGTACACATCCTGCACCGGAGCCAAATCAGAAGTGAAATATCATGTCACATATGAAAGCTTGATTAATTTTGATAGCATATTTATAGTTCTCATTTACAGAGAACTCAAAATACCTTAAGAAAATGGAATACTAAGTTATACTACAATAATGTAAATCAGTGGGAACTATACGTGAAAGAGGACTGCTTGTGATGGTGGAGGGGTTCAAGATGGAACTGTCTGTTGAGCAATCACTTCATTCAATATTGATGATGTTAAATGGTTTGCATGAAATCTGGGCCTCACTCAAATTCATGGGACTTTCACCATTGACTAAATTGAGGACAAAACTTCATCCTTTTTTGGAAAGAGATAAGAGGACAACAACAGTGTGCCACACTTCAGAAAGGAATTTCTCATGCATTTGGAAGAATAGAGGGAATTTCAGATGAAGGGAGTGCACTTACAGAAACCCAAATATGAGCAGAAAACTGGGTTAACTTGCTTTCTGCCAGACCAAATGTCTCGGGGACCTTAAGAAATGAGACCACAACTCTGTCTCTTCCAGAAGACAGTTCTGAAAAGAGCATAAATCAAATGGGAAGGCCTTATGAACAAAATCAATATACAAAATTTCACAGCCAATTATGCCTCCATAAGCCGAAGCTTTTTTTTATAATTGGGGATGAAAATACACTCTTGGATGCAAGATTGGAAAAGATTAAAACATTAGAAAATGCTAAGGCAACTGCAGGTCCCATTTCCAATTTTCATCTTATCATGATACATGTAGTAAGTCCATTACCCCATTTTGATCCAATTACATTAGATATTTGTACGTCACATACAGCACTGGTTCACAAAACACAGCTTTCAGATACTCAACAAAATGAGCTAATTAATCAGAAAGGACTAAGACAACTCCTCTCTGATGAATTGAGTATGTAATTTAACAAAATGTAACAAATGGTGTAAAAACAGTGAGATAAAATCAGATTTATGGTGGGAGTTTTTTCCACAAGATTGCCAGGCTGCTATTTTTTCTCCTCAGAGAATGCTACACCTCGCTGTTTCCCTGAGAAGACAGGAAAGGTTATATTAAAGAAATATTCAAGGCTGCAGCCCATCGTGAACATGAAAGGAGTGTCACTTTTGCCATGACTATCCCAGAGGAAACAGAACCTTGCCTTCAGCTACCAGAACAGGACATGGGAATCTTTAGACATCAGTGATTAGGTAAGGAGTTAAGTCTCCTTCAGCATCCACAGTAACCATCTGAGCACAGTAAAGAGAACAGATATGTTGGAGTGGTGTCATCCCACAGCCTTTTGAAAGTGTCTGTGTAATTCACTCTGCTTTTTTTTTAATCCATGGGGCATAGACTTTATTGAAGTGTATGGGATTGAAATCCCATTTTGGTGTTCCAGACATCAGGAAATAATTGTCTGCCAGAGTGGGAGACAGTTTCATTGTCCATAGCTGGAAGGTGTTAGGTTGCTGGTTAAGTTTCCCTTTGAAGGTTCCCATGAGGTCCTCAGGTAATAGTGGGGACAACCACAGTTATTACACACAAAGGTAAGGCAAGCAAGCAAAGCCTTTTCTACAACTTCTAAACTTTCTTTGAAAGAAAGGTTAAATCAACGTGAGATTAAAAAAAAAGAATCACTCTTGATGGCAGGGTATTAATTATAACTTTGTGTGGGAGAAGTTAAAATCATCTCTTATTGGTGAATTAGGCATCTTTTCCCCACAAAAGAATAACTGTGTCTCTGCAGCACAGTCTGAAGAGCACTGGAATGTGCAGGTCCGTGGCTTTCCTGGGGGTTCGTGTCCTGTCAGATACCAGTGTCAGATACCAATGTCACCCTCGTGGTTGTGCAGCCCTAACACTGCTCTTCCACACAGGTGCAATTTTTCCTTCCATGGAAAGCAATCATCGCTCTCTTTATTTTCATGAAACCTGTATGAAATGACAGCTTTGGGACCATGGCTGGCTAGATTTGCAGGGGGGATGAAGAGGACCAGAGGAGAGTCACTCCTCCTGAAGTAGTTTGCGTTCTGTGTTGGGCAGCAGGGTGCTGGCTGGGTGCCAGACCCGCAGCAGGTCGGCGGGGCTGAGCCTGCCAGGGCCCATCGCCCAAAAGCGGCCGAAGTGGCCGGGGCTCCTGGCGCTGCGGGGCGGGCACGCAGGAACCGGCTGCGCGCCCGCCGCTTCCCTGGGAAAACGGATTCGAAGCGGGAAAAGATGCGGGGAGGGCTCGATAGTGGGAGACAATCGCCTGCTCGTCTCTCACAAGACAGCCCCGGTCTCGGACGGGCATCCCCGGGACCTGGTCTCGGACTCCATCCGTGCCCGCGCCGCGGAGCTGGGGCTGTCGGCGGGGCGTGCTCCAGCTGCGGGACAAGCCGGTGCCGGGACGGCCGATCAGGAAGCAGCCGCTCTCCCGGGGAATCCGGTCGCTGGAGGAGTACGTTCGGGACCGCCGGTCTGGGCTGCCCGCCGCCTTCCTCCGTTGGGGCTTCACGGCAGCGGGCGGGGCCGCTCCGGGGACACCCACACAACTTCACCCGAAGTTTTCTCGCCGCCCTGTCCCCCTGCGGCCGGTCGCACCCCCACGGCGCGGGCACCGGGGAGTGAGATGCCGAAGCCTCCCGTCGGGGCTTCTCGCTGTCTACCCGGGACACAAATCCCCGCACAGACACTCTCACCGCCTCCTACCTGGGCCCGGGGCGAGAAGCGGAGGGGCCCCGGGGGCGCGCCCCGCC